>JAOYRS010000039.1:0-600000 GCA_032432895.1 Dryadula phaetusa
AAATGCGTTTAACATGTCAGGACCAGTGGAGCGCGCACTCTAGCAACTTCCACGAGATGGCATTTGGATGATGATGATGGTGATAATAAGATAGATGACGGGTGTGAATTCGTTGAGCGTTACAATTGGGCAAATCCCAGCGTGCCGATCGTTAAGAAGGATATTGACATTCGTATTAGCAGTGATTATGTACTAAATGAAAAAATTGATCGTTACCCACTCAAAGTGAATCCATCACTGCTATGCAACCTTACTCAAAAATTTGTAGTAAGGTTGCATAGCAGTGATGGATTTACTAAAATATATTTGTCTCTGGCGTATGTGTAATTTGTTCTAGATGATTCGCAGAAATATACCGTTATTAATACTCATAAGGGTTTTACATATCTATTGATTTTACAGGTTCACATCGAATAAAGTAATTTTTCAAAGAAATTTATAACAGTTATTTTCAGACTTAGATCTACGTGAGTAGATGTTTTCCTAAACTATATTATTATAAAAGGTTTGAACACTAAAATGCACATTGAAATATTGCATAAGGTTTTTTCCAAAATTATAAATTATTAAGCATTATTAGTAAGCATGGCGTACATTTCTATCCGGATAAGATGAACGCTATAATAAACTAATGTTTCAGCAGAGATTACATTGTGATCATCATATCTTGTATGAGAGCTTTGTAAACAAAATGATGAGTATTTGCCCCCCTAGTTTACCAATACTTTGATATACCGTACAGCTATGAGGGCTTTACCTATCGGCTTTACCTATCGGTACCAGGCGCCTAGGGCGTCGGCGGCCATCTGGAGTCTCTCGGCAATAACGAAAGAGTTGCGGGAAGTGGTGTATAGGGCGGTGTCATCGGCGTACATAGCCAGGTGGACATAGTTGACTCTAGGTATGTCACTGGTGTACAGTGCATACAGCAAAGGAGAGAGCGTGGAGCCCTGGGGGACTACGGCGCGAATTAAGCGGGGAGGGGAGAGTGTACCTTCCACTTTAAATCTAAAATATCTGTTGGAAAGATAGTCCTTAAGGACGCAAATTAACTGGTCTGGGAGGCCGGCGTTGCGCAGCTTGTAAATCAAGCCGCTATGCCAAACTTTGTCGAACGCCTTCGCAATATTGAGAAAAATAGCCGCAGTAGAGCTGCGGGTACCGTTTCTAATGTTTTTTTCTGGCTATGTGCTCTACTAGCCGATGTACTTGGTGGACGACGGAGTGGCCCTTGCAGAACCCGAATTGCTCTGTCGAAATGTCTGTCTAATAAGAATTATCCTCTCGTAGATTTTACCTAAGGAGCTCAATAGGCTGAAAGGCCTGAAGCTGCTGCGAAGATTCCTCAGCTTGTTTGGCTTTGGAATATCTATGACTATTGTCTCTTTCCATTGATCTGGGACACGATTTGAGGGGGCAATTAAATATGATTACTAATAAGGACACGAACTGGGCCGATAACGCTTTTAAAGTCCTGTTATTAAGATTGTCGGGCCCCGGGGCCTTCCTGTCTTTCAGGTTTTTAATGATATTTTGAACCTCACCGACAGAGGTTGGGCGAAACGGTTCACCTGAAGGAGGTAGAGAAGCCCAGGTTACTACCTCGGAGTCGACCTTCGTTAGGTGGTCCGGGTCGCAAGGCTTATCGCTGGGGGAACATTGAGCCTATAAGCTGATTAGCCGCGTCTATTGCTAAATCAACCGAGTCAGTGATGCCTGGTATTAGCTCTTTAAGAGGAGAATTGTTGGCTCGAAGAAGCTTTGAGAACTTCAAGTTTCTTCCAGTCTGTAATTGTTTTTGTCGGAGGGCCTGAGGGGCGCTCCGTACCTAGCTTAATTAACACCGGTCTATGTTCTGAATCTAGTTCCGGCTGCGATTCGATAGAGTCTTGTCAGAGGGTAACATTCTTAAGGATCGCGATATCTAGCACCTCCGGCGTGCCAAAGTGGCCAAAGAGGGAGGGGGTGGGGGGGGGCGATTATGGCCGCGTTATACTTGACAGCTATGTCGTCGAGAGCCTTACCTCTTTTGGTGGTTTTCGACGAATTCCTGCTGATGTGTTTACAATTTAGGTCCCCAGTCAGAAGGACTGAGTCACCCATATCTAGGAGCGACTTGATGTCGCTTTCTAATAATGCCTTGTTTGATGAGAGATAAACCGAGGCTATCACTATTGGCTGATGGCCTGTCACATAAATCTGGCACACTGACGCTTCGAATTTAGCAAGCGACGGAGGGTCTAGCGGTATACAGTGTAAATTCTTATTGTAATAAATCATAGTGCCACCTCCTGCGGTGGCCCTATCATTCCTCACAGTCCTATAGTTCGCAATGCCAGGAGAGCGAACGCTAGGTTTAAGAAAAGACTCCTGTATACAAAAGAAATCTAATTGTCTCGAGTGGACGTACTCACTCATTAATTCTTTCTGGCCTTTGACACCGTTTGCGTTGAATATCGCCATTTTTAGGGATAATGGTTAAACAGGCGTGCTCGCATATCACTTGTTGGCGAGCCATATTATTGCCGTGAACACGCCCAGTTCTTTGAAATCGAGCGCGCTTGCAAAGTCCATCACGAGCGAGAGGTCGCTCGCAGGACTACCATGAGGGGGTTGCGGGCGCGGGGAAGGCCGCGGGGCTGTCGGTGTGTAAGTCGCAGCTGGCACCGCAACACGTACCGCTGCTGGAGGTGGTGTGCGCTTGAACCACGCGTTCACCTTAGGAGGTGGAGCCGGTGTAAATACCTCCGGAGTTGAAGACTCCTTTGGTTGCTACGTCGGGCGAGAGGGGAAGGTCCTCTTCCGGTAACCTCCTTTACCGGTGCGCCTTCGTGGGGCGCGGACGCAGCCACAATAGTTCGCGGGGTGTCCTTGCGTCTCACAGAGGACGCAGCTAGGAGGAATTTCGGGGTCTGGTATTTTACACGGGCATCCCGCGGTGCCGTGGTCATCGAGGCACTTCACGCATCAGTGCTTGGCCGAGTGACCGTAGTTTTGGCAGCGATGACACTGCCCTATTAGGCCTTTGTACCGGGGGCGTTCGACGCGGATCCCGGTCAGGTTGCATACTGTGCGGAGGTTGAAGACCTCTTTATCTGCGTTGGTGCGGTATAGTTCGACTAAAATTGAGTCGTACTTTGATTTGGTACGCATGTTGTTCATACGATGTACCACACGTACCGGTAATCGCGACTTAAGGTCGCTTTCTACGTAATCGACGTCCAGTTCGCGGGGGACGCCTTTGATGACAACGCGGAGTTGCCTTTCCTCTTCTAACGCGTAGGTATGAAATCCTACGTTTGTTTGTCGCATACGGCGAGTTAGGGCGCAGTGGTCTGCGGCCGACGGGACCTGGACTTTGATGGTGATCGACGTCAGCCTCGCGGAACTGTACTGAACTTTATTGCCGAGTATCTACACGGATACATCGTTCCACTTTGCTTTTTCCTGTATGTAAACAGGAGGAGGCAACTTCGGACGAGGTGGTTGCGGGTTACGATCGCGGCGCCTGAAGGGCGAGAACCGGGCGCAGAGGACGCAAGGGGTGCGGCACGCGGGCCGAGGACCCGTTGCGGAGTGCGCGGACACCGGAGCGAGCGGGAGAAGCGGCCTAATTAGCACGGGGGCGGGTGAAGCCCGCACAGTCGACGTTTGCACGTCGGGTTTCATAGACTTTGAAGGCGCGACGGCCTGAGGAGCCTTCTTCGCCTTCCTTTTCGCTGACTTTGAGACAACAGTCTCAAAATCCTGAGAGGAGCTGTCCGACTCGGCGCCTGACACCTCCATCTCCGAACCGGAGCTCGCGGAGTCCCGCTCGGGGGACATCAAACGCGTCCTAACTGTGCCTCGGGGCACTTCTTCGGCGCTCGGGCCGGCGTCGGGAGAACACGGGCTCTCTTTCGCGGACACGAATTCTCGTAGGCCACCGTAGGTCTGGACGTAGAAGGTACGCAGGTACCTTTGGAGGTTGTCTCGCGAGAGACCCTCCATCTTGGCGGCGTCGGATTAAATGTCTCCTCTCACCTTTCGGCGGGGGAGGGTGTGTGGCACTAAAGACACTATAGTCACCCGTTTGGTGAAGGGGGGGTGTGTAAGGACAACTATGTTTCAACTTACTTCCAGACACGCCAACCACAGCTCGACGCCGCGCAGTACAGCACACGGGGCAGGGCACGGCACGGACGTCACAGTGGCGACACACTGAAACGGACACTGTCACTCACAATCGACAGCAGCAGCGCGCGGACGCACAATCGGGAAGGGGGATGCCCAATATTGTCACGCGATCGTCGCCGGTCGGTGCCAAATCGGAACTGGCTATGAGGGCTTTTTTTTTTCGAATGGACTATATGCTGTTGACCTGAAGGGTCTTTACAGCGTTAATGGGCTGGACTATGAAGGCTACGTCATGCCATAATATATAGTGCTAGGAACCGTGCAATAGTATGCGACCAGAGATATATAATAATATTGTGTGTTACAATTACGTTAAAATGCGAGATTTTAGGTACTTAAATATTTAATGAAGATTGAATAACAATTTTGCAAGGAGAATTTAGACCTGGAAGAGGGTGCAAGGATCAGATCTTTTATTTCCACATGATCACGGAAAAGTTTTTAGCTGTAAACCAGAAAATTTTCTGTGCTTTTGTGGGTTTAGAAAAAGCATTTGACAGGGTTGTACGAAAGAAGTTATGGTTGATACTGTCCCTGTACAATGTGAGCGGACTGCAAGCTGTAAAATCTCTTTATCGAAATCACTCAGCCTGTGTACGAGTAGGGCCTGGCATGACGCCTCAGTTTGATATTCAATCGGGTGTCAAACAAGTCTGCGCCAGCTTGGCTGTTCAACTTTTATTTGAATAGTTGTCTCCAAGGAGTGAAAGATAGTGGCATAGGAGTGGCATAGGACCAACTTTCACTCCTATGCCACTAAATATGTTGCACGCAGATGATGCAGTGCTAATTGCATCATCAGAATGTGAGTAACAGGCACTGGTCACCACTCTGAAAGAAGGGTGTGAAAGTAATAGTCTAAATCTGAATGCGAGTAAAAATAAGAATCTTGTATTTCAAAGAGACGAAGAAAGAACGGAACGCAAGATTAGGATAGATAGAAAGATATTAGATCAAGTGAATGAGGTGATATATCTGGGAAGTATGTTTAGTAGTGATGGAAGATGCGAAATGAATATGAAAAGGCGTATTGCTGCCGGGAACAGGGTTAACGATGCTCTTGCTGCATTGATGCGACGGCAAAACGTCAGCGTACTTGCACGTCTAGCCGTTCACAATAAAGTACTGATACCGACGTTGTTATACGGCAGTGAAACGTGGGAGTGTTAAAGGAAAATTAAAGAAAGATGAATACAATAGAGATGAGATCTCATCGTCGGATATGCGGAGTATTTAGCTGACCGTATATGCAGCGAAGAGGACCGTATACGCAGAATGGCAGGAGAAAGCGTGAATGTCACAGTAAGAATGAAGAAGAACGTGCTCAGGTGGTTTGAACACGTTGATAGAATGGTAAAAAGTATTTATGAAGCCAAGGTGAGTGGTACGAGAGGTCGGGGAAGACCTCGGTTGACTTTCGAAAACACAATATAGAAGATACTGGAGGAAGGTCACGTAACAATTATGAGGACCCACCGAAGAGCATTCATGTAGAGGATAATGACTAAGGACGAGACGAAAGAGGTATGCAGGGACCGTAGCGTTTGGCGCTCCGTACTCTCTGACTACCCCGCCAGGGGTAAAGCGTGAAGCTAAATAAACAAATGAATAATTATTATTTTGTTACTTGTATTCTGTTCGTAGTTATAACGTTATTCAAAAAATCTCGCACAGTACCAACGCATTTTATTTTGTCTCTATTGAAGTACACATAAGGGTGATTGATTATATATATTACAGACCATACATTGGCGCTGAAAGATTTGCAAATTATCAAGTCCTTTTATCTAACTGTCAAAAGAAATGCTTTTTCTGCTATAAGATTAAAGCATCAAGGAACGATTAAAGCATCAATTAAATCGAAATTAATAATAAACATTGTGTTGAGGTACTTCGTTATCATCTTTACCTGTTAAGTGGCAGCGACTTACTTTGTTTTTACCTCTTAGGAAACAATATAAATAGGTTAAAATTTCCTCTGAGTTTTATTATTACAGCGTGCTTTTACGAGTTGCCAATATGCACTGTTTTATTAAATTTAACAAAATATTTTTATATATTTTGGTCACTCTGTATGTGATATCTGATTATTTAATTAACGGCAATTCTAAGTCATTAAGAGTGTATAATGGACGAGACGCTGAAGCAGGAGAGTTTCCTTACATAGTAGCTATGGCTATTAAATTTGTGAAAAAAAAGAACATGTACATCTCATACAAGAACTTATGTACAGGTAGTATCATTACTGAGGTTTGGACTTTGACCGCAGGGCATTGTGTCTCCCACGTGATCAATACCAACTTGTCCCGTCACAACTATAACCATAATCTGGTAATTCGTTACAATATCCAAAAAACCAATATCACAGGTGCACAGTATAATAGTAATATAGTAAGAGTAATATTACATCCTACTTATAAAGGAATAACGATGAATAAAGGAATAACATTTTTTAAAAGTGACATAGGGTTGTTAAAAGCCGAGAAAGTGATAATTTCTTTATATGGAAGACTTAGTACTGTTGATTATCGCTCTATATTTGGACATAAAGTAACATCAGGTGGCTTTGGACGATAGGCGAATACAGAAGATGACGATGACAAAGATAAACAAACAAGGACTCTTAAAGTATTCGACGGGGCAATAATAAAATGTCCTGATTTTAGAATACGGCCAAGTTTGTGTTTAGCGTGGACATGTGAGAATCCAGCATCGAGTTGTTCAGGAGATTCAGGAGGACCAGTTATACATCCTTCTGGTATTATAGCAATAAATACGGGTGGTACTAACTCCCACTGTACTCAACCGTACATAATTGCGACAATCACAACACCAATCAGTCCATATATCGATTGGATAACTAGTTATATAAATACAGAAAAATAATGTAAGTTCTATTGAGTTCTATAGGCGAGCATTAAACAATTGTGAGCTATAATTGCTTTAGTACTTTAGTATTGGTAGTGTTCTGAACTCCTCTCCCTGCATGGAAATGGATAATGGTAAGACGAATCCATGTAGTGGTTAGTCCACTACTTAACCGACGAATATTTGAAATATTGAGAACAATAATTTTTTTTTTGTCAATCTGCAACCATGTTAGTCAAAAAATATTTTTAATTCATATATTTAAATAAAATAATTTTTACTACTGTTACTTAATAGTTTCAATAAAACTCGAACATAATGGTACATTTTTATTACTTATCGTATTTTACACTTCTTTCGAAACATAAGTTGCTTATCAGAAAACTTAACTTACTTATTACAAGCTAGTCTAGAAATATATATTATTAAGAAATAAACAATATTTATAATAATCGTCACTGATCTTTGGTCACAGGTATGGTGACATTTTTATCAAATATTTTAATTAAACTTTAATATTTTATTGTTCTCGGCGTAATCAATATATTATAACAAATAATATAATATATAATATTTTTATTTCCTCTATCTGAGCTGTAAGGATTTTGGCTCAAAATCGACTCAAGAATAAAATGTATCGTATCACTTACACTCCACCAATGGTTCAATCTGATTAACTAAGAAAGCGTTGCGATGGTTAAGTTCTTTACATGACTTGGATACGCCCTAATTTCGGGCAGTAAATGCAGAATATGATATTTTGAATGGCTGCTTTCTTATACAGTTAAAATATATATCCCAAAAATAACATATATTTTGAATGTCATGACTAGTAAATATTTAGTACAATATCAATATTCCTTTCGATGATTTTAAAAATTTCTGCTCTCCTGTTGTCTCAATTTTGGATCTTTTCTTATCTTTTGGTTTTTTCACTCCATCCTCTATAAGAAATTTCGTTATTAGGATAGTAAAGTAAAAAAATAGTAAAGAAGAAAAATTCTAACAAAAATCTCAAAGGTCCCTACATTAGGTTTGTTAAACCACACATCCTGGCTAGAGAAAGTAGATATATTCCCAAAATGATCCGAGAGGCCAATGTAATTCAAATACAGCCAAATTTCAACAGAGATGTTGATTGTAAACTCTCTTCCACCTGGGATTCACTTATAAAAAAATTAAAGTCTCAAATCCACCTCACTAGAGACAGATATACAGGCAGCTCATTTTGCAAGAATCTATGGCAGTAAGCGAGGCATGAAAAAAATGGTGGTTGATAGATATAATTATTTTTTGTATCAACTGACTTTGTGACAACTGACAGACGAATGCTACCTGTGACCATGGGCCACTGTAAAGTGTTCAAAACGTCAGGTGTCCAAAAATGTAGTTTCGAATATTAAAATATACGCGAATAATCCATTTAAAATAGTTTCATTTAAAATATAATATTACTGCCAATATAAATTTTGTAATAGTTGTGTAATATAAAGATTTAAATCTTAAGTGAGATATTTTTTCTAATTTGTACATTTATAGGGGTATTTATTGTTTTAAATGTAGGCCTTATATTATAATAATAACAATGATTCAAAAAGTTCGAGTTTAAACGGGGCTAATTTTAAAAAAGTATCACCACCATGAAACAGGCCTCGTAAGGTATATGGGTGTTGGTTAATTGGAACTTATTCCGTTAACCACCTTATGCCCAGTTTTCAGAGCCAATTGTGAGTTGAATAGATGACAGCTCCGATTTTCTGGGAGATTTAGGAAATTATATGATATATAATTATGGTTATGATATATTACATTTTAAATATTTTCTTCCATTCTTCTCTCATTTCTTTATTTTACTACGGATAATACAAATGTGATAAATAGTAAATAAAATAAATCTGATTATTTCACTCACCAATAGATGTTTTGTTCTTTGGCTCGTTCCAGTATTGCACTTTGCCGGACATGAACAAAATATAGAAGAGGTTACTAAGGAAATAAAATGCGATCGATATAAAAACACTTTCCTCCAGTCAGCGGCATTTGTCTGAAAAATAAAATAAATATAACATTTGTTTTAAATTATATACGATTTTACTGTTATTTATTTCTTATCTAGTAGCATCTTACTATAAACGCATTTGTGTCTATGTTCTAGTTCATTTTCTTATGAAGCCAATTCTCGCTAATTACGTTTCGTACTGATAATTCCCGATTATACGTTTCACCCCATTAAATACAAACAGGGATAGAAAGCGGAGAACGAGTAATAGACAGATGTCTTTAAAAAAGATTACATCTCATATTGATAATATTATATAGGTTATAATAAATGTATTATATAATTGATAGATTTTGGCTATAAAAAAATATTTTATGAAACTGAATGGAAATTTTTCTTGTATTTTCTCATATTATTTCATACATTCTGAAAATATTTATTCATCTCATTTTTTAACGCGACACGTATCAAGCGACAAAACAAAGTACAATTATTTATATTGAATTCTTTTGATTTCACTTAACCAAGTCCAAAAAACGTAAATTTAGGATGTATCCATCAAAATTTATTGATCAATACCAAAATCGTTCATATTCAGGCTTGTGTCCGAGCTGACTCAGCAACTAAGACGAGTGAGCAAGTTCTTAGTCTTTGTAAGGAATGACATCATCGACAGGGAGATATGAGGATGGAATGACAAGATAAAGATGGCGATTGATAAAAAAGAAACTGTTTTTAAGGTGTAGTGGCTTTCCGACATACTGGAATATGTAATAAAGAAACATGCTTGCAAAATTTTAAAGGATCAAAAGCTCGTATACAAATTGGCAGGTTCACGGAATAAATAAGACAGCCGGAGTCGTATAATTTAGGTATCTTGAATCCGTTTCGCTTGTGTCTAGGAGCATCGGTCACGATGGCCATACTCGTATCAGCGTTACTTGTGTCAAATGGCCTGAGGTCAATCTTTTGGTCTGTGGCCGCATAATGCCACCTAAGTTTATAGTCTGATTTGATATTTTAACTTAATCATGGATATTGGAGGAAGAAATTCACATTTTTAATTTATGATATTTCAAAAATATTATCTTATAATAAGGAATATACCATAATGCCCATACTGCTTCGTTCGAACAAGTCCTATCAATCTTTTCAATCCTATCAATCTTTTCAATCCTACACGCACCAACTGCCTGCCAGTTTCCCTGAAATTGTAATTAAACTATTTTCAAATCCTTTTATATCTAATACGGAAATAGTGTTTTACATATTATAGTGGCATAATTGTTTCATTATCAAAGATATTATCAAATATTTTATTTTTTATTATCAAATATGATACTGTATGGAGGGCTAATATTTATGTGTTTTTGTCGACGGTATAAATGTTTTCAAAATTTTTGTGCTAATCAGAAATGATTTATTGATTTTAAGTTTATTTAAATTATACAAAATCTATTACAGTCATCGTTCACATTTTGATATGCTTTTTAATTTTTATCTAATATAAACATCCACTCAAAATAATAATATTTTAGATTTATGTTATCAATCTGAGAAGATAAAGCATGGCGTCCAAATTGGCAATCAACACGCAATGTCTTGATTTCGGGCGGAATCGATCATCGTAGTGTCTAGACACTAGGTTGTCTCTGATTACCCGACTATGCGGAATAAAGTGTAAAGTTGCTTTTATTGAATTTTTGTACGAATTGTCTTAGTTTATGAAGTAATTGTATTTAATATAAATATAATTTGCTTATTTAAGATTTACAAAGGGGTAAGCCAATGGTAGTCCTTATATAGACTCTTGATGTACTATGTAATAAAAAAAAAGAAATATGAAGAAACATTTAAATACTAATTGAAAGGGCTAAAATATAAAAAGGAAATAATAATCGAGCAGATCTTATGCAAAAAGAACATGTATTTGTTTTTAAATGCTGTAGCATTATTTTTCACGCTTTTTTTTATAGGACAGGGAAGACAAACGAGCGTGCGGTTCATGTGATGGTATGTAAATACGCCCACGGCCCCATGTAATACTAGAGGAGCTGCAGGAGCGTTGTTGGCTTTTAAGGTGGGAATAAGCGCGCTTTTTCAAGGTGAGTATGTCGTAACGTCCTGGAAACCATGCCGCACGTAGGTCATTCCACAGTTGTGTGGCACGTCAAAGAAAATTCCTACAAAACCGCACATTAGTAGATCGGCACTTATCCGGATGGTAGTGGTTGTATTTTATTCTGTTATGTATTGTGCAGTTGGAAAATTCAGCGGCAGGAACCAGGTCAAAAAGTTCTCCAGAACACTTCCCGTGATATATGCGATAGAGAGCGCATAACGATGAATCGTCTCTACGCAGGAGCCAAAGAATTAAGCCCGCCACAGATAATTGGGTCCTCAACGATCCGAATTTTTTTCTCCGTTGTATGCGATCAAATGGTTTAAGCTAATACTCGGATGCACCAGCCCAGAGATGAGAACAGTACTCCATATAGGCCGAACCTGGGCTTTATAAAGGGCCAAACGGTGTGTGGGCGTGAAGTACCGTCTCGCTCTGCTGATGATACCAAGGTTTTTCGAGGCTAATTTGCTTTCTAGAAAATCGCGATACTGACAGTCGCTCAAAACGCTCAGGCCCAATATACTGATATCGGGCGTGGATTTAAAGGGGGTGTTATCGAAAACTGATGATACGACAAAGGTGATTTTGTTAGTGGTTAACGCGCAAATTTGTGTCTTTAGGGGTTTGAACCGATTACGTTTACAGTCAGACGCTGTAACATTGAGCCACGACCAGCCTCTACATTTATATATAAAATACTCAGTAAATCAGAATAGTTTGTTTTTGAATTTAACTCACTACACTTTACTTTTTATTATTTTTTATTTACTATGTTTGAAAATATTATGAAATCTATTTTAATCATTATAAGTGTTTACTTTTTTATTATACTAGTGGCAGTAAAGAAGAGTTGGGAGTGATTCAAGGACGAGATACTGTTCCTGGCAAGTTTCCTTACATAGCAGCTATATCTTTTCAAACGAGCGAAAGAGCACAGCATCAGTCTTACAGTCGCAGTATTATTACACCCGTATGTACGTCAACTGCAGGGCACTACATTGATAGTATTTTTCTTGCTTATTCTGAACTCCCTTTTGGTATCTTAAGTGGGCCTAATCTCTTTATTATACAATCTCCTCACACAACAAATATCACGAATGGGGTTCAGAACATTTTTAAAAGACAAACATTCCACTATAATTAATGATATCGGTTTGTTAAAAACAATGTATTGGGAAGATTTAGTTCAGTTAATTATAGAATTTTGTATGGCCAGAAAGTAACATCAAGTGGCTTTTGATTAATGAATTATAAAGAATGTGGTACCGCTTTCTCTCTTAATATGTCTCTTCAAATTTTGAAGCGGTAGTTACAAAATGTCCTATCACTGGCATTACTGTGTGACCTTCGTTTTGTACGTTTTGGGAGTGAAATACGTCCTCCACTACATGTGAAGGTGATTCAGGAGGTCCCGTCTTTCATCCAACTGGTATCATACCATTTAAGAGAGTGAATGTATGAAGCCCAAAATATTACGTGACTATTTATAAGCCTCATGATTGTGCTTATTAAGAGCATACTTGCAACAGATCTCTACGAAGCTTTAGTCATTATGAAAAAAGAAAGTTTCGGCAAGTGAACAATAAAAAAAATAAAATGTAATAGAACAGATCACGATAAAAGTCTATTATTATATAAACAAATATACATATATATATATATATATATATATATATATATATATATATATATATAGATATATATATATATATATATATATATATATATATATATATATATATATATATATATATATATATATATTTATATATATATATAGATATATATATATATATATAAATATATATATATATATTTCTTATATAAATCAAAAATTTTTATATAAAATAAAAATAATATTTTAAACAAATTGTAAACCAAATAAACAGTAAAATAAACAATAAAAAAATAAAATTACTCTAATAAAACAGGTCACCATAAAAAGTCTATTATTATATGTACACATATATATATATTTATTACACATATACATCAGAAATTTGAATGTAAAATAAGAAATCATATTTTAAACAAATAGTAAGCCAAATTCACAGTGTACACAAAATAATCGCAGGTTTTTGTTCGTTATGTTTTTAAATATTCTCAAATTAATTACTATCGTTCTTTATATCTACGATTTTAATACTACCAGAGGTGATTCAGGTATGTTAAGAGTTTTTCAAGGACGAGATGCTAAACGTGGAGAAGTTTCTTATGCAGCAGCATTAACAGTTAAATCCGGTGAAGGAATAGAATCGGAAACCTATAAGGACTTCTGTAGCGGCAGCATTGTTACACCAATCTGGACACTGACTGCAGGACATTGCATTGATATAGTAGAAGCTCTTCGTTTAAGTATAGAAAAATGAAACATTAACTTAGAGCGACCCAAGCTGGTCATTCGTCATACAATTTATTCGGACAATAAGCAATACGAGCATGCCTCCAGTCAGATAATAGGCACCCAGAGGTATCCGAGTTATAAATTGATATCCAAAGGAAATCCTGTAAGTGTATTTAATGACATAGGCTTAGTGAAAACAGATAAGACAAGATTTAATTCAGTGCTCGGAAAATTCAGTTCAGTTGACTATAAAACTTTGTATGGGCATAAAATGTTGGTAACTGGCTTTGGATTGATGGATTCCGATGCTGGTGTACATACCGCTATCTTTCTCAATAAATCTCTCCAAGTATATGAAGCGATACTTGTAAAATGTTCCCGTAACAGAGATATGATACGGCCACTTGTTTGCTTGTCCTGGGATTGTAACACACCTGCAACATCCTGTCATGGAGATTCAGGAGCGCCCGTTATTCATCCATCTGGTATCATAGGTGTCTTAACATCTGGTGAAAATAAAAATTGTGATAAGATTGGAAAATCTATTCATGCAGGAACTGTAACACCAGTCAGTCCTTTTCTCAACTGGATTGTCAAGACTACTTCGCTTGTTGCAGGTGCTGACTAAATGTTACAAAATATATCAAATAATGTTTTATGAATATAGTGTATACTTACGGAGAAAATCGCGATAGCAGAATAATAGATTTTATACTAAACTACTTCCAACAATAAATCAGTACTTCCTTTCTAGTTAATTACGATAGATAATTTTTGTATTAAATGAAAATCTTAAATACATCTTTAAAATTAATGTCCTATAAGATATAACAGATTTCAAATAAGAGAGCAGACCCACTCCTCATTTCCGGTTATACGCGCTTATGTCACGTCGGCAGTAGTCATAGATAAAGAGCCTAACAAGATTGTCTTGCCTGTTCTAGGGTTACGAATAAATTTTAGACACCTTGTCAGTTTAACACCAAACTGAAAATATAATATTAAAATAGTATTCAAAACAGGGTTTAAGTTCATTCTAATTGATTGGGGACAACAGTCGATAAATTTTTATGAATAAATATAAGCTAATTAGATATCCAGACACAGACAGTATTCATTCACAATTCATTATTTGGTTGTAGGATTCGAAAAATTCTACCGCTATTTTTTCAACTTTCATTATAATTGGCACATTATTTTTATGACTCCAGTAACATGTGCTTGAGATTTAAATTAACTTTTTCCGACAAATAGTAAATAGCTTATTAGTAAAAAAATGGTTTCCTTAATATCATATAGGCTGTATGAAATACTGTAGAAAATTTATATATTTTTTTTTTACGGTTTTCTTTTGCTATATGTATATTTTTATCTTGTAAAAGACAAGGACATCATCTATAATTATTTTTTTATACTTAATTGAAATATTTTGAAGATACCTGGTTTTTGGTACAAACGTTAAAGAGATTCCTTTATTTAATATCACATCCCTAAGGGCAGCCATTCCACCTCGGTGAAAAGATCTCGTCAGTACAAATTATTCAAGTCCAAACACACGATAACTGCTATAAATATTGGAGGAATACTCTGGAATATCATTCGGCTCCATCATTGGATCGAATTCCCAGATACTCATTTGATTGTAGTTCTTTAAAATAATAAGTAAAAAAATAAGAAACACACAAGTCACACTTAATATTTTCGAAAGTTCTTCTCTATGGAAACACTATCGAATCATCAGAATTTGACATGATCACCATGTGACGACCTGACAAATAAAAAAAAGAATTCAACACATGAAAACCTGTCGGGTTAACATGTCGGGACCAGTGGAGCGCGCACTCTAGCAACTTCCACGAGATGGCATTTGGATGATGATGATGGTGATAATAAGATATATGACGGGTGTGAATTCGTTGAGCGTTTCAATTGGGCAACTCCCAGCGTGCCGATCGTTAAGAAGGATATTGACATTCGTATTAGCGGTAATTATGTACTAAATGAAAAAATGAAAAGGTTGCATAGCACTGATGGATTTATTAAAATATATTTGTCTCTGACGTATGTGTAATTTGTTCTAGATGATTCGCAGAAATATACCGTTATTAATACTCATAAGGGTTTTACATATCTATGATTTTACAGGTTCACATCGAATAAAGTAATTTTTCAAAGAAATTTATAACAGTTATTTTCAGACTTAGATCTACGTGAGTAGATGTTTTCCTAAACTATATTTTTATAAAAGGTTTGAACACTAAAATGCACATTGAAATATTGCATAAGGTTTTTTCCAAAATTATAAATTATTAAGCATTATTAGTAAGCATGGCGTTCATTTCTATCCGGATAAGATGAACGCTATAATAAACTAATGTTTCAGCAGAGATTACATTGTGATCATCATATCTTGTATGAGAGCTTTGTAAACAAAATGATGAGTATTTGCCCCCCTAGTTTACCAATACTTTGATATATCGTACAGCTATGAGGGCTTTACCTATCGGCTTTACCTATCGGTACCAGGCGCCTAGGGCGTCGGCGGCCATCTGGAGTCTCTCGGCAATAACGAAAGAGTTGCGGGAAGTGGTGTATAGGGCGGTGTCATCGGCGTACATAGGCAGGTGGACATAATTGACTCTAGGTATGTCACTGGTGTACAGCGCATACAGCAAAGGAGAGAGCGTGGAGCTCTGGGGGACTACGGCACGAATTAAACGGGGATTGGAGAGTGTACCTTCCACTTTAAATCTAAAATATCTGTTGGAAAGATAGTCCTTAAGAACGCAAATTAACTGGTCTGGGAGGCCGGCGTTGCGCAGCTTGTAAATCAAGCCGCTATGCCAAACTTTGTCGAATGCCTTCGCGATATCGAGAAAAATAGCCGCAGTAGAGCTGCGGGTACCGTTTCTAATGTTTTGTCTGGCTATGTGCTCTACTAGCCGATGTACTTGGTGGACGACGGAGTGGCCTTTGCAGAACCCGAATTGCTCTGTTGAAATGTCTGTCTAATAAGAATTATCCTCTCGTAGATTTTACCTAAGAAGCTCAACAGGCTGAAAGGCCTGAAGCTGCTGCGAAGATTCCTCAGCTTGTTTGGCATTGGCATATCTATGACTATTGTCTCTTTCCATTGATCTGGGAAGGTACAAGATTTGAGGAGGCAATTAAATATGATTACTAATAAGGACACGAACTGGGCCGGTAACGCTTTTAAAGTCCTGTTATTAAAATTGTCGGGCCCCGGGGCCTTCCTGTCTTTCAGGTTTTTAATGATATTTTAAACCTCACCGGCAGAGGTCGGGCGAAACGGTTCACCTGAGGGAGGTAGAGAAACCCAGGTTATTACCTCGGATTCGACCTTCGTTAGGTGGTCCGGGTCGCAAGGCTGATCGCTGGGGGAACATTGAGCCTCTAAGCTGATTAGCCACGTCTATTGCTAAATCAACCGAGTCAGTGATGCCTGGTATTAGCTCTTTAAGAGGAGAATTGTTGGCTCGAAGAAGCTTTCAGAACTTCTTCCAGTCTGTAATTGTGTTTGTCGGAGGGCCTGAGGGGCGCGCCGTACCTAGCTTAATTAACACCGGTCTATGTTCTGAATCTAGTTCCGGCTGCGATTCGATAGAGTCTTGTCAGAGGGTAACATTCTTAAGGATCGCGATATCTAGCACCTCCGGCGTGCCAAAGTGGCCAAAGTGGGAGGGGTGGGGGGAAGGTCGATGATGGCCGCGTTATACTTGACAGCTATGTCGTCGAGAGCCTTACCTCTTTTGGTGGTTTTCGACGAATTCCTGCTGATGTGTTTACAATTTAGGTCCCCAGTCAGAAGGACTGAGTCGCCCATATCTAGGAGCGACTTGATGTCGCTTTCTAATAATGCCTTGTTCGGCAAGAGATAAACCGAGGATATCACTATTGGCTGATGGCCTGTCATATAAATCTGGCACACTGACGCTTCGATTTTAGCAAGCGACGGAGGGTCTAGTGGTATGCAGTGTAAATTCTTATTGTAATAAATCATAGTGCCACCTCCTGCGGTGGCCTTATCATTCCTCACAGTCCTATAGTTCGCAATGCCAGGAGAGCGAACGCTAGGTTTAAGAAAAGACTCCTGTATACAAAAAAAATCTAATTGTCTCGAGTGGACGTACTCACTCATTAATTCTTTCTGGCCTTTGACACCGTTTGCGTTGAATATCGTCATTTTTAGGGCTAATGGATAAACAGGCGTGCTCGCATATCGCTTGTTGGCGAGCCATATTATTTGAGCCTTTCGTGTTCCGGAGCTTTGCCGCGAACACGCCCAGTTCTTTGAAATCGAGCGCGCTTGCAAAGTCCATCACGAGCGAGAGGTCGCTCGCAGGACTACCCTGAGGGGGTTGCGGGCGCGGGGAAGGCCGCAGGGCCGTCGGTGTGTGAGTCGCAGCCGGCACCGCAACACGTACCGCTGCTGGAGGTTGCGTGCGCTTGAACCACGCGTTCACCTTAGGAGGTGGAGCCGGTGTAAATACCTCCGGAGTTGAAGACTCCTTTGGTTGCTACGTCGGGCGAGAGGGGAAGATCCTCTTCCGGTAACCTCCTTTACCGGTGCGCCTTCGCGGGGCGCGGACGCAGCCACAATAGTTTGCGGGGTGTCCTTGCGTCTCACAGAGGACGCAGCTAGGAGGAATTTCGGTGTCTGGTATTTTACACGGGCATCCCGCGGTGCCGTGGTCATCGAGGCACTTCACGCATCGCGGACGCGCGTGGCAGTGCTTGGCCGAGTGACCGTAGTTTTGGCAGCGATGACACTGCCCTATTAGGCCTTTGTACCGGGGGCGTTCGACGCGGATCCCGGTCAGGTTGCATACTGTGCGGAGGTTGAAGACCTCTTTATCTGCGTTGGTGCGGTATAGTTCGACTAAAATTGAGTCGTACTTTGATTTGGTACGCATGTTGTACATACGATGTACCTCACGTACCGGTAATCGCGACTTAAGGTCGCTTTCTACGTAATCGACGTCCAGTTCGTGGGGAACGCCTTTGATGACAACGCGGAGTTGCCTCTCCTCTTCTAACGCGTAGGTATGAAATCCTACGTTTGTTTCTCGCATACGGCGAGTTAGGGCGCAGTGGTCTGCGGCCGACGGGACCTGGACTTTGATGGCGATCGACGTCAGCCTCGCGGAGCTGTACTGAACTTTATTGCCGAGTATCCACGCGAATTCATCGTTCCATTTTGCTTTTTCCTGTATGTAAACAGGAGGAGGCAACTTCGGAGGAGGCGGTTGCGGGTTACTGATCGCGGCGCCTGAAGGGCGAGAACCGGGCGCAGAGGACGCAAGGGGTGCGGCACGCGGGGCGAGGACCCGTTGCGGAGTGCGCGGACACCGGAGCGAGCGGGAGAAGCGGCCTAATTAGCACGGGGGCGGGTGAAGCCCGCACAGTCGACGTTTGCACGTCGGGTTTCATAGACTTTGAAGGCGCGACGGCCTGAGGAGGCTTCTTCGTCTTCCTTTTCGCTGACTTTGAGACAACAGTCTTCAAGTCCTGAGAGGAGCTGTCCGACTAGGCGCCAGACACCTCCATCCCCGAACCGGAGCTCGCGGAGTCCCGCTCGGGGGACATCGAACGCGTCCTAACTGTGCCTCGGGGCACTTCTTCGGCGCTCGGGCCGGCGTCGGGAGAGCGCGGGCTCTCTTTCGCGGACACGAATTCTCGTAGGCCACCGTAGGTCTCGACGTAGAAGGTACGCAGGTACCTTTGGAGGTTGTCTCGCGAGAGACCCTCCATCTTGGCGGCGTCGGATTAAATGTCTGTATGGTATGTGGCACTAAAGACACTATAGTCACCCGTTTGGTGAACGGGGGGTGTGTAAGGACAACTATGTTTCAACTTACTCCCAGACACGCCAACCACAGCTTGAGGCCGGGCAGTACAGCATACGGGGCACGGCATGGCACGGACTTCACTGTGGCCACACACTGAAACGGACACTGTCACTCACAATCGACAGCAGCAGCGCGCGGACGCACAATCGAGAAGGGGGATGCCCAATATTGTCACGCGACCGACGCCGGTCGGTGCCAATTCGGAACTGGCTATGAGGGCTTTTTTTTTCGAATGAACTGTATGCTGTTGGCCTGAAGGGTCTTTACAGCGTCTCCGGGCTGGGCTATGAGGGCTACGTCATGCCATAATATATAGTGCTAGGAAGCGTGCAATAGTATGCGACCAGAGATATATAATAATATTGTGTGTACAATTACGTTAAAATGCGAGATTTTAGTTTCTTAAATATTTAATGAAGATTGAATAACAATTTTGCAAGGAGGATTTAGACCTGGAAGAGGGTGCAAGGTTCAGGTCTTTTCTTTCCGCATGATCACGGAAAACTTTTTAGCTGTAAACCAGAAAATTTTCTGTGCTTTTGTGGGTTTAGAAAAAGCATTTGACAGGGTTGTACGAAAGAAGTTATGGGTGATACTGCCCCGGTACTATGTGAGCGGACCCCTGTTGCAGGCTGTAAAATCTCTTTATCGAAATCACTCAGCCTGTGTACGAGTAGGACCTGGCATGTCGCCTCAGTTTGATATTATATCGGGTGTCAATAAATTCTGCGCCATGTCAGCTTGGCTGTTCAATTTTTATTTGGATAGTTGTCTCCAAGGAGTGAAAGATAGTGGCATAGGAGTGAAAGTTGGTGATTTGACAGCAAACTGTTATCATGTGTTGCACGCAGATGACGCAGTGCTAATTGCGTCATCAGAATGTGAGTAACAGGCATTGGTCACCACTCTGAAAGAAGGGTGAGAAAGTAATTTTCTAAATCTGAATGCGAGTAAAAATAAGATTCTTGTATTTGAAAGAGACGAAGAAAGAACGGAATGCAAGATTAGGATAGATAGAAAGATATTAGAACAAGTGACTGAGGTGATTCATCTAGGAAGAATGTATAATAGAGATGGAAGATGCGAAATGAATATGAAAAGGCGTATTGCTGCCGGGAACAGGGTTAACGATGCTCTTGCTGCATTGATGCGACGGCAAAACGTCAGCGTACCTACACGTCTTGCCGTTCACAATGCAGTACTGATACCGACTTTGTTATACGGCAATGAAACGTGGGCGTGTTAAAGGAAAAATGAAAGAAAAATGAATACAGTAGAGATGAGATCTCTTCGTCGGATATGCGGAGTATTTAGCTGACCGTATATGCAGCGAAGAGGACCGTATACGCAGAATGGCAGGTGTAAGCGTGAATCGCAGTTCAGTCACAGTAAGAATGAAGAAGAACGTGCTCAGGTGGTTTGGGCACGTTGAAAGAATGAGCGAAAAAAGAATGGTAAAAAGGATTTATGAAACTCACCTTGGCGAGTGGTACGAGAGGTCAAGGAAGACCTCAGTTGACCTTCGAAAACACAATATAGAAGATACTGGAGGAAGGTCACGTAAAAATATGAGGACCCCCGAAGGACATGCATGAAGAGGATAAAGACTGAGGACGAGGCGAAAGAGGTATGCAGGGACCGTAGTGTTTGGCGCTCCATACTCTCTGACTACCCCGCCAGGGGTAAAGCGTGAAGCTAAATAAACAAATGAATAATAATTATTTTGTTACTTGTATTCTGTTCGTAGATATGACTTTATTCAAAAAATCTTGCACATTACCAACGCATTTTATTTTGTCTCTATTGAACTTCACATAAGGGTGATTGATTATATATCTTACGGACCACACATTGGCGCTGAAAAATTTGCAAATTATCAAGTCCTTTTATCTAAATGTCAAAAAAAGCTTTTTCTGCTATAACATTAAAGCATCAAGGAACGATTAAAGCATCAATTGAACCGAAAATAATAATAAACATTGCGTTGAGATACTTCGTTATCGTCTTTACCTGTTAAGTGGCAGCGACTTACTTTGTTTTTACCTCTTAGGAAAGAATATAAATAGGTTAAAATTTCCTGTGATAAAATCGACAATATTATTTGAATTAGCAGTTTTATTATTACAGCGTGCTGTTACGAGTTGCCAATATGCACTGTTTTATTAAATTTAACAAAAGATTTTTATATATTTTGGTCACTCTGTATGTGATATCTGATTATTTAATTACCGGCAATTCTAAGTCATTAAGAGTGTATAATGGACGAGACGCTGAAGCAGGAGAGTTTCCTTACATAGTAGCTATGGCTATTAAATATGTGAAAACAAGTAACATGTATATCTCCTACAAGAGCTTATGTACAGGTAGTATCATAACTGAGGTTTGGATTTTGACCGCAGGGCATTGTGTCTCCCACGTGATCAATACCAACTTGTCCCTTTACAACTATAGCCATAATCTGGTAATTCGTTACAATATCCAAAAAACCAATATCACAGGAGCACAGCATAATAGTAATATAGTAAGAGTAATATTACATCCTACTTATAAAATAATAGAGATGAATAAAGGAATAACATATTTAAAAAGTGACATAGGGTTGTTAAAAGCCGAGAAAGTGATAATTTCTTTATATGGAAGACTTAGTACTGTTGATTATCGCTCTATATTTGGACATAAAGTAACATCAGGTGGCTTTGGACGATGGGCGAATACAGAAGATTATGTTGACAAAGATAAACAAACAAGGACTCTTAAAGTATTCGACGGGGCAATAATAAAATGTCCTGATTTTAGAATACGGCCAAGTTTGTGTTTAGCGTGGACATGTGAGAATCCAGCATCGAGTTGTTCAGGAGATTCAGGAGGACCAGTTATACATCCATCTGGTATTATAGCAATAATGACGGGTAGTACTAACTCCCACTGTACTCAACCGCTTATATATGCGACAACCACAACACCAATCAGTCCATATATCAATTGGATAACTAGTTATATAAATACAGAAAAATAATGTAAGTTCTATTGTGTTCTATAGGCGAGCATTAAAGAATTGTGAGCTATTATTGCTTTAGTACTTTAGTACTGGTAGTGTTCTGAACTCCTCTCCCTGCATGAAAATGGATAATGGTAAGATGAATCCATGTAGTGGTTAGTCCACTACTTAACCGACGAATATTTGAAATATTGAGAACAATTTTTTTTTGTCAATCTGCAACCATGTTAGTCAAAAATATTTTTAATTCATATATTTAAATAAAATAATTTTTACTACTGTTACTTAATAGTTTCAATAAAACTCGAATATAATGGTACATTTTTATTACTTATCGTATTTTACACTTCTTTCGAAACATAAGTTGCTTATCAGAAAACTTACCTTACTTATTACAAGTTACTCTAGAAATATAAATTATTAAGAAATAAACAATATTTATAATAATCATCACTGATCTTTGGTCACAGGTATGGTGACATTTTTATTAAGAATTTTAAATAAACTTTGATATTATATTGTTTTCGGTGCAATCAATATATTATAACAAATAATATTATATATAATATTTTTATTTCCTCTATCTGAGTTGTAAGGATTTTGGCTCAAAATCGACTCAAGAATAAAATGTATCGTATCACTTACACTCCACCAATGATTCAATCTGATTAACTAAGAAAGCGTTGCGATGGTTAAGTTCTTTACATGACTTGGATACGCCCTAATTTCGGGCAGTAAATGCAGAATATAATATTTTGAATGGCTGTTTTCTTATACAGTTAAAATATATATCCCAAAAATAACACATATTTTGAATGTCATGACTAGTAATTTTAAAAATTTCTGCTCTGCTGTTGTCTCAACTTTGGATCTTTTCTTATCCTTTGGTTTTTTTCACTTCATCCTCTATAAGAAATTTCGTTATTAGGATAGTAAAGTAAAAAAATAGTAAAGAAGAAAAATTCTAACAAAAATCTCAAAGGTACCCTACATTAGGTTTGTTAAACCACACATCCTGGCTAGGGAAAGTAGATATATTCCCAAAATGATCCGAGAGGCCAATGTAATTCAAAAACAGCCAAATTTCAACAGAGATGTTGATTGTAAACTCTCTTCCACCTGGGATTCACTTATAAAAAAATTAAAGTCTCAAATCCACCTCACTAGAGACAGAGATACAGGCAGCTCATTTTTCAAGAATCTATGGCAGTAAGCGAGGCATGAAAAAAATGGTGGTTGATAGATATAATTATTTTTTGTATCAACTGTCTTTGTGACAACTGACAGACGAATGCTACCTGTAAAGTGGGGCACTGTAAAGTGTTCAAAACGTCAGGTGTCCAAAAATGTAGTTTTGAATATTAAAATATACGCGAATAATCCATTTAAAATAGTTTCATTTAAAATATAATAATACTGCCAATATAAATTTTGTAATAGTTGTGTAATATAAAGATTTAAATCTTAAGTGAGATATTTTTTCTGTTTTGTACATTTATAGGGAGATTTATTGTTTTAAATGTAGGCCACCTCATATTATAATAATAACAATGATTCAAAAAGTTCGAGTTTAAACGGGGCTAATTTTAAAAAAGTATCACCACCATGAAACAGGCCACGTAAGGTATATGGGTGTTGGTTAATTGGAACTTATTCCGTTAACCACCTTACGCCCAGTTTTCAGAGCCAATTGTGAGTTGAATAGATAACAGCTCCGATTTTCTGGGAGATTTAGGAAATTATATGATATATAATTATGGTTATGATATATTATATTTTATATATTTTCTTCCATTCTTCTCTCATTTCTTTATTTTACTACGGATAATACAAATGTGATAAATAGTAAATAAAATAAATCTGATTATTTCACTCACCAATAGATGTTTTGTTCTTTGGCTCGTTCCAGTCTTGCACTTTGCCGGACATGAACAAAATAAAGAAGAGGTTGCTAAGGAAATAAAATGCGATCTATATAAAAAACACTTTCATCTAGTCAGCGGCATTTGTCTGAAAAATAAAATAAATATAACATTTGTTTTAAATTATATACGATTTTACTGTTATTTATATCTTATCTAGTAGCATCTTACTGTAAACGCATTTGTGTTTATGTTCAAGTTCATTTTCTTATGAAGCCAATTCTCGCTAATTACGTTTCGTACTGATAATTCCCGATAATACGTTTCACCCCATTAAATACAAACAGGGATAGAAAGCGGAGAACGAAAAATAGACAGATGTCTTTAAAAAAGATTACATCTCATATTGATAATATTATATAGGTTATAATAAATGTATTATATAATTGATAGATTTTGGCTATAAAAAAATATTTTATGAAACTGAATGGAAATTTTTCTTGTATTTTCTCATATTATTTCATACATTCTGAAAATATTTATTCATCTTATTGACGTGACAACGTCTTAAATTAGGTTGCGGCTGGGAGTTACTTATGAAAAAGTGTAACGCCCGGTAACGTTACGATGAGTCACCGAACGAGAGAGAGGCCCGCCAAATGCCTTGCGTCTCTCTCCCACTCAACTATGATCGGTCTGCCGCGAATTAGGCGCATTGAATCGGCGCATGCTTGTGTCTCTGTCTTTGTCTTTCTCGAACGTTCTTGGCGTTGGAAAATCAAGAAAGCGTCATAATACAAGTTCACACGTGTGGTTAAAGTATCGTCAGCTGTGTCTGTAGTGAAAATTTGGAGTGCTTAGATTCGTCATTTACAACAACTACAACAATAAAGGTAAATAATTGTACACTGATATTTCATTATCGTAAACTATGATTGATTGATTAATTGTTAGATTGACACAAAAGTTGAATAACTGAGTTTATAGGTTCTGTAATACTATTGATAAATGTTGATAGTGTTAAGTAAATTATTAGTTTAAAATTAATTAATTAATTAATTATTATTTTATAAATTTTAATTAATTTCAAATTTATTTAGCAAAAATTTGAACCTTCGATCTGAATAAATGTTTTGATTTTTGAATTGATTCTTTAAAATTACAAATATTAAGAAAAAGTGGCAGATATAAGAAAACTTGATTTAAACTGTGTTGAGCAAGAATTTTAACATCTAATTTAAGTAAATGTTTTAATTTTCAACTTCATCATTTACAATTACAAATTTTAATTAATTTCATATTTATTTAGCAAAAATTTGAACCTTCGATCTGAATAAGTGTTTTGATTTTCAAATTGATTCTTTAAAATTAAAAATTCATCCATTCAATTTCAAATGTTTAACAGGAATCACCACTCTCAAAACAATGGAAACGGACGAGCAAATGCCTTCGACTTCCAGTACATCAATGGAGATGGAGGATATCGTGCCGTCAACGTCTGCAGTACCTTTCGTTGTTCCACACACCACCTCTACCGCCAGAACGAATGCTCAGCGACAACGTGAGTACAGACTACGTCAAGCATTGACTAGAACTCCTGAACAAGTAAGAGCCTTTGCAAAAGCGGCTGCGGAGAGGCAACGCAGGTTCAAGCTACGTAAATCTGCTAACATAGCCCTCACCAGCGGTACGTCAGAGTCACCTGCTTCAACGTCTTGTTCTGTGGTGGAGAGAACAAGCGTTCCTGTCGTGGCGGAGAGAACGAGCGTTCCCCTAACTAACGCTCAACGGCAACGTGCATTCCGACAACGTAGAGCAGCATCTTCTCGGACTGATGTACAACCGAATACTTCTTCAAGCCAAACAGCAATACAACTGGAACAATCCACCTGGTATACCAAACGGTCATCGTCAATACGGAGATTTCAATCTACTTTCCTGGACAACGATTTTGGCCATGCTTGCTCGGTTTGTGACAGATTGTGGTTCAAGAATGACCTTAAAACCATCACTGCACTACAACTTAAGGTAATCTCGGATTGGTACGTTAAGGAAAATCGGCAGCTACGCAAGAAGGATTATACAAAGTCTTGCAACACCTGTAGACAATCACTGAATAAGCGTAAGCTTCCTACTCTCGCAAAGGTCAACGGCTTCTCATATCCTGACATACCTCCAGGTCTACCGCCTCTGGATCCTATCAATGAACGTTTGGTCTCACCGCGCCTTCCATTTATGCAAGTGCGTCGACTGCGTCATGATTTCTCTTATGGAATTATTGGACAAGTGATAAACGTCCCAGTCAACGAACAAGACATGGTAAAATGTTTGCCTCGCCATCTAGAAGAGGACGATGTTATCAACGTTAACATCAAAAGGAATCTTGCACACAAAACAAATTACATCAGCGGGTACATGTCTAAGCGTACGGTCAAAGAATGGTTAGATGTACTTCAAAATTCAAGTCTATATCGTTAGTACGATATCAAAATAGATTTGTCAAGACTGCAGCCTGCATTGCCATCAGATGAAGGCCTTCAAGATGATCCTGCTAATCGGATCGAAGCAATCTCCGCCGAATATACGCCCGAGTCTGAAGTTCTTGCTGCGAGACAGCACACACTACTGTGGAATGAAGAGGATTGTCTTGACATCGCACCAGGACATCGGGCAACGCCTCTTAACATCATTTATGACCGTCATGCAGAAGAACTATCATTTCCTGCGATATACTTCGGAGAGCCCCGCCGTTTCAACATGAACATTTCAGTGACACCGTACATGATGGCGACCAGTGAAATACGACGGAGTGACAGGCGTGGAGCCACGCCTCAAAAAGTCTTATACGATGAAATGAAGATTCTACGTCTGCGAATGGTCGATGGGATTTACAGCACATTCCGAAGTGTTTCGATCACAGAGAGCGTAACTCGACGCATGTTAGAGGATCCGAAGTTTCTCAAAGAATTCGTTGTGCAGAATCTAGCCTTTATAAAGTCGGTGCCAAACTCTGTCCAGTACTGGGCCTCTCGTAAACGAGATCTCTTCGTTATGCTCCGTCAACTTGGTAAGCCGACCATCTTTCTCACTCTTAGTGCAAACGAGGTACGCTGGTTAGTATTGCTGAATTTACTGCTCAAGTTGAGCAACAAATATCCTGGCAAAATCGCCGAAGATCTCAACACATCAGAGCGGTGCAACTTGGTGAGTGGCGATCCAATTACATGTTGCATATATTTCCACAAACTCGTTGGTACATTGATGAAAATGCTGAAATCAAAACAGTCATACAATCCGTTTTGCCAGTACTACGTGGAGGATTATTTCCTTCGCATTGAGTTTCAACATAGAGGAAGTCCGCACGCTCACATTTTACTGTGGTTACACGATGATCCACATGAGACTGTGTCAGAAAATATGCCGAAGACCATCGAGCTCGTGGAGAAGCTGAGTTCCGTCGCCAAAGAAGATGTGCCCAACGATACCATCTACGCCAATCAAATCTACAAGCACACTTTCACCTGCACGAAGCGAGGCGAAACGACTTGTAAATTTGGGATCCCGTACTGGCCAATGCTCACTACCCGTGTATTGATCCCAATGCCTCAAACTGATGGACGCCGCATAGCATTCCAAAAAAAGGCCAAGGAGCTACGCAACTGTCTCTGCGAACGTACATACGCTAGCATGGACGACTTTCTTAGGGAGCATAGTTTGACATTCGATGCATATCTTGACGTAGTGCGTTCAACTTTGCGCAGGCCATCTATGTTGTTCAAACGCAACTTCGACCAACTTATGACGAACACATTCAACCCTTACCTCGCTGGTGAAATCAAATCCAACATCGATATCCAGTTTATCTTGGATGAATACAGCTGCTCACAGTATGTCATGGAATATGTGAACAAATCAGCTCGTGGAATGGGTAACTTGAATTGTGAGCTGACTAAGATGATGGAAGAGCATCCTGACCGGGACTACACGGGCCAATTTAAAGCATTGAGTGTCAAACTTCTTAAAGCAGTTGAAATGTCAGCTCAAGAAGCAACATGGTATTTACTACGGCAACCGAAGCGAAACGAGCCGTCAAATTATTTACATACCAACAGTTTGGCCATCGGAAAGACAACGCTGTCGCAAACGTCGGAAATAAATGGATCGCGAAAACATCGAAGCAGACAGTACAGATGTATTTACCAAGAACATCATTCAGCGATATGAAGAGCGACCTCCCTCTCTGGAATCTTCATATTTGGCCGAGTTTGCTTCGTATTACGCTGATTATCATGATTTCATTGACAATGAAGATGACATAGATGTGCAAGAAGACGAAATTGATGAACCGGTGACCGAGGAAAGGACAACTGTGGGAAGGACGACATCAAATGAACACCGCAGACGTAAAATTGGACGAATAATACGATACAGACGCTACGAAATAGATGAAACTGTTAATTATCAACGTGAAATGGTATTGCTGTTCTTGCCTTTCCGCAATGAAATAGCTGACATTGTTGATAGCAATAAATTTCTACAACTGTTCAATGATAACAAGGATACCATCATGGAACGCCGCCAGCTGTTCGAAAACAATCTCAACATCGACAGTGTGATGCAAGAGCTTGAAGCTATGATGATTCTACAAAATTCAGACAGCAGAGAACCACCAGAAATTGAGGAAAGGAGAGTGTTTATCGAGCAGGTGTTAGGAGGAGAAGGTTCCGAGAACAACGATGATGTCAATCAAATCGTCCCGCGAGAAGGCTTATTATCGGTCGTAAAAAAACGTAGCAACCTGATGCCAAAACAGCAATTTTGTGAGCTGATACGAACGACGAACCCTGAACAACGTGAGCTGATTCATGAGGTCATACATCGTTTACATGGCTGCGGAGATGAGGTCGTCGTCACACTACAAGTTTTCTTCACAGGACCGGCCGGCTGTGGGAAAACTTATTCAGTTAAGTGCCTAATGGAGACGTACAATCGTTACACACAGGAACACAACTCACTGAACAACGCATACGTTGCTTGTGCAAGCACAGGCAAAGCAGCTGTCCCTATTGGCGGAACGACAGTTCACTCAGCGTTTCGTCTCACAAATTCTCGAGTGACAAAACTTCTTTCTGCTGAGAACTTGCAAGCCTACAGAAACATGTTTGTCGGCGTGAAAGTTGTTTTCATTGATGAAATCAGCATATTGAGTGCAGCTATACTTGGAAAAATCAATTATCGACTACAGCAGATTACCGGTATTTACGATCAACCATTCGGAGGCATTCACATGATCTTATGCGGCGATTTCAGACAGCTGCCACCTGTGCGCGCTAGTCCGTGTTACACAGTACCACACAACCAACTCGGAGGACCTGTACTCTGGCAAAGCATCAACTACTTCCCATTAGTCCGTGTTGTCCGACAAACTGACGAGCAGTTTTCGACGATTCTCACCAAAATTGGAGATGGACTCAAACTAAGTGTCAATAATATCGCACTTATTGAGTCCAGGCACAAATCTGAAGTCTGGTGCAAAGAGAACGTACCCGACGCTGTCAGATTGTATTACAGCAACCATGAAGTAGATTCATACAATCGAAACGCAATTCAAAACGCACACAACTGTATCGCCACTGATATTATGCTTGGGTATTCCAGCAATTCTGAAAAGAGCCGGGAGCAAGGGAAACTTCACAAGATGTCGGTTGCAGAAACCGACGGATTGCCATACATGTTGCCATTAGCAGTAGGATATCCGTACATGATTACATCTAACATAGACGTTGCCGATGGATTGGTAAATGGGGCTATTGGAGTTTTGCTATACATCGAACGTCAGCCAGCCAATGCAGATGACTGTTCTGCTCCAGGAGGACCGTCGACTAGCACAAGTTTGCCGCCAGCTGAAGATGAAATCGCAAAAATACGGGTACCAAAGCAAAAATCAAATGTCGACCACATGTGCACAGCAAACCAAACACCTTATCCGTCGATTGGGTGCCAGTGCACAAGAAAGTGGTAAACATTTCGTTGACAAAAACAGTGAAGTGCAAGCGAAAACAATTTCCTTGCGTGCCTGCTTGTGCAATTACGATCCACATTGCCCAAGGTGGGACGTTTACTACAATTGTTTACAAGTACTCCTCAAAACAACCACAGCAATTGGTATATGTAGCCATGAGCCGCGTCACAAGTATCGACGGATTGTACATCATAACAGAAAAGGACTCTCCATTGCTTTTCAAACATGGCCAAGATGGAAACGACTCACAGACTACTCGAGATATTCGCAATGAATACTTACGACTTCGTGGACACACTCTAGACACAATTACCAAACAAGCCGTAAAATTCTGTGACGACGCAACCGACGCTGGACTACTTATTGTAACGAACATCAACTGTCAAAGTTTAAGTGCCCATGCCGCGGACATTGAAACAGATACAGTGATACCACGATCCGACTATTTAGTATTGACTGAAACGTGGATGCGCGACACTTGTGAACCAACTCCAATCAAGGGTTATGAGTGCGTATCCAGGGAAAATAATCGAACTAACTCAGATACCAACGCGGCTGGTGGAGTGGCGATCTATCGTAAATTATCATCGACATCTACGGCGGAAGTGGTCCAAGTTGCGATTACAGACGTAACTCGTGTCATTAAAACCAAGGGTGACATGTGCATGACTGAAGTTACTTGCTTCGCCGCTAATACTAGCTTTAAGTTTATACTCGGTGCTGTATATATTCATCCAGGAGCTAGTATGCAGGATATTGGAATGTTACTATAGCAAGGACTCGGTCCGTACATTCACAACAGCCAGTACGTGCCACCGTTCGTGCAAGTTGATTCTAGTATACCGATTCTTCTGTGTGGTGATTTTAACAAAAACGTAAAGCCTGACAACTCGTTTCTTAATTTCATGAAAAATACATATAATCTTGATTGCGTATCAAACGTTTCTAAGTCAACTACGTTAAAAGGAACAACTATCGACTTGACTTTCGCAAGACACATTACAGCAGAAACACTTCCTTTCATTTCATATTTCTCCTATCATCGTCCTATCCTCAACAAAATCACTCAAATAGGAATTAGTTAAGTTTAAGTTTACATGTACAATGTTTTAGTAAACAAAATATATTTCTATAGTTAAAATTTGTGCAATTCTTATTTTCATTCAATTCCTTGTTCCTATTGTGCAATTTAATTATATTCATATCAATAAATATTCTACCGAGAAAAAGACGTTGTCACGTAAAATCTTCGCCCGTAAAACCGACTTTATTTTTTCAACGCGACACGTATCAAGCGACAAAACAAAGTACAATTATTTATATTGAATTCCTTTGATTTCAAAGTCCAAAAAACGTAAATTTAGGATGTATCCGTCAAAATCTATTGATCAATACCAAAATCGTTCATATTCAGGCTTGGGTCCGAGCTGACTCAGCAACTAAGACGAGTGAGCAAGTTCTTAGTCTTTCTAAGGAATGACATCTTCGACAGGGAGACATGAGGATGGAATGACAAGATAAAGGTGGCGATTCATAAAAAAGAAACTGTTTTTAAAGTGAAGTGGCTTTCCGACATACTGGACTATATAATAAAGAAACATGCTTGCAAAATTTTAAACGAGCAAAAGCTCGTATACAAATCGGCACGTTAATGGAATCAATAAAACAGCCGGAGTCGTATAATTTAGGTATCTTGAATCCGTTTCGCTTGAGTCTAGGAGCATCGGTCACGATGGCCATACTCGTATCAGCGTTACTTGTGTCAAATGGCCTGAGGTCAATCTTTTGGTCTGTGGCCGCATAATGCCACCTAAGTTTAAAGTCTGATTTGATATTTTAACTTAATCATGGATATTGGAGCAAGAAATTCACATTTTTAATTTGTGATATTTCAAAAATATTATCTTATAATAACGAATATACTATAATGCCCATACTGCTCCGTTCGAACAAGTCCTATCAGGATCCTACACGCACCAACTGCCTGCCAGTTCCCCTGAAATTGTAATTAAACTATTTTCAAATCCTTTTATATCTAATACGGAAAAAGTGTTTTACATATTATAGTGGTATAATTGTTTTATTATCAAAGATATTATCAAATATTTTATTTTTTTATTATCAAATATGATGCTGTATGGAGGGCTAATATTTATGTGTTTTTGTCGACGGTATAAATGTTTTCAAAATTTTTGTGCTAATCAGAAATGATTTATTGATTTTAAGTTTATTTAAATTATACAAAATCTATTCAGTCATCGTTCACATTTTGATATGCTTTTTAATTTTTATCTAATATAAACATCCACTCAAAATAATAATATTTTAGATTTATGTTATCAATTTGAGAAAATAAAGCATGGCGTCCAAATTGGCAATCAACACGCAATGTCTTGATTTCGGGCGGAATAGATCAACGTAGTGTCGAGACACTAGGTTGTCTCTGACTACCCTACTATGCGGAATATAGTGTAAAGTTGCTTTTATTGAATTTTTGTACGAATTGTCTTAGTTTATGAAATAATTGTATTTAATATAAATATAATTTGCTTATGTAAGATTTATAAAGGGGTAAGCCAATGGTAGTCCTTATATAGACACTTGATGAACTATGTAATAAAAAGAAAGAAATTTGAAGAAACATTTAAACACTAATTGAAAGGGCCGTCGCCCACGGCCCCGTGTAACACTAGAGGAGCTGCAGGAGCGTTGTTGGCTTTTAAGGTGGGAATAAGCGCGCTTTTTCAAGGTGAGTATGTCGTAACGTCCTGGAAACCCTGCCGCAGTAGTATACCGACACTTATCCAGATGGTAGTGATGGTATTTTGTTCTGTTACCGATCCGATGGTATTTTATTCTGTTGCCGATCGTTTAGAAGGATATTGACATTCGTATTAGCGGTGATTATGTACTAAATGAAAAAATTGATCGTTACCCACTCAGAGTGAAAAAATTGAAGTAAGGTTGCATGTCAGTGATGGATTTACTAAAATATATTTGTCTCTGGCGTATTTGTAATTTGTTCTAGACGATTCGCAGAAATATACCGTTATTAATACTCATAAGGTTTTAACATATCTATTGATTTTACAGGTTCACATCGAATAAAGTAATTTTTCAAAGAAATGTATAACAGTTATTTTCAGACTTAGATCTACGTGAGTAGATGTTTTCCTAAACTATATTATTATAAAAGGTTTGAACACTAAAATGCACATTGAAATATTGCACAAGGTTTTTTCCAAAATTATAAATTATTAAGCATTATTAGTAAGCATGGCGTTCATTTCTATCCGGATAAGATGAACGCTATAATAAACTAATGTTTCAGCAAAGATTACATTGTGATCATCATATCTTGTATGAGAGCTTTGTAAACAAAATGATGAGTATTTGCCCCCCTAGTTTACCAATACTTTGATATACCGTACAGCTATGAGGGCTTTACCTATCGGCTTTACCTATCGGTACCAGGCGCCTAGGGCGTCGGCGGCCATCTGGAGTCTCTCGGCAATAACGAAAGAGTTGCAGGAAGTGGTGTATAGGGCGGTGTCATCGGCGTACGTAGCCAGGTGGACATAGTTGACTCTAGGTTTGTCACTGGTGTACAGTGCATACAGCAAAGGAGAGAGCGTGGAGCCCTGGGGGACTACGGCGCGAATTACCTTCCACTTTAAATCTAAAATATCTGTTGGAAAGATAGTCCTTAAGGACGCAAATTAACTGGTCTGGGAGGCCGGCGTTGCGCAGCTTGTAAATCAAGCCGCTATGCCAAACTTTGTCGAACGCCTTCGCGATATCGAGAAAAAAAGCCGCAGTAGAGCTGCAGGTACCGTTTATAATGTTTTTTCTGGCTATGTGCTCTACTAGCCTATGTACTTGGTGGACGACGGAGTGGCCCTTGCAGAACCCGAATTGCTCTGTCGAAATGTCTGTCTAATAAGAATTATCCTCTCGTAGATTTTACCTAAGGAGCTCAATAGGCTGAAAGGCCTGAAGCTGCTGCGAAGATTCCTCAGCTTGTTTGGCTTTGGAATATCTATGTACGTCAACTGCAGGGCACTACATTGATAGTATTTTTCTTGCTTATTCTGAACTCCCTTTTGGTATCTTAAGTGGACCTTAATCTCTTTATTATACAATCTCCTCACACAACAAATATCACGAATGGGGTTCAGAACATTTTTAAAAGACAAACATTCCACTACAATTAATGATATCGGTTTGTTATAAACAAATCATGTGGCAACGAAACCTGTATTGGGAAGATTTAGTTCAGTTAATTATAGAATTTTGTATGGCCAGAACGTAACATCAAGTGGCTTTTGATTAATAAATTATAAAGAATGTGGGACCGCTTTCTCTCTTAATATGTCTCTTCAAATTTTGAAGCGGTAATTACAAAATGTCCTATCACTGGCATTATTGTGTGACCTTCGTTTTGTACGTTTTGGGAGTGAAATACTACATGTGAAGGTGATTCAGGAAGTCCCGTCTTTCATCCAACTGGTATCATACTATTTAAGAGAGTGAATTTATTTATTAAATATATATTTATTTACATTTATTTCTCTGCTCCAAGCCCAAAATATTACGTGACTATTTTTAGGCCTCATGATTGTGCTTATTAAGAGCATACTTGCAACAGATCTCTACGAAGCTTTAGTCATTGTGAAAAAAGAATGTTTCGACAAGTGAACAATAAAAAAAATAAAATGTAATAGAACAGATCACGATAAAAGTCTATTATTATATAAACAAATATACATATATATATATATATATATATATATATATATATATATATATATATATATATATATATATATATCTATTATTATATAAACAAATATATATACATATTTCTTATATACATCAAAAATTTTAATATAAAATAAAAATAATATTTTAAACAAATTGTAAACCAAATAAACAGTAAAATAAACAATAAAAAAATAAAATTACTCTAATAAAACAGGTCACCATAAAAAGTCTATTATTTAATGTACATATATATATATATATATATTTATTACACATATACATCAGAAATTTGAATGTAAAATAAGAAATCATATTTTAAACAAATAGTAAGCCAAATTCACAGTGTACACAAAATAATCACAGGTTTTTGTTCGTTATGTTTTTAAATATTCTCAAATTAATTACTATCGTTCTTTATATCTACGATTTTAATACTACCAGAGGTGATACAGGTATGTTAAGAGTTTTTCAAGGACGAGATGCTAAACCTGGAGAAGTTTCTTATGCAGCAGCATTAACAGTTAAATCCGGTGAAGGAATAGAATCTGAAACCTATAAGGACTTCTGTAGCGGCAGCATTGTTACACCAATCTGGACACTGACTGCAGGACATTGCATTGATATAGTAGAAGCTCTTCGTTTAAGTATAGAAAAACAAAACATTAACTTAGAGCGACCCAAGCTGGTCATTCGTCATACAATTTATTCGGACAATAAGCAATACGAGCATGCCTCCAGTCAAATAATAGGCACCCAGAGGTATCCGAGTTATAAATTGATATCCAAAGGAAATCCTGTAAGTGTATTTAATGACATAGGCTTAGTGAAAACAGATAAGACAAGATTTAATTCAGTGCTCGGAAAATTCAGTTCAGTTGACTATAAAACTTTGTTTGGGCATAAAATATTGGTAACTGGCTTTGGATTGATGTATTCCGATGCAGGTGTACAAACCGCTATCTTACTTAATAAATCTCTTCAGGTATATGAAGCGATACTTGTAAAATGTTCCCGTAACAGAGATATTATACGGCTACTTGTTTGCTTGTCCTGGGATTGTAATTCACCTGCAACATCCTGTCATGGAGATTCAGGAGCGCCCGTTATTCATCCATCTGGTTTCATAGGTATCTTAACATCTGGTGAAAATAAAAATTGTGACAAGATTGGAAAATCTATTCATGCAGGAACTGTAACACCAGTCAGTCCTTTTCTCAACTGGATTGTCAAGACTACTTCGCTTGTTGCAGGTGCTGATTAAATTTTACAAAATATATCAAATAATGTTTTATGAATATAGTGTATAGTTACGGAGAAGATTGCGGTAGCAGAATAATAGATTTTATACTAAACTACTTCCAACAATAAATCAATACTTCCTTTCTAGTTAATTACGATAGATAATTTTTGTATTAAATGAAAATCTTAAATACATCTTTAAAATTAATGTCCTATAAGATATAACAGATTTCAAATAAGAGAGCAGACCCACTCCTCATTTCCGGTTATACGCGCTTATGTCACGTCGGCAGTAGTCATAGATAAAGAGCCTAACAAGATTGTCTTGCCTGTTCTAGGGTTACGAATAAATTTTAGTCACCTTGTCAGTTTAACACCAAACTGAAAATATAATATTAAAATAGTATTCAATACAGGGTTTAAGTTCATTCTAATTGATTGGGGACAACAGTCGATAAATTTTTATGAATAAATATAAGCTAATTAGATATCCAGACACAGACAGTATTCATTCACAATTCATTATTTGCTTGTAGGATTCGAAAAATTCTACCGTTATTTTTTCAACTTTCATTATAATTGGCACATTATTTTTATAACGCCAGTAACATGTGCTTGAGATTTAAATTAACTTTTTTCGACAAATAGTAAATAGTTTATTAGTAAAAAAATGGTTTCCTTAATATCATATAGGCTGTATGAAATACTGTAGAAAATTTATATATTTCTTGTACGGTTTTCTTTTGCAAGATGTTTTCTTTTTTATCTTGTAAAGGACAAGGACATCATCTATAATTATTTTTTTATACTTAATTGAAATATTTTGAAGATACCTGGATTTTGGGACAAACGTTAAAGAGATTCCTTTATTTACCATCACAACCCAAGGGCAGCCATTCCACCTTGGTGAAAAGATCTCGTCAGTACAAATTAGTAAGTCCAAACACACGATAACTGCTATAAATAGTAGAGGAATACCGTGGAATGTCTTTCGGCTTCATCATTGGATCGAATTCCCAGATACTCATTTGATTGTAGTTCTTTAAAATACTTAGTGAAAAAAATAAGAAACACACAAATAGCACTTAATATTTTCGAAAGTTCTTCTCAATGGAAACACTATCGAATCATCAGAATTTGACATGATCACCATGTGAAGACCTAACAAATAAAAAAAAGAATTCGACATATGAAAACCTCCTCCTTTTTAAAATAGATTAAAAATATATGCTGTTAGCATGTCGGGAGCCAGTGGAGCGCGCACTCTAGCAACTTCCGCGAAATGGCATCTGAGATGACGATGATGGTGATAATAAGATAGATGACGGGTGTGAACTCTTTAAGCGTTTCAATTTGGCAACTGCCAATTTGCCGATCGTTAAGAAGAATATTGACATTCGTATTAGCTAAATGAAAAAATTGATCGTTACCCACTCAGAGTGAAAAAATTAAAGTAAGGTTGCATGTCAGTGATGGATTTACTAAAATATATTTGTCTCTGGCGTATGTGTAATTTGTTCTAGACGATTCGCAGAAATATACCGTTATTAATACTCATAAGGGTTTTACATATCTATTGATTTTACAGGTTCACATCGAATAAAGTAATTTTTCAAAGAAAATTACAACAGTTATTTCCAGACTTAGATCTACGTGAGTAGATGTTTTCCAAAACTATATTATAATAAAAGGTTTGAACACTAAAATGTATATTGAAATATTGCATGAGGTTTTTTCCAAAATTATAAATTATTAAGCATTATTAGTAAGCATGGCGTACATTTCTATCCGGATAAGATTTGATTTCAGCAGAGATTACATTGTGATCATCATATCTTGTATGAGAGCTTTGTAAACAGAATGAGAGTATTTGCCCCCCTAATACTTTGATATATAGTACAGCTATGAGGGCTTTGTTTTTTTTTCTGACAATGAGTAAATTGCTGGTCTTTACAGCGACACCGGGAGGGGGAGGGTGCTCTAGCCCTGCGAAGTATGTAGCAAGCACTGACGTGGCTGCTTGAGAGGCAGCCGACGACCACAAGGGCACCCCCTTCGGGGCTCGAACCTCGGCTTGCGGTCGGCGAGCGGGCGGGGGATTTTCCCTACTCTAAAAACAAGCCAGCCTCGGCGTGAAGTCGCGACTGCGGGAAACTTAGACTATTCTAAGGGAGCCTAACAGACCCTAACCGTTGGACCCGGCCGCGACAACGCGCGGACGGACCGTGACACACACTGGACTTCGCCGTCGTTTCCGTCGACGGCGGTGTTTTTGTGTTTTGTGGGTGGAGTGTTTCCTACCTAACATTCTGCCGTTTGCTACCGTTATGGGGTCATCAGAGTCTAATAAGACGCTACGCGGGCGTCTAAGTTTAGGATGCGCGGACGGGGTGTAATCGCACACCGGTACAACGAGGGAATTCGCGTGAGTATTTGCGCGCTCGTAGTAGCGCTTGGATAGCCTTTGCAGAACTCTTTGATCGATTCCAGTTTGAAGTCCTTATGAAGGTCTACGTTACGAACGTACCAGAGGGAACGCGATGCGATTCGTAAAAATCGGTTTTATTTATTTATTTATTCGTAAGTGAAACAAACAGCATATTTTATATTACATAAAACTAATAAAAAACTTAAATAACACACATGTCAATATAGTTTCCACAAATAATTAATCTGAAAGTGAACATATATATATATATATATATATATATATATATATATATATATATATATATATATATATAAGAGTTAAACAGTAAAATTAATTGTATGGTAATTAAAAAAAACTAACAAGTGTAAAAATGTATATAAACCAAACTTATATCATGTGAAATATGAAAAAGGAAAAAAAGTTAATAACAAATCTTAATCAATTATTTTTTAGTATTTTTAAGTATCGAGTTAAACTTACTGAGATTGCTGCTGAACAAGTCTATGTGGTTATATTTATCGTTATAGTTGCTACACGATCTTACTATAAAACTATTTTTGTAATAAATTGTTTTATGATTTGGAGTTGCGAAAGTGGCTTTGTACCGAGCACTTAAGCGAGGACAGTTAAATAATACTTTATTTAGGAGATAAGGTGAATCTATAAGGCTAATATTTATAGAATAGAATATTTCAAGGACAGTAGAGTGACCAAATTTATATTTTAATTTTTTAAGAAATTTATTTTGAATTGCTTCGATTGCTTGAATAACTTAGCATAACATGGATTCCATACAGTCGATGCATATTCCAAGTGTGACCGAACGTAAGCATTACAAAGTATAATGTGTGTATTAGGGTTCCTAAAGTCAGTACCTTGCCTTGAGATGAAGCCCAAAATTTGGTAAGATTTTCAAGTAATTTTTTCAATATGCTTATCGAACACGAGTTGGCTATCTAGGTGTACACCAAGATCCCGTACCTCAGTTACCCTTAGCAATTTAACACCAAACATTGAATAACTGAAAGAATGTTGCATTTTTTTTCTTGAAAATGTTATAGTACAACATTTAGACAAATTTAGTTGTAAACCATTAGATTTGCAGTACTGTCCTAACCTATTTAGATCATTTTGGAGTTCGATACAATCCTGGTTATCTCTTATAACTTTGAAAATTTTTGTATCATCGGCATAGAGTAAAAACTGTGAGTTTAAGAAGCAGCATGTTAAGTCATTGATAAAGACGTTAAATAATAAGGGACCAAGGTGGGAACCCTGAGGCACACCGGATGTTATAGGTACAAAAGTAGAAGTAAACCCTTTAACTGCGACAGCTTGAGTACGATCACGAAGGTAGGATGTCAACCATCGCAAAAGATCGCCGTGTACACCGATGTTTTCTAGTTTTTTTTGCAACAGATTATGAGAAATTTTATCAAAAGCTTTCGAATAATCAGTGTACACGGCATCCAGCTGGTGACCATCTTCCAGAGCTTTCAATACTATATCAAGAAATTCGTAAAGATTTGACTCAGTTGAGCGTTTATTGATGAATCCATGTTGATTTGGTATAAGTAAAGGCCTTAATAACGGAAACAAGGTATCAAAAATAATTTTCTCAAACATCTTAGGAATCACAGACGATTTTGAAATGCCACGGTAGTTTTGAACATTATTTTCATCGCCTTGTTTAAAAATAGGTGTGACTAAAGATTTCTTCCACTCCTGTGGCATACAACCTGTGTTCAAGGACTTTGTAAAGAGAATAGTTAAAGGAGTGCAAAGTGCCTTGCTGCAATTTTTTAGAAAAATAGGATGTAGACCATCTGGGCCGCTACCCTTAGATATATTCAGCTTTGAAAGATAAAGCTCTACTTTGTTATTAGTAATCTCAATTGAATTTATTATTGTTTGATTGCAAGAGTTATTAGACGATATCATCGACATGGACCCTGAATCCAATTCAAAAACAGAATTAAAAAAGTTATTAAACATATTCGAGATTTGTTGTCCATCAGAACTGAATTCATTATTATAATATAAAGTGTCCGGCAGACTGTTGTGACCTTTCTTAGATTTTATGAAAGTCGAGAAATGCTTAGAATAAAATATATATTCTGTTCTGCCTTCTCTACGAATAAATTGTGACAATCAGTTTTAATATTTTTTGTTTGAGCCCGAAGGTCAGAAAATTTATTGTAATCATATATTCGTCCATAAATTTTCCACTTCCTATGCCATTTTAATTTTTTATTGATTAAGGTAATTAATGTCCGAGAGTACCAACAAGGATATTTATTATTTTCAGAAATTACTTTTGATGGAATAAAATGTAGTATGATCTGGTTCACGATTTGATAAAACATATCAACTGCTTCGGTTATATTTTTATTATTTAACTGAAGCTCCCAATTAACTTTGTTTAATTCAGCACTAACAACCTCATAGTCCGCCCTATGATATAAACGAACAATACGCCTATTAGGTCTTAAATTCCTTTCAATTTAACAAATATCTATCATAAGACTGAGAGCAGGGTGGTGGGCATCCTCTGGTTCAGATAAAGGGGCAGTACGAGATACATCACAGTGTAAATTTGAAAGAATTAAATCCAATAACCTACCGTTTACATTAAGAACGTGATTAAACTGACGCAAGCCCAAGCCAACATTTATAAATGCAGATAACTGATATGTTATAACATCCACAGAAGGATTTGAAATATTAAGAGAGCTGTTATCATCACTATATAATCAAACCGATTTACTTATGTAAAAATCACCCACCATCACAAAGTCATGACATGGATGATGAATAATTAAGTCAGAAACAAACTCGAAAAATTCCAATTGTGACTCAGCCTGGTAACAATTTTGTGGAAAATAGCAACAGAAAAGAAATATTGACTTATATGGTAAATTGTGCCACAAAATAATTTTTAAGTATGTAATATCGACATGAGGATGAGTTGGTGAAAATTCTTTAATACACATGTCTACAGAAAATTCCTGACGAGCTATTAATGTTCCACCCCCTCTCTCCGTATCAAGACAGTCATATTTACGGTCATTACGATATACAGTATATCGGGTATCAAATAATTCCTCGTCAAAAATACCTTCCAGAAGCCAAGTTTCTGTTAAGCAGATAATGATAAATATTTATGATTTAATACATTAAGATAAAATTGTTTTGTCTTGGTACGTAAACCACGAACGTTGTGGTAAAAAATATTAAAAATCATGGCGGATATAAAAAAATATACAAATATGCATTCTGTTTATTACGAATTATCCAATTAAAGTTTCCGAATAACATTATCCAATACTTAAGTAAAGTACTAATATCTGAGCAATTACCCTTAGGCTTATTTTTATTACATAGAAGAAGTAAAATTAACTTATCACAAGATTTAGACTCATAACCACCGACAAGCATTGCAATTACATCAAATTTAACTCGATTATAAGGTGTAAGGTATAATGCAAAGAATTACATAAAAAATATAGAAAAATAAAAAATGTAACGATTGCATATAATAAATTAAGTAAGTAAAAAAAATATTAAATAACGAGTTAACGCTTATGAAATTTTTTTTAAAGATTCCTCAGATGTAATGTGGAGTACCGGCGAGTTATCTGTTCTTCGTACCATAATCATGCAATTCCAGACCCAACAATAGACATAACCTTTTTCCTTAGAAAGACGTTTGGCTTCTCTCAATAATGCTTTGTTACGCGTGGAGAGGTGATCATTAACATATATTTGATTTTGCACCCCAGGAAATCCAATGTCAGACGCCTTGATGCTTCCTAATTTGCGAAGTGACGACAAGAAATCATCCTTTTTATATCGAGCCTGCATCTTCACAATAATAAGCTTAGGCTTTTTAATGTCTAAATCATTTTTGGTGGCTACTCGCGTAACAAAGTCAATGTCAGTATCATGGCACAATTTAAAGTTTGATCTTTCAGCAAGTAATTTAACTATATTTATTAAATTCTCACCCTTTTTTTGAGGTATGCCATTAATCTGTATATTAGAGCACCGAACCCATTGCTCATTCTTACTGTGGCTTTAGTTCTTGATCGATGTCTTTAAGTTATTAAATTCCCCGTGCAAACTATGGATTTTAGATGATTCGACCTCAAAATTATCCATTCTTTCATTAACACTTTTTACAGATGACTCGATGTTTACAATTCTTTCAGTCCATTTCTTGACCGTATCAGTTTTTTGAATTCCTCAGTTATGAAAGTTTTGAATGACTCGATAGTTGAGCTTAATCTATTAAAACGCTCATCGAAATGAGACATTAAAGAGTTTGCATCAACGTTTAAAATAGAATGCGGTTGAGACGCGGTAAGCTCCTGGGGACTGCTTTGACCAATCTTTTAAGAAATTTTACAATTAGGACACTTTCATTTGGCCTTATTCATTGGCAACATTTTCTTAAAATCACCTTCTGATACTCCTATACATTCGTGATGGAAGTTACCTTGACATCTAACGCATTTAATAGATACTTCAGATTTTAACATATCCATACATTGTTTACAATCCATTTTGTTTTATAATGTGAGGCAGGTAAACAAAAAGAAACACTGCATAAGTATTACTTTGCTTTATAAAAATGTCACGCCCAAAACGTCGTAAGCGCCATGTATTATGAGTCGCTTACGCGTTTTATACAACACACTGGCCACTCCACTAGTTTACACCAATTATTTCGATATTTTCGTTAATTTCAAGTTTTAATGTTTATTATTTTAGTTTTTATTAAGCACATTTAAACTTGAGTATCTAATACACTTTTAAATAGCTGTTCACTTCAAATATATCTTTTAATTTGTTATAATTAATTAATTAGTACGAATGGGTAGACGACGTGTGCGTATCGTACCGTCGCGCGTGTGACTTGAATTGTTGAACTTGAACCACTTGAAGTGGTTTAAGCTCAGTGTGCGCGAACGCAACACTAGCGTATGTGAGGACAGGCCTAATGCAGGTTTTATACAATGTCAGCTTATTTCTAAGTGACATTTTACTGCGTTTACAAATCAGTGGATGCAATCTATTAAGATAGAGGCGGGCTGAATTACACACTCGACTTATGTGTTTTCTAAATGAGAGTTTGGAGTCTAGAGTGACTCTGAGATATTTAAAATGCCATGTTTTGCCATGGAATTGGCTTATTTAATAGGTATACGGTAGAGACCGTTTCATAGTTGAGTTGAGGGAACAATACCGCGGCACTCTTTTCGGGATTAACCTCGATCCTCCATTTGCGGTACCAAGCGCCTAGGGCGTTGGCGGCCACCTGGAGTCTCTCGGCAATAACGAAAGAGTTGCGGGAAGTGGTGTATAGGGCGGTGTCATCGGCGTACATAGCCAGGTGGACATAGTTGACTCTCGGTATGTCACTGGTGTACAGCGCATACAGCATAGGAGTGAGCGTGGAGCCCTGGGGTGTGGAGAGTGTACCTTCCACTTTAAATCTAAAATATCTATTTGAAAGATAGTCCTTAAGGACGCAAATTAACTGGTGTGGGAGGCCGGCGTTGCGCAGCTTGTAAATCAAGCCGCTATGGCCAAACTTTGTCGAACCCTTTCGCGATATCGAGAAAAATAGCCGCAGTAGAGCTGCGGGTACCGTTTTTCTCTCTCGTACTCTCGTTGATTTTACCTAAGGAGCTCAACAGGCTGATAGGCCTGTAGCTGCTGGGAAGATTCCTCGGCTTGTTCGGCTTTGAAATACCTATGACTATTGTCTCCTTCCATTGATGTGGGAAGGTACAAGATTTGAGGAGGCAATTAAATATGATTACTAATAAGGACACGAACTGGGCCGGATGATGGCTGCGTTATACTTGACAGCTTTTTCGTCGAGAGCCTTACCCCTTTTGGTGGTTTTCGACGAATTCCAGCTGATGTGTTTACAATTTAGCTCCCCAGTCAGAAGGACTGAGTCACCCATATCTAGGAGCGACTTGATGTCGCTTTCTAATAATGCCTTGTTCGGCGAGAGATAAACCGAGGCTATCACTATTGGCTGATGGCCTGTTATATAAATCTGGCACACTGACGCTTCGATTTTAGCAAGCGACGGAGGGTCTAGCGGTATGCAGTGTAAATTCTTATTGTAATAAATCATAGTGGCACCTCCTGCGGTGGCCCTATTATTCCTCACAGTCCTATAGTTCGCAATGCCAGGAGAGCGAACGCTAGGTTTAAGAAAATACTCCTGTATACAAAAGAAATCTAATTGTCTCGAGTGGACGTACTCACTCATTAATTCTTTCTGGCCTTTGACACCGTTTGCGTTGAATGTCGCGATATTTAGTGCTAATGGTTTAACACGCGCGAGACGCGAGTCAGCGGGCCGTGGGGTAAATATAATTGAGACCGCCATCTAATATTATTTGCTATATTTATTTATTTAGCCTGAAAGCCAACGATGGCTTCCAGTAAACAGGCGTGCTCGCATACCGCGAGCACGCCGGTTTACCTGTAAGCGAGCCATATTATTGCCGTTCGTGTTTGTCGGAACTTTGCCGCGAACACGCCTCTTTGAAATCGCTTGCAAAGTCCATCACGAGCGAGAGGTTGCTCGCGAGACTACCTTGAGGGGTTTGCGGGCGCGGGGAAGGCCGCGGGGCCGTCGGTGTGCGAGTCGCAGCCGGCACCGCAACACGTGCCGCTGCTGGAGGTGGCGTGGGCTTGAACCACGCGTTCACCTTAGCAGGTGGATCCGGTGTAAATAACTCCGGAGTTGAAGACTCCTACGATTGCTCCGTCGGGCGAGAGGGAAAGGTCCTCTTCCGGTAACCTCCTTTACCGGTGTGCCTTCGCGGGGCGCGAACGCAGCCACGATAGTTCACGGGTTGTACCTGCGTCTCACAGAGAACGCAGCTAGGAGAAATTTCAGGATCTGGTATTTTACGCGGGCATCCCGTGGTGCCGTGGTCATCGAGGCACTTCACGCATCGCGGACGCGCGTGGCAGTGCTTTGCCGAGTGACCATAGTTTTGGCAGTGATGACACTGCCCTATTAGGCCTTTGTACCGGGGGCGTTTGACGCGGATCCCGGTCAGGTTGCATACGGTGCGGAGGTTGAAGACCTCTTTACCTGCATCGGTGCGGTCTAGTACGACTAAAATTGAGTCGTACTTTGATTTGGTACGCATGTTGTACATACGATGTAAGGTCGTTTTCTACGTAATCGACGTCCAGTTCGCGGGGGACGCCTTTGATGACAACGCGGAGTTGCCTATCCTCTTCTAACGCGTAGGTATGAAATCCTACGTTGGTTTCTCGCATACGGAGAGTTAGGGCGCAGTGGTCTACGGAATGCAAGATTAGGATAGATAGAAAGATATTAGAACAAGTGAATGAGGTGATATATCTGGGAAGTATGTTTAGTAGAGATGGAAGATGCGAAATGAATAAGAAAAAGCGTAATGCTGCCGGGAACAGGGTTATCTGTGCTCTTGCTGCATTGATGCGATGGCGATACTTCAGCGTACCTGCACATCTTGCCGTTCACAATGCAGTACTGATACCGACGTTGTTATACGGCAGTGAAACGTGGGTGTCTTAAAGGAAAAATGAAAGAAAGATGAATACAGTAGAGATGAGATCTCTTTGTCGGATATGCGGAGTATTTAGCTGACCGTATATGCAGCGAAGAGGACCGTATACGCAGAATGGCAGGTGTAAACGTGAATGTCACGGTAAGAATGAAGAAGAACATGCTCAGGTGGTTTGGGCACGTTGAAAGAATGAGCGATGAAAGAATGGTAAGAAAGATTTATGAAGCCAAGGTGAGTGGTACGATAGGTCGGGGGAGACCTCGGTTGACCTTTGAAAACACAGAATAGAAGATACTGGAGGAAGGTCACGTAAAGAGTATGAGGACCCCCCCTTTGGATGAGGCGAAAGAGGTATGCAGGGCCCGTAGCGTTTGGCGCTCCGTATTCTCTAACTACTCCGCCAGGGATAAAGCGTGAAGCTAAATAAATAAATAAATAACAATTATTTTGTTACTTGTATTCTGTTCGTAGATATGACTTTATTCAAAAAATCTTGCACATTACCAACGCATTTTATTATGTCTCTATTGAACTTCACATAAGGGTGATTGATTATATATATTACAGACCATACATTGGCGCTGAAAGATTTGCAAATTATCAAGTCCTTTTATCTAACTGTCAAAAGAAATGCTTTTTCTGCTATAAGATTAAAGCATCAAGGAACGATTAAAGCATCGGTTGAAACGAAAATAATAATAAACATTGTGTTGAGGTACTTCGTTATCGTCTTTACCTGTTAAGTGGCAGCGACTTACTTTGTTTTTACTCTTAGGAAAGAATATAAATAGGTTAAAATTTCCTGTGATAAAATCAACAATATTATTTGAATAAGCAGTTTTATTATTACAGCGTGCTTTTACGAGTTGCCAATATGCACTGTTTTATTAAATTTTACAAAATATTTCTATATGTTTTGGTCACTCTGTATGTGATATCTGATTATTTAATTACCGGCAATTCTAAGTCATTAAGAGTGTATAATGGACGAGACGCTGATGCAGGCGAGTTTCCTTACATAGTAGCTATGGCTATTAAATTTGTGAAAAAAAAGAACATGTACATCTCATACAAGAACTTATGTACAGGTAGTATCATTACTGAGGTTTGGACTTTGACCGCAGGGCATTGTGTCTCCCACGTGATCAATACCAACTTGTCCCGTCACAACTATAACCATAATCTGGTAATTCGTTACGATATCCAAAAAACCAATATTACAGGTGCACAGTATAATAGTAACATAGTAAGAGTAATATTACATCCTACTTATAAAGGAATAGCGATGAATAAAGGAATAACATATGTAAAAAGTGACATAGGGTTATTAAAAACCGAGAAAACGATAATTTCTTTATATGGAAGACTTAGCACTGTTGATTATCGCTCTATGTTTGGACATAAAGTAACATCAGGTGGCTTTGGTCGATGGGCGAATACAGAAGATTATGTTGACAAAGATAAACAAACAAGGACTCTTAAAGTATTCGACGGAGCAATAATAAAATGTCCTGATTTTAGAATACGGCCAAGTTTGTGTTTAGCGTGGACATGTGAGAATCCAGCATCGAGTTGTTCAGGAGATTCAGGAGGACCAGTTATACATCCTTCTGGTATTATAGCAATAATTACGGGTGGTACTAATTCCCACTGTACTCAACCGCATATAATTGCGACGTCCGCAACTGCAATCAGTCCATATATCGATTGGATAACAAGTTGTATAAATACAGAAAAATAATGTAAGTTCTATTGACCTTACATTTCTCGTTTCACTTGTTAGTGTATTATGTGGAGGCGATAATTAAAGACTTATAAGTTCTTGGTAGTGCTCTGAACTCCTCTCCTTACATGGTAATGGATAACAGCAAGATAAATCCATAAAATGCTTAGTCTACTACTTAACCGACGAATATTTGAAATATTGAGAACACTATTTTTTTCTGTCAATCTGTAACCATATTATTCATAAAACATTTTTCAATTCATATATTTAAATAAAATAAGTTTTACTACTGTTACTTAATAGTTACAATAAAACTCGAATATAATGGTACATTTTTATTACGTATCATATTTTACACTTCTTTCGAAACATAAATTGCTTATCAGAAATGTCAACTTACTTACAGTTAGTCTAAAAATATAAATTAATAAGAAATAAATAATACTAACAATAATCATCACTCATCTTTGGTCACAGGTATGGTGAAATTTCTATTAATTATTTTAAATAAACTTTGATATTTTATTATTCTCGGTGCAATCAATATATTATAACAAATAATATAATATATAATATTTTTATTTTCTCTAACTGAGCTGTAAAGATTTTGGCTCAAAATCGACTCAAGAATAAAATGTATCGTATCACTTACACTCCACCAATGATTCAATCTGATTAACTAAGAAAGCGATGCGATGGTTAAGTTCTTCACATGACTTGGATATGCCATAATTTCGGGCAGTAAATGCAGAATATATTTTGATATAATATATTTTAATTGGATGTTTTCTTGTACAGTTAAAATATAGAAACCAAAAATAACACACACTTTGAATGTCATGATTAGTAGATATTTAGTACAATATTTATATTCCTTTCAAGCATTTCAAAATTTGTGTTCTCCTGTTGTCTCAACTTTGGATTTCTTCTTAATTTTTGGGTTTTTTCATTCCATCCTCTGTAAGAAATTTCGTTATTGGAATAGTAAAGTAAAATACTTTCCTCATATTCTTATTACAGTAAGGAAATGAAGTAGAAAAATCCTAATAAAAATCTCAAAGATCGAATCGGAAGGTTTGCAGAAATTTGCCCTATATGTGCATCTTACATCAATTTAAACTTAAATTGAAATTAACATACAAAGCCAAACAAGTCCAATAATTAATTCAACGAATGTCTTAAATACAATCTATAAAATCTAAATTGAATATAATAATAGTAATAAGATCGTTGATTTTTGTGATTTTTACATATTTTAAATGAAACTATTTTAAACGGATTAAATGAATCTATTTTTGGACAACTGACGTATCGAACATCTACAGTAGTCCATGGTCACAGGTAGACTGAGGTGGCATTCATTGGCGGTGGATTGTTAAATTAATTATATCAATCCACCGCCATCTGTTTAATAATAGCTTCGCGTACTGCTCTGGATTCTTGAGCTGATTGTATCTTTATCCTCGGGGGGGATTTGAGACTTTTAATTTTTAGTAAGTGGGTCCCAGGTGGTAGACTTGTCATAACTGATGTAGTGGTTGGAATTATTCATTGTATGTTCACTCACAGCTGATTGCAATACAAGCCCAGTCTTGACGTCAGAGATGTGTTCCTTCACCAGAGAGGAGCATCAAGGTTAGCCCCGATGCTCCTCTTTTTTTACCAATGCACGATAAACCACAGTCACAGTCACTTGGCTCACTTTTTGAGCCACTTTAGGTGGCTTGTTGATCTACATACAATGCTTGCGGGGAACTGGATGAAGGGCCCCCTTGACCTGTTGAAGCTAGTACCCCAGGTGTCCAGCATCGGAAAGATGATAATCTCTCTGAGACGAAGATTTAGCAATGATAGATAACTGTGTAGGGTGGTTGTGGGATTCGCCATTGATATACCTGTTTGTATGGGTAGGTTTCCTATCTACATTGTGGCGTAATTTCCCATTATGATTCTTTATTACTAATACATATAGAAAAGCTAAAAAGTTATTTGGCTGTAATTCTATTGTAAACAAATACCTCCTCCTCTACTGTCTGTATGAAACCGAGATATTGCGTGTTAAATTGAGGAATTATGCAACTTTACTTATAATAATAATATCTCCAAGATGGGATCCAACCCAAAACCAATCGTGCTTAGTCATAATACATGTTGCTAAGGTAATGAGTAGTTTACGGAAATAAGGCTAAGAAATTAACAGAGAATGACGACTTTCGGTAAGTTCATTCTGTTAGTTGTTAATTTTTGCCAAAAGGGGTAAAAAATCTTTTATACAAGTTTTTATTAATACACTCGTAGAAGCTTTTCGTTATTTTTGTTTATTTACTTATTTACTTTAGCTTCACGATTTATTTGGAGCAATCAGAAAGGAAGGAGCGCCAAACGCTATGACCCCTTCAAACTTCTTTGGCATCGTCCACAGTCATTACCATATCACACATCGAGGGGTTCTCATGTTTTTAACATGACCTTCCTCCAGTATTATTGAAACTGTGTCGGAATTCAACTGAGGTCTCTCATTATCTCTCGAACCGGTTGCCTCTGCTTCATAAGTTTTTCTTACCATTCTTTCATCTCTCATCCTCTCGGAGTGCCGAATCCGCCTGAACACGTTCTCCTAAATTCTCACTATAACATTCACGCTTACGATAAACTGATTCTGTATATCCGGCGAAAAGTATTCACCTTCCATCTTTATATTTTTATTTTATTAATTTTTCATACTTAGCAGTTAAGCAGATTTTTTCTATCTTATCGCTTCGTTCTTTTCTTTGTGTTTTATAAAAAACAAATGTAACACACACTTCCATATCATAGACATATACGCATATATAGTCATAAACACATTGCTGAGGCAACATGATTTTTTACTCTTAAATGAAATTATTTTAACCGGATTAATCGCGTATATTTTGGTATTCGAAAATACATTTTGGACACCTGACGTTTCGAACACTGCAGTAGTCCGTGGTCACAGGTAGACTGAGGTGGCATTCGACTGTCATTTGATATAAATACAAGTACATTAGCCAAACAAGGAGGAGCATCGGGGCTAAGGTAAAAAAAACACATATCCGATGTGAATGGGCGTGTATTGCAATCAACTGTGTGTGAACATACAATGAATAAGTCCAATCACTATATTAGGTTTGTGAGCTTCATATCCTCGCTAGGGAAAGTAGATATATACCTAGAATGATCCGTGAGGCTATTGAAATTTCAATTGAAAAGAAGGTTGAAACTCTGTACCACCTGGGACCAACTTATAAAAAATTTAAAGCCTCAAACCCTATACACCAGAGACAAAGTCCAAAACCAGTCAGCTCATTCTGCAAGAATCCAGGAAAATACGCGAGGCAATTAAAAAACAGGTGGCGGTAGTTTGATATAATTCGTTTTTGTATCAACTTTACTTTGTCAACAGAAAAGAAACTTACTATGCATTAAGCATAAGCATTATTACGCCTGTATGCATGTTAACTGCAGGATATTCCATTAATAGTATTTTTCTTGTTTATTCCAAGAGAGAGCTCTTGGTATTTTAGGTGGGCCTAATCTCTTTATCTCTTACAATCTCCTCACAGAATAAATATCACAACTTTGTGCTTAGAACAAAATTTTTAAAAGATTCACAATGAACTATAATTAATGATATCGGTTTGCTGAAAACAAATCCTGTGACAAAAATACCTGTATTGTGAAGATTTAGTTGAGTTAATTACAGAACTTTGTATGGCCAGAAAGTATTATCAAGTGGCTTTGGATTAATGAATTCCAAAGAAGGTCGGAACGCTTTCTCACTTAATAAGTCTCTTCAAATTTTGAAGCGGTAATTACAAAATGTCCTATCACTGGCAATTACTGTGTGACCTTCATTTTGTACGTCCTGGGAGTGAAATACGCCCTCAATTACACGTGAAGGTGATTCAGGAGGTCCCGTCATTCATCCAACTCGTATCATAATAGTAATGACAGGTGGTAGCGCAGGTTGTGGCAATATGGAAAACAAAGATCTTGTGGCTGAAATAGCTGCACCGCTCAGTCCATTTATGGATTGGGTAGTTAATCAAATTAGAGATACGTGATTACGTGTGAATGTCAAATATTTTTACAAACTTTTATTGCTTATTAAAATACTTTCCGTGTTTTAATTTGATACACATGTATCAAATTTTACAAGCTAAACTTAAATTTTGTTCTACTTAGCAGCCCATATGAGTAGAAATTTCTTATGTGCCTATGGTTCGAAAGTGACTACCAAAAAAAATTCACGTTGCAAAATTTTTAAAATGTTAGCTGAAACCATCGTAACGCACTGATTACCATTTACAAGAGTTACTTTATTTAATCTAATTTCTCTGCTCCAAGCCCAAAATATTACGTGACTAATTTTAAGCCTCAAGATTGTGCTTATTAAGAACATATTTGCAACAGATCTCTACGAAGCTCTAGACATTGTGAAAAAAGAATGTTTCGACAAGTGAACAATAAAAAAAATAAAATTACTTTAATAAAACAGGTCACGATAAAAAGTCTATGTATATATATTTATTACACATATACATCAGAAATTTTAATGTAAAATAGGAAGTCATATTTTAGACAAATTGTAAACCAAATAAACAGTGTACACAAAATAATTGCAGGTTTTTGTTCATTAATCTATTTTAAAAAGGAGGAGGTTTTCATATGTCGAATTCGTTTTTTTATTAGTCAGGTCGTCAAACAGTGATCTTGTCAAAGTCTGATGATTCGATAGTGGAAAAATTGAGAAGATCTTTCGAAAATATTAAATGTGACTTGTGTGTTTCTTATTTTTTTCACTAAGTATTTTAAAGAACTACAATAAAAATGAGTATCTGGGAAATCAATCTGGTGATGGAGCCGAAAGACGTTCGAGGGAATTCCTACACTATTTATAGCAGTTATCTTGTGTTTATGCTTGAATAATTTGTACTGACGAGATCTTTTCACCAAGGTGGAATGGCTGCCCTTAGGGATGTGATATTAAATAAAGGAATCTCTTTAACGTTTGTCCCAAAAACCAGGTATCTTCAAAATATTTTAATTAAGTATTAAAAAAAATAGTAGATGTCCTCGTCCTTTACAAGATAAAAATATACATATTAAAGAAACCATTTTTTTTACTAATAAAATATTTACTATTTGTCGAAAAAAGTAAATTTAAATCTCAAGCACATGTTACTGGCGTCATAAAAATAATGTGCCTATTATAATGAAAGTTGAAAAAATAGCGGCAGAATTTTTCGAATATTTATTAATACAAATTTATCGACTGTTGTCCCCAATCAATTTGATTGAACTTAAACCCTGTATTGAATATTATTTTAATATTACTTTTTCAGTTTGGTGTTAAACTGACAAGGTGGCTAAAATTTATTAGTAACCCTAGAACAGACAAGACAATCTTTTTAGGCTCTTTATCTAGGACTACTGCCGACGTGACATAAGCGCGTATAACCGGAAATGAGGAGTAGGCCTGCTCTCTTATTTGAAATCTGTTATATCTTATAAGATATTAATTTCAAAGATGTATTTAAGATTTTCATTAAATACAAAAAGTATCTATCGTAATTAACTAGAAAGGAAGTACTAATTTATTGTTGGAAGTAGTTTAGTATAAAAATTCTGCTATCGCAATTTTCTCCGTAAGTATACACTATATTCATAAAACATTATTTGATATATTTTGTAACATTTAGTTAGCACCTGCAACAAGCGAAGTAATCTTGACAATCCAGTTGAGAAAAGGACTGACTGGTGTTACAGTTCCTGCATGAATAGATTTTCCAATCTTATCACAATTTTTATTTTCACCAGATGTTAAGACACCTATGATACCAGATGGATGAATAACGGGCGCTCCTTAATCTCCATGACAGGATGTTGCAGGTGTATTACAATCCCAGGACAAGCAAACAAGTGGCCGTATCATATCTCTGTTATGGGAACATTTTACAAGTATCGCTTCATATACCTGAAGAGATTTATTGAGAAAGATGTATGTACACCTGCATCGGAATACATCAATCCAAAGCCAGTTACCGACATTTTATGCCCATACAAAGTTTTATAGTCAACTGAACTGAATTTTCCGAGCACTGAATTAAATCTTGTCTTATCTGTTTTCACTAAGCCTATGTCATTAAACACACTTACAGGATTTCCTTTGGATATCAATTTATAACTCGGATACCTCTGGGTGCCTATTATTTGACTGGAGGCATAATCGTTTTCTTATTGTCCGAATGAATTGTATAACGAATGACCAGCTTGGGTCGCTCTAAGTTAATGTTTCGTTTTTCTATACTTAAACGAAGAGCTTCTACTAAATCAATGCAATGTCCTGGAGTCAGTGTCTAGATTGGTGTAACAATGCTGCCGCTACAGATGTCTTTATAGGTTTCAGATTCTATTCCTTCACCTGATTTAACTGTTAAAGCTGCTGCATAAGAAACTATCTCCAGGTTTAGCATCTTGTCCTTGAAAAGCTCTTAACATACCTGAATCACCTCTAGTAGTTATAAAATCGTAGACATAAAGAACGATAGCAATTACTTTGAAAATATTTAAAAACATAACGAACAAAAACCTGCGATTATTTTGTGTACACTGTTAATTTGGTTTACAATTTGTTTATTTTACATTAAAATTTTTGATGTATATGTATAATAAATATATATATGTACCTATAATAAAAGAGTTTTTATCGTGACCTGTTTTATTAGAGTAATTTTATTTTTTTTATTGTTCATATTCTTTTTTCACAATGTCTAGAGCTTCGTAGAGATCTGTTGCAAATTTGCTCTTAATAAGCACAATCATGAGGCTTAAAAATGTTCATGTCATATTTTGGGCTTGAAGTAGAGAAATAAATGTAAATAAATATATATTTATTAAATAAAGTAACTCTTTTAAATAGTTACGATGCGTTACGATGGTTTCAGGTAATATTTTGAAAAATTTGCAACGTGATTTTTTTTGTGGTAGTCACTTTCGAACCATAGGCACATAAGACATTTCTACATATATGGGCTGCTAAGTAGAACAAAACTTAAGTTTAGCTTCTAAAATTTGACACGTGTGTTTCAGATTAAAACATGGCAAGTGTCATAACTGTTATGAGTTGGATGAATGACAGGACCTCCTGAATCACCTTCACATGTAGTTGAGGGCGTATTTCACTCCTAGGACCTACAATCGAACGTCGCACAGTAATGCCAATGAATAAGCAAAAAAAATACTATTAATGGAATGTCCTGCAGTTAACGTACTACGTAATAATGCTGCGACTGTAAGACTGATGCTGTGCTTTTTCACTCGTTTGAAAAAGTAATTCGAACTTATTAAGAGTATATATTGGACGAGACGCTGAAGCAGGAGAGTTTCCTTACATAGTAGCTATGGTTATTAAATTTGTGAAAATAAAGAACATGTATATCTCATACAAGAACTTATGTACAGGTCATCTTATGATCAACACCAACTTGTCCCTTTACAACTATAACCATAATCTGGTAATTCGTTACAATAACCAAAAAACCAATATCACAGGTGCACAGTATAATAGTAATATAGTAAGAGTAATATTACATCCTACTTATAAAATAATAGAGATGAATAAAGGAATAACATATTTAAAAACTGACATAGGGTTATTAAAAGCCGAGAAAACCATAATTTCTTTATATGAAAGATATAGCACTGTTGATTAACGCTCTATGTTTGGACATAAAGTAATATCAGGTGGCTTTGGACATTGGACGAATACAGAAGATGGCGATGACAAAGATAAACAAACAAATACTCTTAAAGTAGTGGAAGGAGCAATAATAAAATGTCCTGATTTTACGGCTAAGTTTGTGTTTCGTGTGAGAATTCAGCATCGAGTTGTTCGGGAGATTCAGGAGGACCAGTTATACATCCTTCTGGTATTATAGCAATAATTACGGGTAGTATTAACTCCCACTGTACTCAACCGCATATAATTGCGAGGTCCGCAACACCAATCAGTCCATGTATCGATTGGATAACTAGTTATATAAATACAGAAAAATAATATAAGTATTTACCTAACACTTCGCGTTTCATTTGTTAGTGAAATATGTGGAGGCGAGCTTTAAAGAATTGTGAGCTATTATGGCTTTAGGACTTATACTTGGTCGTGCTCTGATCTCCTCTCCCTGCATGGAAATGGATAATAGCAAGATGAATCCATAAAATGCTTAGTCCACTACTTAACCGACGAATATTTGAAATATTGAGAACACAATTGTTTTCTTTCAATCTGTAACCATATTAATCATAAAACATTTTTCAATTCATATATTTAAATAAAGTAAGTTTTACTACTGTGACTTAATCGTTACAATAAAACTAGAATATAATGGTACATTTTTATTACGTATCGTATTTTACACTTCTTTCGAAACATAAGTTACTTATCAGAAAACTTAACTTACTTATTACAAGTTAGTCTAGAAATATAAATTAACAATAAATAAATATTATTTACAATAATCATCACTGATCTTTGGTGACAGGAATGGTGACATTTCTATTAATTGTTTTAAATAAACTTTAAAAAAAATATAATGTATAATGTTTTTTCCTCTAACTGAGTTGTAAGGATTTTGGCTTAAAGTCAACGTAAAAATAAAATGTATCATATCACTTACACTCCACCAATGATTCAAACTGATTAACTATGAACGCGATGGGTTGATGGTATCTACCCTCAGAAAAATGATTATAAGACCATATAAGTTCTTAACATGTCGTGGACGTGCCATAATTTCGGACAGTAAATGCAGAATATAGTATTTTGATTGGCTGTTTTCTTGTACAATTAAAATATATATATATATCCCAAAAATAACACACACTTTGAATTTCATGACTAGTAAATATTTAGTACAATATTTATATTCCTTTCGATCATTTCAAAATTTGTGCTCCCCTGTTGTCTCAATTTTGGATTTTTTCTTATCTTTTGACTTTTTCACTCCATCCTCTGTAAGAAATTTCGTTATTAGAATAGTAAAGTAAAGGTCCAATAATAAATTTAACGAATGTCTTGATTATAATCAATAAAATGTAAAATGAATATAATAATACTAATAAAATCTTGTTTTTTCGCGACTTTTGCACATTTTAAATGAAACTATTTTAAACGGAATAACAAACTTTTTTTGGACATTTGACGTTTCGAATACTTTACAGTAGTCCGAGGTCACAGGTAGACTGAGGTGGCATTCCTCTGTCAGTTGATAAAAAAATGTTTATAGCAATCCACCGCGATCTGTTTCTTAAGTGCCTCGTGTACTGCCCTAGATTCTTGCAGAATGAGCTGACTGTATCTTGTTCTCTCGTGTGGTGGATTTGAGACCTGGGACCCACGTATTTTTAATAAGTGGGTCCCAGGTGGTACCTCTACCAACTGGGACCCACTTATAAAAAATTTAAAGTCTCATTTCCACCACACCAGAGACAAAGCTACAGTCATCTCACTCTGCAATAATCCAGAGCAGTATGCGAGGCAATTAAGAAACAGATGGCGTTGGATAGATATAATTAATTTTTGTATCACCTCATTCTACCTGTGACAACGGATTATTGTAGTGTTCGACACGTCAGGTGTCCAAAAATGTATTTTCGAATACCAAAATATACGCGGTTAATCCATTTAAAATAGTTTCATTTAATATTATTATTAATACTACCATTATAAATTTTGTAATAGTTTTGGAATATAAAGATTCGAATCTTATGTGAAATCCAATAAAAAGACAAAAAACGAATAAAACCGTCAGCTGAGGAAATCACCTATCAAGTTGTTTCTAAGTATACGGATATAGTTACAACCAAAAAATCTCTAAAGTGTTTTTATGCCAATATACGCAGTATCACTAAACCGGGCAAACTAGATGAATTGAGATGCTCAATTGAATCGTTTCGAACAATAATACATATAATTATTTTATCGGAGACATGGATAAAAACTGAAGATGAAGCTAGAAGAATCCAAATACCGTGCTATACACATTACTATAATTTTAGACAAGATAAAAGAGGGGGTGGGGTTTCTATATTCGTACATAACAATTTAAAGCATAGTGTTATTGAGGATCACTGTATTGATGATAACCATTATTTATGGGTACATGTAAGTAAATTTTCACTAGACGTTGGTGCTATATACAAACCTGAAAGAACTAATGACAATAATTTCCTAGAAACATATTCCTCTCAACTCCAAAAAATGAAAAGAGCAGTAGTATTTGGAGATTTTAATTATAATTTGCTTGACGTCGAACGTGGAACTAGAAACTACAAAGACATATTAAAAGAGAATGATTTCAAAATATTGAATAAAATTGACCATCAACACTACGCGTGAGACAACGACAACAAAAACAATCCTCGATCATGTCTGTAGCAACTTGAAACATAATGATTTTCATTTAGCTATCATTGATTCAGCAATATCGGACCATAAACAAATATTTTGCGAGATCAAAAGATACCAACCTCCACCTTTAAGAAGAGTCGAATACTCAGCTATCAACTATGAAAAATTTTACAAATTAATTGAAAACATAAAGAACCCTGAAGAAGACTTCGAATATAGCATGTCAGAAAAACAACTGATGGACTGCCTATCAAAAAGTAAAATAACAAAAAATAAAATTCTTAACTTACCGAAACAGGATTGGATAAATAAAAACATTATAGAAGACATAAACAATAGAAATATACTATGGCAAAACTATAAAAGGAATAAATCTGATAAAAACATAGAAGAAGAGCTTAATTCAACAAAAACTAAAGTAAGAGAAAATATAGAGACAACGAAAAACGCCTACTACTATAAAAGCTTTATAAACTGCATGAATAAACCTAGAAAAATGTGGCAACTAATTTTTGATTTGTCTAAAAATAAATTAAATGTTTCTCCATCGGTAGATAAACTCGTCACAGATTCGGGTACTATTACAGATGAAAGAGAAATCTGCGAATACTTCAACAGCTATTTTTCAACAATTGGATCAGTTCTAGCAAATGCAATTCCGAAAAAATATCATCAAAGTCAAGGCCAAACTCAATCACTTCCCACCTACGGTACAATCCAGCTAAATAAGATGTCACCTATTACACCGGCCGAAATAATAAAGATTATTGATAATCTTGATATTAATACTAGTTCTGGTATTGATAGTATTAACACGAAAGCTGTAAAATGCATTAAAAATATTGTGGCAGATAAATTAACAACATGTCTAAATAGATGCCTTAACGAAGGAACTTTTCCAGACAGTCTTAAAGTCGCAAAAGTTACTCCGATTTATAAATCTGGAAGTAAATCGAATCCCAGTAACTACCGCCCAATTTCCGTACTTCCCGTTATTTCAAAAATCTTAGAAAAGGTTATTTACTCTAGATTAGAAAATCACTTAAATTCTATCGATTTCTTCTATAAACAGCAATACGGTTTTCGCAGACACTCAAACACACTATTGGCAACCATTGATCTTATTACTAATATTAAAAACAAAATAGATAAAAAGCAAGTAGGGTTGGGTATATTCGTCGATTTAACTAAGGCATTTGATACGGTCAGTCATGAAATACTATTGAGAAAAATTTATAATATCGGTGTGACGGGAAACGCGTTTAAAATATTAAAATCTTATTTATATAAACGTAAACAGATTGTTAGAATAGGACAACACCAAAGTTCCCCTAAATCTATACAATATGGCGTCCCTCAAGGATCAATTCTGGGCCCATTGTTGTTTCTAATATACATAAATGACATTTCTCAAATTGGTCTTCATGGTGACATATCTTTATATGCAGATGACACAAGTCTTTTTTATTTCGGCAACTCTATTAACATTATTTTGCCTAAAGTAAGAAATGATTTAAATAATTTAAGTGACTGGTTTTTAAATAATTTAATAACAATTAATATCTCAAAAACAAATTATGTTATATTTTCCGCGAAAAACAAAAACATTGACAGTAACTTTCAACTCATGATAAACAGTGAAATTATTGAGAGAAAAACACATGAAAAATATTTGGGTCTAACTTTAGATAATCACCTGAATTGGAAACCGCACTTGCAAAAAATTAAGTCAAAATTAATCTCCCTCACAGGAGCTATCCGAAGTATAACGAAATGTTTACCGCGAAAAGTAAAATATATTATTTACAATTCCCTAATTAAGCCGCATATTGACAACTTGATAGAAATTTGGGGAACGGCAGCTAAGTCGAACTTAAATATGATACAAAGATCTCAAAATAAATTAATTAAAATATTATTTAACTACCGTTTTCGGACATCAACACAAAAGATTTACACGGACACAAAAATTATGAATATAAAACAAACATACAAATATTATACATGTATATTAGTACGAAAAATTTTAAACCGGGACATACACACTAAGATAACATTTACTAAAAAAATACAAGTGCAAAAAATTAAATTACGCAATGCTAACAATCTAATATTACGCCCATCTAGAACAAATTACGGTAAAAAGAATATTGAATATGAAGGTGCTCAGCTATATAACTCTTTACCGAAGGAAATAAAGGAGACTAAATCAATGTTAAGTTTCAAAAAACTACTCAAATTTCATATCTTAAAACAAAAAATATAACATATTTACAAATTAAAATTTAACTTTATTTTATTTTATTCAATATAAAAAAAAAAAACTAAAATATAAAATACTAAAAATAGTTAAATAAAACAAAAAAATAAAATTAAAAAAAATTAATAATTGTATGCATTTACACTACAAAACTTACTAACATTTATTATAAACACACGCATACCGGCATAGGTAATTTATTACAACATTATAAATTTGACTTCCATATCACCAATATCCACAATGCCACTTCTGGTACTTTTTAATCTATGAAGTTAATAATTAAAACATATTGTGTTTACATTTTAAGATCTGTCTACCCTCTTTCGTGTGATATTTTACTTGTTATATCTGTACGCTTCTTTTATAATTGTTTTATTTTATATAGTTTCTCAGTAAGTGAAATGTATGTATTTCTTTTGAGGAATTAATAAAGTTCTTAAACCATAAATATTTTTTCTTTTGTGTATATTTACAGGGAGATATATTGTTTTAAATTGAAGTCACCTCATATAATAATAATAATATTAATAATTAAAAAAAAATAGGTTTAAACGGCGCTAATTTTAACAAAGTATCACCACCATTAAAATGGCCACGCAAGGTATATGGGTATTAATTCAGCATACATTTAATATCACATACAAAAGACTAAGTAGAGAATACCTAGTGTTGATGATTGAAGAAAGAACTTATTCCGTTATCTACTTTACGCCCATTTTCAGAGCCAATTGTGAATTGAATAGATAACCGCAGCGGTGATATAGGTATGATATATTATATTTCATATATTTTCTTCCATTCCTCTTTCATTTTTTTATTTTACTACGGATAATACAAATGTGATAAATAGGAAAGAAAATAAATCTGATTAATTCACTCACCAATAGAAGTTTTGATCTTTGGCTCGTTCCAGTCTTGCACTTTGCCGGACATGAACAAAATAAAGAAGAGGTTGCTAAGAAAATAAAATGCGATCGATATAAAAAACACTTTCCTCCAGTCAGCGGCATTTGTCTGAAAAACATAATATATATAACATTAGTTTTAAGTGATATACGATTTTACTATTATTTATTTATTACTTTAGGAAGCCCTCGTGGCAGCAGGTAGCATCTTACAACAAACGCATTTGTGTTTATGTTCTAGTTCGTTTTCTTATGAAGTCAACTTTCGCTAATTATGTTTCGTTCTGATAAGGCGCAATTTTACGATTCATCCCATAAAATACAAACAGGGATGGAAATCGGAGAACGAAAAGTAAAGACACTTGTCCTAAAAAAAGCTTACATTTATTAAACTCATTTTGATCACATTATATAGGTTATAAGATATTGATAGATTTTGGTGATTTGAATTTGACCATAAAAAAATTATTTCATGAAACTGAATGAAATTTTTTTTTCTATTTTTTCAAATACTTTCAAACATTCATTCTGAAGATATTTATTCCTTTGATTTAACTTAACCAAGCTTAAAAAACGTAAATTTAGGATGTTTCCATCAAAATCTATTGATCAATACCAAAATCGTTCAGGTTCAGGCTTAGGTCCGAGTTGACTCAGCAACTATGACGAGTGAGCAAGTTCTTGGTCTTGTTAAGGAACGACAGGGAGACATGGTGATGAAATGACAAAATAAAGGACAAGACAAGATAAAGCTGTTTTTAAGGATTAGTTAGTGGCTTTCTGATATACTGGAATACATAATAGAGGAACGTGCTTGCTCACCACTTTTCGATAAACTTAAAATTGTAAAGGGGTAAAAGCACGTATATAAATCAATACGTGCTCGAAATAAATAAGCCAGCCGGAGTCAGATTATTTTAGGTATCTTGGATCAGTTTCATTTGAGTCTAGGAGCATCGGTCACGATGTCCATACTCGTATCAGCGTTGATTGTGTCAAATGACATGAGGTCACTCCCAAGTTTAAAGCCCTCATATTTAAAAGCATTGTGACAGATACATTAAGAGTGTCGCCTGAGATCGTGTGGTCACGAAACACACCGGCTTAGGGACTACATTGGAACAAAATGTACTGCTATATTTTTTGAACGGTGACCCAAGGAGTCGATGGCTGGATGTCGTGATATAGACGGTGAATTAACTTTAGAAGCCTTTGCAGACTACGTAAATTGAGGAGGTTGAGCGGAAAGGCATACTCTGGCTAGGCTGGGATAAAAGTAAAGTTAAAGAAGAAGACATGGAACCTGCCATCAGATAAATTTCGTTAGAAGATAGAAATCTTTTTTTTTCAAGTTTTAGCTTTGATCGGATATTTTAAACCCACCGCTCGCTAGCGGAAGTACACTATTACTATTTTCTGATGTATTTCTCTAGTCATCGTCTGAGAGATTAAAGATATTGTTATACTGCGCCACAACGTCTTTAAAAAACATAATACAATAATGAGTTTTGGTATGTTCCTATCATTTTTACGTCACCTTTTTAGAGTATGGTACAGTATCAATTGTATGTATAAAAAAGTCTCTTACTTCATCTTTTACGACCAGTGATACGCTCAAAGGTGCCATGATAGAGAAGATATTTCCACATCCATTAGTGATGCCCATTAGCGTACTCGCAAAGTTCGGTGATAGATCGATATGCGATATCTGGGAAAATTATAAATACTATTAGATAAATTGATCCAAAATTTGCAACTGATAAGTATAATATTTTGCATAATTAAGCCAAATTTTAAGCTATTTCTCTTATTCAAATGTAATGAAGCTGCCTTTTCTTAGATTCTACATATTCTTTCCAACGTAAAATAATCACGTAAATTAGATATATTTTTTCTGAAGTGACGCTTATCTTTATGACATACCAAAAAGCCAACATAATGCGCGCCGTTGAGTCCTACAGTGAGAGTCAACATCGTAACGGCGAGCGGCAAGTGTCCCGCCGGGATGTATGACAAGCAGAGTAATGTGGCAGCTGGACCCCAGAATGCTAAATATAAAATAAATAATGAAATTAACAATTATGAATTAGTAACACAAATGGGGTGTTAACTTCTACTCAGCTTATTATATGTAAATTGTCTGAAATTCTAAAAATAATAATGATAAAGCTATATCTTCATGATGTTCTGGGGTCACGACTGAAAACAAGAGAGTTATGACATTCATCAGGGAACCGCAATTCTTCTTAAGTGCATGCGAAGTCGAATAAAAAATGTCACAACAATTTGTAAAAGAAAATCAGATTCTTTGTAAATTATCTATCATAGAAGTAGATGCAAATTCCTAATTTAATTTGCATAATGATATGAGCTTTAAATAAAGGCGTTAAATAAAGAACAAGCTGTACAGCTAATAATATTATATTTTTTTTTTTAAATTGCAAACATACCAATAGTGTTAAAAATTTTCCTCGACACGGCAAGAGATAATATATTCTTGTTGACTAGAAACTCGGCAGTCCAGCTGAAGATGAAACTGAGGACGTACATGGCGAAGTATGGCAGCGCTGACAGGAAACCACTCTGTTTAAGTATAGATCGATGTTAGTAACACAGCTAAATTAATAGAATCTGAATGAGTTACACTTTCGAGCGTTACCTGCCCCAAGTTAGTTATTACGTAATTCAATAATTATAATGAATTAAATAAAATTATTACTAATCAAATTATAATCTTGTTTAAAGGTGTAAATATATAATATCTAAAAATAGAAAAAACGGAAAACAAAAAATTATATAATTAAAAGAAGAAAAACTTACACTCTTTATATCTACACCTAATACTTTATCCATGTACGAAGGCATTTCGGTCAACAGTGTCCAAAAACCAAGACTTTGACCACTATGTGCGAGCAGGATTGACCAGAATGGTAAGGAAGTCCAGATACTTTTCCATGGTGTAGCCATTTTCTGAATGTAAACAAACAAGTACCATATTATATCTATTTTAGTCAACCAAATAGTGTGTTTAAAACTATTCCATTTTTTTAACCATTTAGAACAATTTTCAAATAATATTTACCATTTACAAACTTTTCATGTTTACATATTTCCAGCATTTTGCAAACGAGCACTTATCAAATTGGTGTACAGTGTTTTAAAGTAAGTACATAAGATTTAATTATAAAAACAAGATTAAAATACCTTTTGTTCACTTATATCAGTAGAACCAGCATTGCATTCAATATACTTCATTTCTTCTTTAGAAATCCATCTACTAGTACTGGGAGTGGAAGCCCCAAATATAAACCAAAGGATAGACCATCCTAAACACGAAGCACCAGCTACGTAGTAAACCGAAGGCCAACCAAATCTACTGCCAGACAATATTCCTGCCACCATCATTTCTATAATAGTCCCTAATTGTGCACCTGCCGAAAATAACAGTACAAGTATGTTAGAACAATATGTAATATTCTGGATATAGGCAACATTAAGCAAATATGGATACAATAACTAATGTCCTACGCATTTAATTATTGATTAGCTCATACACGTCACTTTGCTTATCTACGTTTAGAAATTCAATCTGAGGAGAATTATTGAACGGTATCTAAGACATGCGGGTTCGAATCCCGCAGCGTTCAAATTTTTATACGTTTTTTCATAAATGTTTTCGAATCCCAAGTAAATACTGAGGAGAAGTAATGAAATGTACGTTTGATTGTGAATCGTGAAGCCATGTTATTATTTTATATGCTGTGTACTTTTGTTAAAAAATAATTCTGATTTGATATTTTAACTAAATCATGGATATTGGAGGAATAAATTCATATTTTTAAACGGTGATATTTGAAAAATATTATCTTATAATAAGGAATATATACCAGAATATACAATAGTGCCCATCCTGCTTCGTTCGGTGACTGGAGACCACTGGCCAAGTATTCCATGAAGACTTGGGTACAAAATGCCTTGGAACAGTCCCATCAGGATCCTACACGCACAAACTGCCTGCCAATTTCCCTGCAATTGCAATTTAGGTTTTTTCAACTCCTTTTATATCTAATACGGTAAAAGTGTTTTAAATATTAAAGTGGCATAATTTTTTTTATTATCAAAGTGTAATGTGATACTGTATGGAGGGCTAATATTTATTTATGTGGTTTTTTCGACAGTATAAATGTTTTCAAAATTTATGTGCTAATGATATTATTTATTGACTTTAAGTTTATTTAAATTATAAAAAATCTATTACATTTATCGTTCACATTTTGATATGCTTTTTAATTTCTATTTAATAAAAATAAAGATTCTGTCTTTATTTTTATTAGATAAAAATTAGTAAAACCAAGAAACAAACAATTTTGTTAAGTATATAATACAAGTACAATGTAATGTTGAATTCGGTCATCGCGCAGTGACAAAGTGTCGGACTGTGACCACGATCAGTTGTAGATTCGATTCTAACTTGGAGAAACGATTTCATTTACAATATTTCCATTTCTTCGCTCTGGTGGCGCGGCGTTGAGTTTCGCCGATCCAAACGTAGTATCTTGAATATGAAGAAAAGCGCAGTATAGAGGCTTGACTCTATTTCCCTATCTACCCTATTATGCGTGACAAAGTGAGAAGGTAAAAAATATGATTATTTTAAAAGCAATATATCCCTATGATAAAAATAATAGTACTTAAATTCCACTATCTAACAGGAAATTTAAGTGTCTTAAATTTTGCACTAATACCAGATAAATATCTTAAGAAAAAACTCTATAACCCAAAACACTTGACCTGTAATAAATCGTACCTATCAATACCGTTTCCCAGAAGGGTTAGGTAAAGATTTAAAACGCTCGACGGGAATCTCTTAACAAATTACACAAATCCGTCGTACTACGCCCGTAGGCCTTAGCCCTGGTGTAATGTATTTGATGACTGCTTTCACTTTCAATTGATTGGTGCTTTGCAAAATAAATGCGTGATTAGATATTTCAAATGTAACAGGCCATATTGCGTTCTTTTTTGGAATTTTTTAAAGAATTTCGATCGTTGTTAAAATTGGATATTTTAAAATTGCCAATTGGTCGTGGTGCAGTGGTGCAGTGACTGACTATAAACGCATATTATATTTAAATTATTTTCACTTCCTCGCCGTGGTCCAAAGACCACTAGTCCACCAGTTCTCCAAGTACGGAGTGTCTTGACAATAGGTACTGTATGTGGAATAAAAGCGTGAAGCTAAAAAAAATATTTTATAGATGTTGAAGTTAAATATGTACTTGTATGATTGATAAATTGTCCCATTATTACTGATACATTGATGGTAGTCAGTTTGAATCCAACTTATATCATTTAACATTTAACGCTTCATGTTAACTAAAATTCGGATACACGTTACTGGGGAAGGGGTCATTTTTTATAAAAGTAAGCTAAAATTACAAATAAATACTAACAAAAAAAAAAAATGTTCACGATTTTATGAATTAATATTTTTACATTAGATTTTAATTTCAGAGAGCCACGGTGCTGTGGGTCTGTAGGAAATAATAATCGGGCAGATCTTATGCAAAAAGAACTTGTATTTGTTTTTAAATACTGTAATATTATTTTTTCACGCTTTTTTATAGGAAAGGCAAGGCAAACGAGCGTGCGAGTCACGTGATGGTAAGTGAATAGTGCCGCTCATGGCTCCGTGTAACACAAGAGGAACTATAGGAGCGATGCCGGCCTTTAAGGTTTTGAAGGTGTGTATGTCATAACGTCCTAGAAACACTGCCGCAGGTAGGTCATTCGATAGTTGTGTGGCACGTGGAAGAAAATTCCTACAAAGCCACACAGTAGTAGAACGCCACGTATCCAGATGGTAGGGATGGTATTTTAGTCTGTTACGCAATGTGCGGTTGGAAAATTCGGCGGCAGAAACCAGGTCAAACAGTTCTTCAGAACACTCCCCGTGATATATGCGAGAGAACACATAAGGATGAAATTTAAGCTGATACTCAGGTGCACCAGCCCAGAGATGAGTACCATATGGTGTGTGGGCGTGAAGAACCAGCTCGCTCTGCCGATGACACCAAGTTTTTTCGAGGCTTGGCCTTGTTTTCCAGATGATCGCGATACTGGCAGTCGCTCGAAACGCTCAGGTCCAATATACTAATATCAGGCGCTGCTCTAAGGGGGGTGTTCTCGAAAACTGGTGATACGACAAATGGGGTTTTTTAGTGGTTAACGCGCAAACTTGTGTCTTCAGGGGGTTGAACTAAACCAGGTTCCTTTCACCCCAGGAAGAGGTATTCTCAAGGGATGCCTCGACGGAAGATATAAGTTTTTTTTGGCACTTGTCGACGTTTTGCTGAGAAAGACCTGCACGGCCGGTGTAGACGGCGTCCACCGTGATGTCGTCTGCATAACATTGAATGCTAGGATCCTCTAACAAATCATTAATATGCAGAAGGAACAGTGTTGGTAGCAGCACACAGCCCTAGGGGACGCCAGCGTTCGCAAGCATTAATTGAGAGCAAAAACCGTCAATAGCGACCATTACGCTACGCCCAGTGAGGAAGCTGGCGATCCACTTGCATAATTTCTCGGGAAGCCCATATTTTTAAAGCTTTTATCGCGCATAGCAGGATATTGGAAATACCTAATGTTACGACACCGCCAAATTCGAGACATTGATTGTTGACCGGTGGAGCGGAACTCAAGGACATGTTCTGTTTTCCAGAGCGAGGAAATGAAAATAATTCAAAAATAATCACTTACTCGAACCTAGAATCGATCGTGTTTACAGTCATACGTTGTTCCACTGCGCCACTCTTCACGCCTCTTATTACATACTTGCTGTTTTAATGTTGAAAATAAAAGATTATACGTATTTATCATTTATTGACTACTGATTAACTGATACGATTTCTTTGACATTGAAATTATATTTTAAGAAACTATACCAAATTTTGCAAAAAACTATAATAAAAGCAAAAGTACATAATAGTATTAATATTTTAAATTACTTCATTTAAATAAATTTGAACTCACTTTCTCCGCAGCGATGGGCACGAACAAGTTAACCACGCCGGTAACTATCATGGAGACGAGTATCAACATCCTACCACCGAACCTCCCCGCCAACATGCCAGCGGGGATTTGCAACACGATGTAGCCCCAGAAGAACGATGACAGTATTGTATCTTGAATAGATTTGCTCCAATCGAAGACCTGTGAAATATTTTATTGTTAAATACATTTTAATTACAACGTCCGACTGCAAGCGCGATCGGTTGTAAGTTAAATCTCATTCGGGGTATGATTATATTTTAATTAATTTATTTCATCGTTTAGGTAAGACGTGTCTTGACTCTAAGTATTTTTGGCCTACCCTGCTACAAAAATATCAGCTAATATTTTTTATATAATTAAATAGAAAAAATAACTAAAAGATATTAAAAAAAGCAAATTTCATATCGTGTCGTATCCAGATACTTCATCCTCTACTGTCTGTATAAAACCGAGATATTGCGTGTTAAATGGAGTAATTATGCAACTTTACTTACAATAATTATTTCCCCAAGTTGGGATCGAACCCAAAACCATTCATACTTAGTCATAATTTACATGTTGCTAAGGTATAGGGTAATTACTCATAATTTATGGAAAAAAGGCTAAGAAATAAACGGAGAATGATGAATTTCGGTAAGTTCATTCTGTTAGTTGTTAATTTATGTCTAAAAGGGTAAAAAAATCGTTTATGAAAATTATTATTAATACACTCATAGAAGCGTTATGTTATTTTTATATATTTACTTATTTATTTTAGGTTCACGATTTATTCGGGGTAATCAGAAAGGACGGAGTGCCCCTGCATACTGCTTTCGCATTGTCCATCGTACAAACGCTGACGTGGCTGCTTGGGAGGAAGCCGACGACCGCAAGGGCATCCCTGGCGGAGCTCAAATCTTGGCTTGCGGTCGGCGAGTGGGCTGGGGATTTTCTCTACTCTACATAAACCAGTCTCGGCGTGAACTCTCGCCTGGGGGAAATTTAGACTATTCTAGGGAGCCTAACAGACCCTAACAGTTGGACCCGACCGCGCCAACGCGTAGATAAGCTCGACTATGCCGTCGTTTCCGTCGACGGCGGTGTGTGTGTCGTAAGGGTGGAGTGCTTCCTACCTACACTTTTGCCGTTCACTACTGTAATGGGGTTGTCGGGGTCTAATAAGACGCTACGCGGGCGTCTAAGCTTAGGGTGCGTGGACGGGGTGCAATCACTCGCCCGTACTACGAGGGAATTCGCGTGAGTATCTGCGCGCTCGTACTAGCGCTTGGATAAGCCAGTGCAGAACTCTTTAATTGATTTCTGTTCTAAGTCCTTATGGAGGTCGACATTACGAACGTACCAGGGGGAACCTGATGTGATTCGAAGAAATCGGTTTTGTACCACTTGAAGTGGTTTAAGCTCCGTTTGCGCGAACGCAACACTAGCGTACGTGAGGACGGGCCTAATGCAGGTTTTATAAAATGTCAGGTTATTTCTAAGTGACATATTATCGTATCTCCTCACTACGATAACAATAAACTGATTCTGTATATCCCACGAAGAGTGCACATCTCGACAGCATTCACCTTTCATATTTATATATTTTTTTCTTATAGCTTCGTTCTCTTCGTATTTTACAAAAAAAAATATGTATTGATAGATTATATCTTTATAATAATACGTGAGGTAAATCTTTGTTTTTACGAAAATAACGTTCGATCCCCACTCGGGGGAGTGATTTCTAATCCTAAGTGTGGAATAACACTTTAAAAATAGTAAATATTAAAATAAAATAGCAATCTCTCTTGTTAAACTATTATTTCTTAATAATCTTTAAGTAGTAGAAATTTGTAAAAATCTCTCTACAGAGACTTGGACGGTATCCAAGAGGCGCGGGTTCAAATCCCGCTGCGTTCATTTTTTTATACGTTTTTTCAAAATAAAGTTATTGTTATATTATATGATAACAAAACAAATTCGGATTGGATAGTAAGAAATGGTTTAATCTGTAAGCAAATATGTCTAAAACAATTTCCAGATTCGAGAAATGATTGGAAGTTATACGTTCTAGAACTATTGTGAACCAAAGTATTAAAGCTTTGTCATAAAGACCGTACGGCAGGTTATCTAGGAATCCGTAAAACTTTATTTAGATTAAAACGTTACTATTGGCCTAACATTTTACACAATGTCAAGAATTATGCGGGAAAATGTGAGATTTGTGCAAAAATGAAAGACACTTTAAAGAATCAAGAATTATCACTAGGACACATGGGTCAGCTCAGAACTGTAACAAGTCCATGGCAGATAATTAATTTAAATTTAATGGGGCCGTTTCCTAAAAGCAAAATAGGAAATACGATGTTATTAGTTTTATAACTAATACCTATATTTAGCAAATTTGTGTTATTATTTCCACTGAGCACTGGTAAAGCTGAAAAAATTTGCGATATTTTATAAAATCAATTTTTACTTTTTGGTGCACCTCAAGCTTTAATATGCGACAGTGGAAAGCAATTTGATTCACTATATTTTAAACAATTATTAAACCATTACGGTGTCCAAACATGGTATGTATACCATTTGGTGTACCAAATAACCACCCTCAAAGTAATCCCACAGAAAGGGTTAATAGAGTTGTGGGTACTATGATATCTTCTTACATTAATGCGAAAAGCTTAATGACTGGGACCGCAACATTAAAAATTTGCAGACGCCATCAGAATAGCTCATGAAACAACGGAATATACGCCATCGTTTCTATTCTTTTGAGGGAAACATATATTACGACAAAATTATCTTCAGATGGTGCTACATTGTCATTAAATCATGACAAATTTGATATGAACACAGCAGAATTTTTATTTAATTTGCATAGTCGACCCGCTAAACATAAAGAAGTGAAAAATAGTCTTGAAGCATATCACAAAAAAAGCTTAAGATTCTATAAGAAAGATCGTAGGAAGGCATTTTTTCAACTTGGATATACAGTATGGAAGGGGACTAAATTTTTATCTAAAGCAAATAATAAGTTTATGGCTAAACTTGCTCCGAAATTTGAAAAAGCCATAATCACAGAGAATCGATCAGACAATACTTACCTTTTGAGTAATATGCAGGGCAAGACATTGGGTGCTTGGCATGTCAAAGATTTAAAGCAAGTTTGGCGAGTATAAAAAAAAATATGTTTTTTTCGGTTTGGTTGGAGGAATATTAAGGTGTTTAGTGATTTCATATTTTCAATTTACACTAGCGATATTTGACAGCGCAACGGCCGGCCGTGCAACTTTTAATATACTAACCCGAGTTCAAATCCTACTTTGAGTATTAGTTAGATTAAAGCATTCTTATACTATTGTTTTATTTTTATCATTTATTAATTAAAATCATAGAGCATATGTGTGACATATAGGTAATAGAAAAATGAATTGAAATTTACGAAGATGCAAAAACGTGATATCGCGGGATACAGGACTTATTTGATCGATATAGAACGTTGTGACCGCTTGTTGGACAACTAATATAACTATATTAAGTTATAATGGAAAATTTCTATAAGCTGGGTCCAACAGATCAGTTAAATTAAGTTTGAAGACATCTTTTTGTCATAGGGGTAAGTATTTATTTATTTATATTTAAATTAAAAGAACTTAGTAACTATCTTGTATCTTCTAGCTAGTTCATTGTCATAATTTATATTCTTGTATTGCTATAGCCTATCGAAATACCCTTTATGCTCAGTGGCAAGCTACAACTACAGCCTAAAACTCAAGCCCTGAACATACATGTGAATAGCCATGGTTTGGTTTTGGCAGAGTTTCCTTTTCTAATGTTAATATAACATCTACCATCTACTACGAATATAAAAATTTCTCTGGCGTCCAAAAATTTGATATAAGTACTTAGTTTAGTTCATTAGTAGTTATTTAGTATTTAGCATAGTAATTTTTGTATGTAATGTTAGGTTGTAGTTGTTAAGTTTTGTTGTGTAAAATAATTATATAGACTTATGTAAAATAGGTATATCTTTTATTTCTATTAAGGTTATTTCTATTTATGTACATTTAAAATAGGCTACTATCTTTTAGTTACATAAGAACCCGTAACAACTTTAATATCTCAGGTGAAATATGTTTCTAAGCTCTGCACAACGGACATATCAAATTTAGTGAAGACAAAAACACTAAGTGCACAGCAGATCCTATCCTTACTCGGAGAAAGTATATTTATATTATATTATCCCCCCCCCCTTTGATGAAACAAAGCGCAGCGTTAAGTTCCGCAACTCAACAGTTAATTGTTCAATAGAGAGATATACAATACTTACTGTAAATCCATAATCATTAGGCTTAGTCATCCCCAGTATGGCTATACTCATACTGACTCTCGTTGAGTATGATACGACGGTCGCGAGGAACAGAAGAAATATGACCACATGACGCATTCCAAAGAATTTATCTGTAACAAGATATATATAATTATATAACTATTATTTTAATATATAGTCTACTAACTCCTGCGACTTTGTCGACGTGGAATGCATATGCGTGGGATACTTTTTTATATTTCAACAAAAAAAGTAGCTAAGTTACTCCATATTATATCGGCTATCTGCCAGTGAAAGTCAAAATAGGTCCAGTCGTTCTTGAGATTAGTGAGAACAGATCGACAAGACCGACTGATGAAAATTGTAAAATATATACCGCGGTATATATATTGGTATATATACCGTGTATATAAATCCAATTAGTAAAGAGCAGTAATTTTAATATTACGAACGGATATTTCAATTTTATTCATTTGTATAGATATATTAATGCGAGAAGGAAAAATATTGGCCCTCTTGCAAAGAAATTAAAAACAGTCAACAGTGTCTAGAAAGCTTGGAGCTGAAATCGAAACACACACACACATTATATACATATATATATATATATATATATATATATATATATATATATATATATATATAATTGCAATTGATCATGGGTCCAATTCCCAGTCATGGGAATGATTATAACTTTCAAATCTTTTTCATTGTCCTTCTCTGGCAAAACAAAACGCGGCGTTGTGTTCCATCAATCAACACGCAATGTCTCGATTTTGGGTGCAAAGTAGAGAACGAAGTGTCTTAACACTAGTATTTCATTCTTTGCTTGCATGAATTAAACTGAAACACTTTTCAATCCATACTCATTGTATATAAAATATTAACATTCCTTTTATATTGAAACCCTCGTCACAAGTCCTATCAAAAGCTGTCACGTGTGTTACGATGATACATTATATGTTGCTAATTTGAAGTCAGTATAAATAACGTCACTCGTTGGTTGTTCTATTAAATTATGGTAAGGTATTTTTTTTCTAGGTAGCCGGATTTGAACCTGCTCCTATCGAGCCACAAGTGTCATTTTTAAAACAATATCTAACTATCGTCTATATTGTATTAAAATATATTGTATACAGGATATACATTTAGATTGAAACAGTATATTACATAAGGGCCTTAAATATTGTCTAAGGCTAACGCAATGGAACAGCATCTGACTGTGGGTGCAATTCTTATTCAGCGGATTATATTTTAAATTAATTTTTATTATTCCCCTCTGTATAGACAAGTAGCGGTGTTAAACGCGGCGCTTAACAAGTTATACTTCGATTTCGAGTGAAAAGCAGTCAACGAAGTACCTTTTTGACATTAGGTTGTCTTTAACTACCCTGCTATAGCATAGCAGCTGCTGATTTTTCTAAGGCAATAATATAGAAATGTAGATGCTATCGTTTTTCATGTTCGTTCTAGTAAAATAAATCTCATCGTTGAGTTCCGTAACTTAGCACGCAAAGTCCTAAATACAATTAAATTTAAATGCAGATCTTAGTTTTAAATAGCTATTTATAATTATATACAAATGAGAAATAAATAATAATAATAAATAAAAAAGCTCAAAACACAGTTTGTAAAGCATTAAATTTTATATTAAAAAAGTCGAAAATTCTGATTCTGATAAAAAATAGAGAACGCAGTTTTTTAAAACTAATTCCTCTCTAGCTACCTGCGATAAGAAAAGCGTAAACCAGTCAAAATCTATTAAAATAATCGTAATACATACATACATACTTGTCTGTTTTTCAGACTTTTCACCGTTGACCCCGTTTATAACACTCTCTGTTATAATGTAAGATGAAATAATCAATTCAAATTAATCAATTTAATCTAGGTTTATACTTGTTCTAAGAATAATTGTAATCATATAATTACTGAGGCTTACAAAACTGATTATCTATCGCGGATGGTGTAATTACTTTTTTCTTTATTTAATTGACATACACAATACGTATAGAACATATCTGAAATTACTTGTGAGATTTTTTTTATATAGAATAATAATTCTATATAAAAAAATGTCGCGATTAATTTCTTTTTTATTCTAGTATCGCTTTATAATCGACTTTTTTACTGCTAACTAATTTGTGTGTATCAATCTATTTATCTATCAATGCAATAGAATTCAGATTTGCTTGAAAATTTGGACATCGCATCCGGACAGGTTCCTATGGTCATATATGATTTTAATATCCTTGCTAGGATGACCAGGGTAATGATATAACTATATCATTACCCTGGTCATTTCGGCATATTTTTTGTATCAAATTTATTTCTTGTATAACTGCGGTAATTATTTATATGTGTTTTATTTAATTTTTTTTTGTTTAGCTTCACGCTTTTTATCCCGCATAGCAGGGTAGTGCCTAGCGTCAAGACACCGTACTTCGCTTTCCATGGAATTGACATTGCGTGCTGAGTCGTGGAACTCAACGCCGCGCTCTGTCATACTAGAGCGAGGAAGTGATAATAATTTTACATATAATCACTCCCCCAAATGGGAATCGAACCCTCATCCGGTCACGTTTACAGTCAGACGTTGTCTCACTGCGCCACGACCGGTCTCAAATCTCATTTAATTAATTATTATTTTAAAAAAACAGTTGTAATTCAGTACATCTTACGCAACTATATGGAGTGGTATTAAAATCAAATTTAAATCAGGTAAATGTTACGGTGTTGAGTACCGCTACCGGTTACGAAAAGTGGACGAGAAAATATAAATAAAATAGAGTAGCGTATATTTTTTTTCAAATTATGTTTCTTTCTCATTAAAAAATTAGCCTATCTCATTTATAATGCTTAATTTGAATCTTTTAAAAACTCAAAAAAATTTACAATTAGTTGAGTATAAGTCACTTTGCCAATGTCAAGTTGTATGGAGAACAAAAACAGAAAATTATATTATAAATAGGCTACTATAGGCACTTTTGAATTGTAAGTTAAAAAAAGTCAGTATTGTCAGTCTTCTGGCAAGCTAATACCGCAGCGGGCATCATATTCACATTTATGATTAGCCTCCCGAGTATCAGAATCATTATAGTATATCTGAATATATATATATCTATATATATATATATATCTGAATATATATATATCTACTTACCAAATTCTTTCCTGTTCTTGTCAAACATATCTTTACTAACATTTTTAGCACTGAAGTTTTTATAAACCATTGTTCAGAACAATACGCCAACAGTTTACGTACACTTTGCCGTGCAAATAACAGAGTTCAAAGGAAATCTATATTATTTTATGATCATTTCGATAATATTGATAATATTAATGGCTCAGATAATAATTTCATATATTAACAATTAGATAAATTGCTTATCAATAATTTCTTACTTTGCCCAATAAAGTTATTATATGTTTATATATATATATATATATATATATATATATATATATATCTATATACAATTTTTATTATTTTTTAAAGTAAATAAGTAAATAGCATAGCAGGGTCGATAGAAAGTACCAGTTGATAGAAGATATTGCGTTTTAAGTGGTGAAACTCAACGCCGCACTATGCGCCTCTCAACTTTTAAAAAAGGTATATATAAAAAAAATTCTTTGTCTGCTTACACCAAGAAAGGCAATAAAGAAAGGAAAATGATCATTGCTCTAAAGACAAACCAAAACAACAAAAAGACACAACTTCCCCGTAAGGGATACTAAGCCCTAAGACTTCACTTTCTTCTTCTTACAACTCAAAACTTTGTAATTGTAATTACTGTATATATATGTATATATATATATATATATATATATATATATATATATATATATATATATATATTCTAAAATAAGTAATTCTTCTAATGTAACCTCATTAAAACTTGATCAGAGAAGAACGTTTTATCCCACATAGCAAGATCAGAGTGAATCTACTAGCGTCGAGATACTCCGTTCGTTGCTTTCCAGTAGAATTCCATATATTTTTTTTAAGTAGAGAAACTCAACGCTGCATTTTGTCTTAAAAAGAGAATAAATATGTGTAATGTAGACTCTATCCCACTGCGGCACTATGTCTTCCAGTTGATAAAAAATCTAAAATTTAAAAAAAAGAGAATTATTTAAACGCGATGTTTTTTAAAGCGTTTTCCACAGGTTTGCGCTTTCATTCCAAAAAGGCATTCTAGTGTACAGACTCGTCCATATCCGCTGTGTTATGCGAGTATTTTGTATGTAGTCATAGAAATCAAAGTCGAACGGTTTGTTTCAGTGAAGCTTTTGAATGTACCTTACATTTAGTTCTACGTTGGACCATTCGTGCGTACTTTGTAAAGAATGATAGCACTGTAAAAAAGTATCTATAAAATAATATATATTACGAAATAGGAATATATAAATATTTTTAAATTAACTCACTTCCTAATAACTCTATATTTTCTTAGGAATAATTTTACCCTATATATCTGATTTTCATGAAGCTTATACCGTTTCCTTAGTCGAAGTATACGTAACCTTAATTGAAAAAAAATCGTCGATAATATCTTTAGTTTTAGAGATATTTGTTGACAAACAAACAAACATACACTTATGGAATTAAGCAAACATTGCTTGGAAGCCTAAATAGATCATCATACTCAAATATACAAATCAAACTTACAACCTTCTTTTCTTGAATTTATTTAAAAATGATAACAGACAAACCCAATCTCAACACACTCCATTGACTGACCATCATACCAGTTTTCTTCTGAGTATTAGTTAATACTAAATAAATATTATATATATTTTTCAACAGGACACTTGTAAATTTTGCAAGCAAACCGGGGTAAAAAGAAATGTCAAATTAATATTGCAAGATTTATTTTAATACCAACTGTAACTATGTTTAGCATGCCAAGTTATACGTCGAAACCTAGTATCTAACCAAATCGCTGAATTTTTCCCACGAAATCGATAGAAATAAATAATATTAGTGTCTGTTTGTAATATTAAAGATTTTTTTTTAGTTTTATCTAACAAATTTAGTCTGTAAGTCTAGTTGTTTGTTCCGGCCAATCGTTGGAACGGGTGAACCGATATTGATGGGAATTTCACTGACAGGTAGCTGGTGTTATAAGGAATTACATATACTATTTTTATTTTAGAATTATGAAATTAAAATCCTGATATGTCAAAATCTACGCAGACGGAGTCGCGGGCATAACTTGTCATAACCAATTTTAGCTTTATAGATAAAATTTAATTTTAATTAACTTTGACTATTATTATAACGTATACCGCCATTACGATTCAAGTTTTAACTTGAATGTTCTAATTATTTTAATATGTATCTTAAATAAGAAACGTTTCCTTTGAACACAAAAGAAATATAATTTCGATATGTAATTAAATATTTTCAATTACTTCGCAACAAAATATCTAATTATATTACTTTCTGTTTAATATTTAAATATCAGGGTCTTTGTGACCTTAACCTCATAAATTATATGAAGTAAATAGTAAATGTGAATGCGTATAAAATACAAAGAGATAGATGTTCGATTTTTTTTTATAATAAAATTACATTTTTTATCCACATTCGAAACATTTTACCAGACCTGGCAAGTAATAAGAGGTATAAAAGAAAGTGAAAACAATTTAAATACGATCACTCCCTCAAGATGGAATCGAACCCACAACCGATCGCGTTTACAGTCAGACGCTGTCACACTGCGCCACGACCGGCTTCTTAATTAAATAAATTGGGATTGTGGGATGTGAAGTCAAGACCATCCCGCTTATAGCCAGGCAATTTTTCTTTCTTGTCAAACGATGGTCCCAATTATAATATTCAAGTCTTCAAGAATATTTAAAGTAACATATGGTAAATGAAACAGGAAGTTACAATGAATCTTTTAAAAAAATAACCGTTGAGTTTATCTTTGGCTTCTCAGCAGCACTGACTTCCAAACTGTAAGACTGACAGTACTGACATTTCCACTGCTAATCGACGAGCAAAAGTGATTGTAAGAGATACTAGATTTTTTAATTTCTACACTAGGTTTAATTAAAACAGTTAATAATACACGTGTTATACAATAATTATGAGAATTTCTTTAATAATGATATAATGATTGTTTCATAACGATTCATTGATAACAATCAACTGTGATCAACGCATCAACGCATTAAAAACATCATTATGTTTTTCCAGCGAGTAAATACGGTCTCAAGTAGAGAGAGGAGTGCCTTGACTCTAGGTTTTCCCTATTTATTTTGTTTTGGCTATACTCATGTCTATGATTATAAAAGTTTATTATTTTTTACGTTAGATTTACTATAAATTATTGATATTTCTCCCTAAAATAAAAAAACAGGAACTATGTATATTTATTCTGGATTTCGAAAGACTATTATATTATGCATTATTTTGAACATTCATGAATATTTTGTATATATCTATATTTTTATACAGGGGTACAATAGACCCGATTCAACCTTACCTGAATCATGAAACACAAAAAAATAAAGAGTCGACAACATACATCTGTAAAATTTGAATAATGGAATATTTTGTTAAATTCTAACCACGCTGGCAGAACGTCACTGACACTAAATGCCATCTTGAGTTCGTTAAGGCCGAACCACACTATCATTAAAGTCAACATTCCAGAAGAGTACCGTGAAATATCACAGTATTTTTTCATACAATATCTATTGAACGTATTCTTGTCAGTGTTAGTAATGAGACAGTGCTCTCCATAATTAAATATGAAATATTTATATATTGAAATATAATCATGAAGTTGCCGCAGGGAAAGCCGCTACAACGCCCCTAGTACTTCTCTACATATTAATACGTGAAGCAAAATCTTTGTACCTTTTTTAACAAAATTATGCGCACTGAAGAGTATAAAATTGGGCACAGTTATAGTTCGCCAGAGAAAGAGTGCAAAATGTTAATGTATTTTAATAATAATGCATAAAAATATATTAAATTAATAAAACAAATGTAACACACACTACCACGTGCTTAACATACACCTTTATATAAAGTGACATACACGTTATTAAGGCAACGCGATTTCAACGCGTCAACAGGATATCTAGTATACATAAATGCAAATGGTCACTCATTTAAAGATGATATTTAGCAAGGTAGTAGTTAATTTTAACAAGAGACATTTAATAAATGCGAATTTTGCGACAGGGCCGGATTCAGGGCTAATAAGTACATAAGAACAAAGTCAGAATGAGATCTTATTCTTAATTATGAGCATTTTCAACAAATGTTGCATATAACATTGTCAATTCTAATGTAATTTATTCTGTCAGTCAGTCAGTTACGTAATTCTATTTAAATTACCCACTAGTTAACGTCAACACGGCGTAGTTACTGTGCATGAGTGAACACGATGATTGTGATTAGTAGATTCGAATTCCACAGAGGGGAATGCTTTTACAATAGATTAGAATGTTCTTTATTGCATAGAAAAGATATAAAAAAAAGAGAATTAAATGTATATGGTTTTTTAAGTATATCACTATATTTTTTTAATTTAACTTTAACTTATACTTCATATTTAAATATTTACGTATTTCTACGTAAATTGACTAAGCTAGTTATGACTTCACGTTTTTTGTCCCACAAAGCAGGATAGAGAGACCTAGTGCCATGATACTCTTCTTCCCGCCGAATTCAAGATATTTCCTGTTGAGTGGTGGAACTCAATACCGCGCTTGGTCTATACCTATCTTCCTTGGTCTACCGGAGCGAGGAAATGAAAATAATTTACCGTGACCGGCTTTATTATTGTTGTTACATAGATTTTTTTTTCTGCTTAGCATGTTTTGCGAACAAAAATTGCACGTTAAATTGCGTAGTTCAACGCCGCGCTTCATCGATGTGGTTTAATTTCCATATTTATTGACACATGTTTCTTTATCTTTTCGACCCTAACCCCGTTAGAATTAGGCCATATCGACAATCACAACACTTGGAAGATGAAAATACTTGACAGATACTTTGTATTGATAACTCTTATCAATGTGATAAGTATTGATGAAACGCAAATGTATAGATAAGTATGTATATTACATACGATATAGTACATTAAGTAAATATTTTATTTTTTACACGAGATAACAGGTTCAATTCTGTTGAAGGTAAAAATTAGCTGAAGATTTTTTTTTGCCACACAATCATAATTTTACCCTTATCCAATATTTACATATTTCTATTTTCAGTTTAAATAATTAAAACATAACCATTATCACAAATAAACCCTCAGAGCAAAACAAACTGATGACCATCGCTTGGTAGATCCCGCCACTGAGCCACTACGTTCATATTTACATTAGACTAACTTAAATAATCGTCTTAAAAAACGTTTTTAGTTCGAAATGACCTCATCACGTCCCTTAATTTCTATAAATAGCAAATATATAGTCTTTTATAGGTAAATCGGTGAAAAATTATAAAGCATTATTATTACCCACGACCTTGACTCGATCAAGGTCAATTTCCACAATAACTGTGTGCATTCAAACAGAAACAGTTATAACAATATGGCTTACTTGTTTGCTTATATTTGTATTTGTTTTTTTAACTTCACTACAAGACACTCTATACTTCACTTTCCGCTGAATTCGACACATTTCATGTTAAGTGGCGGAACTTAACGCTGCACTTTGTCTTACCAGAGCAAGGAAGCGAATTTATGTTTTGGGCAGAAAAAAAAAAAAAAAAAATATATATATATATATATATATATTTACTATGGAAAATACATAGATATAGGTTTTTACAAATATCACTCTTGATAGTAGCCAATTTGGACAGCAGTATCTTTCTCTTCTTTACTTAGAGGTTACCTGGTAGAGCTCGCTCATTTAGCGATATGGCCATCTATTGTATTATTTAAGATATTATCAATGTTATATCTTTTAATGGTAAAATCAAAGAGAATTTACTTTTTTAAATTATGTAAAATTTAAATAGCCATTTTATTTTTTTTCTTCGAACAATTTTTTTTTATATAAATTTGATTCTTACAAGCTTGCCAATGTTACAAGAAGAACACTGAACACTGTCTCAAAAAATTGTTCACAGAAAAGCCGAAGAAATATTCCAAATTACAACGTTTTGCAGTGTTTAATTCCGTTATCAATATTATCATCGTTCATTTTTACGTTTTTTATATAAATATATATATACGAGTAATAATAAATACAATGAACTTGTGACCTTGACAAGGTTTTATTGAACAAAGTCTTTTGTTATGATTTATACAATAATTATATTTTATTTATTTGGCCCTTCTGATGTATAAATATTATATTGTCATCAGATACTGTCAGAGTTGTCTGACAAATCTGACAGACAGAAAGAATTGGGTCAAATTATTGACATTGTAAGATTTTCCATTAAGCATATTTTTTATTTTTTCAATTTTTACGCGTTTCACATGAAACTATTTTAAACTAATTATTCGAATTTTTTTTGGTGTTTAATGTTTAAATTATATATATTTCCTCGACCTGGTAAGACAAAGCGTGGCGTTGACTTCCGTTATTTGACACGTAATGTCTGAAATTCGCAGGAATCGGAAAACGGAGTGACTTGACACTAGGTACTTTCTGTCGACTCTGCTATGCAGGATAATAGCGTGAAGCAATAAAAAGGTGCGTGTAAAGCATGAAGTAAAAACGTGTTAAATGTTCCTCATGTTGAAAGAAGTAAAGAGCAACCTCAATTGATTTCTCATCATTGATATCGCAATATGAATCTAAGGTTATTTCTTCAATAGTAGTTATAGACTTGAATTTTTTTTTTAAATATTTTAAATTAAGTTCAAATATATATGTTTAATAAATTTACATTACATTTTTTGAGGGTTCTTCTTAATACAGACTGACGTATCACTATTTTCTATGTATATATTCCGTAAAGAGAAAGGATTTTATAAAATTTGTATTTATGTATGTATTTATAGATAAAAATAATCTAGTGTCAAGACACACCACTCTCTGTTACTGTCTGCCTAATTTAGAGAAATTGTTAACTAAAGTAAAGTGAGAATAAATTTAAGTATAATCATTTTCTCAATTGAGATTCGAACTGTCAACCATGCGCCACGATGTAGTCATTTAGTGTACGGTACGGTACTTCATTTGTTGAGTGGCAGAACTCAATGTCGCGCTTGGTCTTGCCAAAGCGAGGAAATGAGAATAATTTACGAGTAAATATAAACATCATTTTACATCAAACTATTTTAAATGGATTATTCACGTATATTTTGATATTCGAAAATACATTTTTGGATATCTGAGGTCGCCTTTGGGAACCTAGTGTTCCGAACACTTTGCAGTAGTCCGTGGTCACAGATAGACCCAATAATCATCATATCCCCGAGTGAAAATCGAACCCACAACCGATCGTGTTTACAGTCAGTTACCGTCTCTGTGCGCCACGACCGGCCTCAATTCAAATTAAGTATCGACATTAATCTTAAAAACACTCATCTTTAAGTGTTTAATTTGTTTGTATAAAATACCTGTTCGTATGATATTTTTTTTCCATAATAAAAAAAAAACGCGTGTCCATTAAAATGATATTATTAATTTAATTTATAGCATTGTTTTATGCTAAAGTAGTCACAAGTTGTCCTTTCAAAACATTTATATATTAATTTATGACGATCCCAATGATTTGTCAAAATTGAATTAAAATAAAACCAGCCTAGTGCGAGTTGAACTCGCGCATAAAGAGTTCCGAACGATTTTAAAATTGATTCATAAAATATTACGTTTGTAACATGGGAGCCCTCTTAAATATTTATTTATTTTTGATTTATATTTATATTATTTTTTTATATATATTATTTAGTTGTATTTAATTTTTTTAATTTATTTTAGAATTACTGTGTAAATGCATATTCTCTGAATATTTCAAGCGTGTACGTGTTACCATTATCAATTTCGAGCATAAAAGATGAAAAACTCCCTTAAATATTTATATAATTCTAGGTTTTAACAGATGGACAGACGGACGGAGAGACAGAGAAGTCTCAGTAACAGGTCCTTTTGGCTACGGAACCCTAAAAATATATCTAATACAAACACACAAAAAATAACTGATCTACGATGTCGTCAATATGTTAATTGTATATGTTAATTGTATATTTTTGTTTTATACTTAAAATTTGTCCCGTCAACGCGTTAACAACCCGTTGCCTAGTAACGTGTATGTGTTTATATACACAAATATGTCAAACGCATAATAGTATGTGTTATATAGTGCTACTTTTGTGTGTAAACTAAATTTCCTCCCTCCTTTTGTATGTTAAATATGCTTAACTTGGAAAAAAAATATAAAAGAAAAAATCTATACTGACATTAATTAAAAATAACTTTTCAGAATAGGAAAAAATCCGTTTAAGTGATTTTATATTGTTTTTGACGTCCTACCAAGAATATGTAAAGTACAGTATATATGAAAATAAGAATAAAAAATTTTAAACTGATAGAGCGTGTTAATATTTTAATTAATAAAAATACCTTTTTTTTCTTACAAGTAATTCATCTATATCTTTGAAATAGACTAGACTGATTTTAATGAAACTTGTATCGCTCAATAAGTTGAGTATATTTAACTTAAATTAAAAAGAATCAGCTAGATATGACTTTAATTTTCAGACAAATTCATGGACAAACATACAAACATACGCTTAACAAATTGAGCACACATGCTTGGGAGCCTCAATGGATCTGATAGCCTCCTTTTTTTGAAGTCGGTTAAAAGTAAATACGTAATTTATAATATGACATCGTTAGTGAAGGTATCTATTTCCTGAGCAGGATTGGAACCTGTTCCTATATTGAATACAAGAAGAATAACTACTGATTTATAAGGTACAAGTAAGCCCGAGGAGCAATCGATGTTTTCGATCATTGGAATTTTGTATACAAACATACAGTCAAAGCAAATATTCAAATGACTGATGTTATATTTGACTTATTTTCAACTCTATTTCTGTCATATATATGCAAAAAATCGATAAATATATATTTTTTATTTTTCTTATATTTTGGACGTATAAAGCGTTGCGTGTTGTATGGCGTAATTAAACGCCGCAATATTTTTTTAGATATAAAATTTATGAAGAAAATATGAGTAATTTTGATGTTATCTAGTAGAATGATTTTCAAAATATATTTAAATAAAATTTATTTATTTGATTACTTATATTTATTTTATATATTATATTTCTAAAAAGCTCTTTACTTATATATATATATATATATATATATATATATATATATATATATATATATATATATATATATATATATATATATATATATATATATACGTATATAATAAAGTAATTAAAGAAAATATTTTACATTTTAGTTCAACTTAGAACTAGAGTCATATAAATTGTTAAAAATGTAATCCTTAGAAAGCCTCTAAATAATTTAATGAATATTAGTACCTATAAATGTATTCCTAGAACTAAAAGATTATTTCTTTAACATTAAAAATCACTCCCCCGAGTAGGGATCGAACACACAACCAGTCGCGTTTACAGTCGCCAGTTCGCCACGACCGGCTTCAAATACTATTTGATTTATATAATTTTTGTAACAAGAATCCCATGTCTTTGTTAAGAAGACCATAAGAACAAAACAAGAAAATATATATTGTTTTGAATTTATTAAAATAATTTGTTTAATTATTAAGCCCAATAACAAATGAAATAACAAAAAAAACAATTATTAAAACAATTATATATATATATATATATATATATATATATATATATATATATTTGAACAAGTTATTAAGAAATCCTCGAAACAAAATAAATTTGAATAGTTTATTTATTATGAAATGAATATATTTTTGTCTGTTTATTTGAGATTGTGTTTTTAAAAAAAAATCATCATTTATATGCAATGAAACGTATAAATAACGTATTTTAATTTAAATTTAAAATTTAAACACCAAGAAAATAGATATACATAATTTATAAGCTATAAAAAGTTATATATAATATATAAATATGTATAAAATAACATATAAAAAATCGTAAATAAAAAAAATATGACAACTAACCTGGTTTTGGCGCGTATTGTATGTCTTCGGTACCCATTTTGAAAACTGTTCTTATGAGACACTAAGAAAAATCCAATGTTTCGTAATCGATTTTCGTTAGAAAAAAAAAATGTTAATTTTTTTTTAATAAATATATGTAATAAATATAGTTATTTTTCTATCAAACGCCGCAAGGGCAGTGCCTTGGTCGAGCAGGAAGCGACTGCGTCCGCGCCGATCACGCATTCGGTATATATTGTCGCATTATATATATATGTATATCAAAATGTTTCCTATTATGTACGTATATATGTATATTTATTTCCTGTCTTATCTGTGACACTTTATTTTTTTATCACAGTGATAAATCACTCTGTTCTATTTAGTGAAAGTGATCTGGTATCGTTAGACTAAGGTTATGAGCGGGAATTGAACCCATGGTCATATAGCGTTAACTAGATACTTTTCTACTGCACTAGTCTATACTTGTCTATACTAAATGTTTGAAGCTTCAAAATATTTTTTAGTTTGATGCTTGAAAATATTTTTTAGTTTGATGCTTCTTCTAGCATACCAGGTTATGCGGGGAGAACCTAGTTAGTGTCAAGATACTACGTTCTCTTTTAGCCCGAATTCGATTGTCTTGTTGCTTGTTGAGGAGCGGAACTCAACGCCGTATGTTGTTCTTTAAGAATGAAATTTTAAATAATGTCTTTTAAAGTACATAAATTTGAATAAACCAATAACCAATCCCGTTCAAACTCATATACTGATCCACTGCGCCAAGATGGCTTCGTAATCTAAAATCATTTCTATTATTTATATTTTGTGCATAAAATAGAGTGTTAAAAGTCCGGCCGGCGCATTGGGAAAGCGTCTCATTGTGAATACGATCGGTTGTGGCTTCGATTCTCATTCGGGAGAGTGATTATATTTAAATTATTTTCACTTCCTTGCTCTGATAAGACAAAGTGCGGCGTTGAGTTCCACCACTCAACACACAATATCTCGATTTTGATAGAAAGTAAAGTACGAAATGTCTTGACACTAGGCACTTTCTGTTTACCCTGCTATGCGGAAAGCGTGTAGGTAGAAAAAAAGAAAGTGTTTTTTCATAGCACCGTGTTTTTGAAGCATCTTGTTACATACAATGATTAATGATTTATTTAATTTAAATTAAGGTTTAAATTACTGTTTAAATCAAAATAAATCAATAAAGGAATATTTTAGCTTATAAATGGCTTGTGTGTAAAGGTAGTCGGTTCAAATTTGATGTGATCAGATATTGAATAGCAGGTGTTTTGTGATAAATCAGAGCTGTGTATGATTTTTTATAGTAACTAGTTAATATATATAAAGTTCTATTATAACAACCTATACATATAGTTCTATATGTCTGTGTCTAATATCTGAGGCCCTCGTGGCACATTGGTACAGTGTCTGACTGTAAAGGCGATTGGTTGTGGGTTTGATTCTCACTAAGAAAAAATATTATATTTTTATTTCTCCGCTTTGCTTTAAATAAAAAAAATCAATTGTCCGCTCTGGTAAATCAAAATACGTCGTTTATTACGTCACTCAACACACAATGTCTCAATTTCCGGCGGAAAGTATTCAACGGAGTGTCCTGACGCTAGGATGTCTCTGACTACTTACAAGTAAAGCGACTTATTTATATCTGAATTTGAGCTAGAAAACTTTTTACATTATTTAAACATTATATACATAGTCAATTTTTGACTTGAATTCTTGTTAAATTAATTAATTCTTGTTAAAATTTAAGATTTTTACGATTTTTACACATTTTAAATGAAACTATTTTAACCGGAATCTGACGTTTCGAACACTTTACAATAGTCCGTGGTCACAGGTAGGTGTTTACCTTGCCTACCTACCTCCCTACCTACGTGATTAATCCGGTTACAATAGTTTCATTTAAAATTGAAAATTTATTTTAAAAACAATTTATTTTTTATTTAATAGTACTCAAGCAAACGTTTTTTACAATTAAAAAAAAATAAAAAGGACTTCCATTACTGACATGTTGTACTGATGGTTTTCAAATGGGAAAATATGGTAATTATAGATGGCCACCATCATCTAACGTTGCGGAGAGCCCTTGACTTAGTCCAAGATATCTTTACAATATATATTGTTTTTCTCTTTGGTAATTTGTCACGCTCATATATTTCAGTTAATGTTTTACGCCGTCCTTCTAAGATTTCCGGCTTAGCTGAAGACTGTGATGAGAAGGTGGAAAATGAGTGGAGAGAAACGATTTAATTCTAGATTATTATGTATGCCATCTATATATATATATATATATATATATATATATATATATATATATATATATATAAATATATATATATATATATATATATATATATATATATATATATATATATATATATATATATATATATATAGATATCATCTAATGTAAAATCCATAACGACAAAGATGTAATACCCTAAACTTTATATATTGTATTCTTAATATATTATATATTGTATTCATAATGGGGAAAACCAGAGAAAATTTCACATATACTTATTTTATTATTATTGTTGGCATTTTCTTAATATAAATTATAATTTAAATAACTTTACAGAGCATCACTGAAAGCTAGTGGGACCAGTATGTTGCCAGTTAAATGCCAGATAGTGACTTCGAATTCTTTTTAGGTAAATATTTTTGTTTATTATAAAATAAATAAAATGATTGTTCTATTATACAAAGTATAACCTCTTAGGGTATTCCACACATGTCCAAAGAGAAGGCATAGATAGAGTAGTGATGATACACTAATGTCTACAATATATGGTATTTTAAAATGGATATAAATAAGAAGAGAATTGATTTATCTCTGGTCACAGTGAGGAGAACCCATGGCCATGGGAGCGGTATATTTCTTTTCGACTCAGACCTCCTACCAGGTGGAAAGACTGGAGACATTGCATGTGGGAAGCACAGGATCGGTCGTCACGGTAGTCCTTGGTGAAGGCCTATGTCCAGCACCAATGGCGAAGACGACTTATTACTAAATTAACAATAAGTTCTGAATATGAAAAAAAGGTAAACTAATTTAAAAAGTAAGTAAAGTTAAAGGAACGCGCTTATATTTTCCCGACGTAAATAAATACATATATGTATACATTTTTTTTATATTATTCGAAAGGTGGTCAGAAAGTCCCTAGTGGCAACAAGACAACCCGAACTTCGCTTTTCACCGAATTCCAGACTTTGCAGGTGAATGTTGGAACTCAACGCTGAAGTTTGATCTTGTGAGAGCGAGGAAGTGAAAATAACTTAAACATAATCACTCCCTAAAGTGGGGATCGTACCCACAACCGACCTGTTTTACAGTCAGACGCTATCCTACTGCGCTATGACCTCATTCATACAGATATACACACATACATACAAACATACATACATACATACATACATACATACATCCGTACATACATACATACGTACATACATACATACATACATACGAAAAAAATATATACTACAGCGAAAACTGTGTCAAAATAGCAGTGCAAGATTATCTCACATAGATTGATTGCTTGTTAGTTTCAAGTGAAATTAATAGCCACGTATTAAAAAAGTGATTATTTTTTTAATGTAAACGCAACGGCCATACGAACAATTATGTGCGTACAAGTAAAATCAAGTTTTTTGTATATATATATATATATATATATATATATATATATATATATATATATATATATATATATATATATATATATATATGTATATATATAAGTATATATGTATGTATATAATGTGTTTTTTTTGTCATTTGTGATATGATTAATTATATACACTTGAAGTTGAAGTATGTTTAAGGAGGTGTTCGGGTAAGATTCTGATGTTTAAAAATGTTTTAAAGAATCAATTTTTCGCTTTTTTTGCATAGCAGAGTTGGTCAATAAGGGCTAGAGTTGAGACTCTCTGTCCTCGCCTTTTCCACTTAAATCCTAGACATTCGTTCTTGGTGAAAGTTAACATCGTAGTTTATCTTATCAACATGAGAATATCCTACTGCACTACTGTGATGAAATAATTGTAATAATTAAAATATAAGTCATTAAAAATCTAAAAATTATATCCTGGTTTAATGCCATATTAAAATGACTTTTGATTTTGTATACTAGATATTTTTTTAATAAAAATAAGTATATTTTCCTACTGTATTTAATCAAATTAAGATATTACGTATAGTTTAATATTTGAAAAAAAAAACATATACTACGAACGCAGAGGGATTCTTACCCGCGTCTCAACTTCTAAACTAATGCATTCTACCTCCGGCTGTGACGAAATTATCATACTTTTATTACAAATTATTTTTTATTATCTCTATAGAGAGATTTTTACAAATTTCTGCTATCAAAATATATTTTTTTTAAAAATATGAGCTTAGGTTCCACCAACATGCACTACATCGAAACAAGTGAAATGTAAACGCGACTGGTTATGGGTTCTATTTACATTTCTTCTCTCTGGAAAGACAAAGCGCGGCAAAGTGGCGGAGCTCAACGCCAGACCTGGATCAGTTAGTGGAGATGTTTATGTTCAAGCGTGGAAGAAAATTTTTTCCTCCCGTTGCACCTGCTACTGATAATGATGCTGATGCTTAGGACGATTTATATATGTACGAGTAGGTATTAATATTAAGTTTCTAATAATGTATGTATCATGTTTATAAAAAAAGTATTTATTTAATACTAAATTTTTGTAAAGTTAGATAGCTGAGAAATAGGAAATGAAAGTATTGAAGTATGTTAGCAAAATCTTAAATCTTAAAAAGCGTGATGAATGTGGTGAGATGATGAAGTGTAAGATGCAGTAGAGAGAAAGAAGAAAGCATGGCAGGACTATAAAGCCTCGAGTTCGAATAAAAGTATGAGAGAGATTAAAAAGAAAGAATATATTGCAAAAGCACCTAACAAAAACACTGATAAAGATAAAGCGTGAAAAGTCAGAGCGTGAAAGAGAATAAAGACTCACAAACAATTTCCAGGAAAACACGAAGCTTTTCTGGCGAGAAGTTAGTCGCTTATTCTCGTTGCTGTTTGTCAACATGTCCAATGATTGGAGTACATTTTGAAGACGGTGAAATACCCATAGAAAGAACACACATACAAAAATAAAGATACGAGCGAAATTCTATAAAGGAATGTATGAATGTGATAACGCCTCTGTCTCAAACGACAGCAATATGCTGAGTCTTGATGTAGCAGACGATAAAATAAGTATAAAAGAAGTAGAGAATGCTATACAAAGTCTGAAATGTAGTAACTGTCAGTTGTACGCAAATGATGCCATATTAATTGCATCATCAGAATGCGAGTTGCTGACTTTGGTTGCCATTGTAAAAGAAGGAATGATGAAAGAACGGAGTGTAAGATTAGGGTAAATATAAAGATTTTAGAACAAGTGACTGAGATGGTATATCTGGGAAGTATGTATAACGGTGACCTTGCTGCATTATTGCGACGTCAGAATGTCAGCATCAGTGTCAGCGAACGTCATCACGTTCACAATGCAGTACTGATACCGACTTTGTTATACGGCAGCGAAACATGAGTGTGTCAAAAGAAGAATTAAAGAAAGATAAATGTAGTAGAGATGCAATCTCTTCGTCGGATACGCTAAGTCAAATTAGCTGACCGTAGTGAGGAGATACGCAGAATAGCAGGTGTAAGCGTGAATGTTATAGTAAGAATAAAGAAGAACGTGCTCAGGTAGTTTGGGCAAGTTGAGAGAATGAGCGATGAAAGAATGATAAGAACGAATAAGAAACAAAGATGAGTGATACAAGAGATCAGGGGAGACCTCGGTTGACCTTTGAAAACACAGTATGGAAGATACTGGAGGAAGGTCACGTAAAAAGCATGAGGACTCCCAAAGGGCATGTATTAAGGAGGCTAATGACTATGGACAAGGCGTAAGAGTTATGCAGGGACCGTAGTATTTGGCGCTCCGTTGTGTCTAACTACCCCGAAGGGATAAAGCGTCAAGCTTAAAAAAAATATGTAAACTTTATTTCATTATTATAACTAACAGGTAAAAATGAATGATAGACAAGTCATTAAATGATTATCTTATTATAAGATTTCAATATTTTCTCCTTTTTTCCTGTATATAAATGTTGCTTCACTCTGCGGAAATTATTAGAATATTACAATTTATATTTAATATCTCCTATATAGAGCAGAACAATCTAGTGTCAAGAATCTTTATTTTTCGCGATTCGAGCGATTTCGAGATATTAGGTATATCTGTTTGGTGATGGAAGCCATGGTTTGTATTTAAATCTAGATAATTTGAATATTGTAACTCTTCTCAACTATCTCTTTTATAGTCTAAGCCGTAAATCAACGCCGTGCTTCATATTACCAAATACGTTTGCGTAACGTCTCAAAAGGAGGACAAGCGTACAGCATAAGCATGAATCAGAGATAATGTACCAGTAGTACTCTATTGATGATTTACGATATAATAATATATATTGAAAATGTATTGTAGGTGTTTAAATTTTTTATTTTTTTTTATATATGAATATGTGTGTTTAAATATATACATAGATTACCACAGTAATAACTACCGTTTGTAAATAAATGTCAGTACAATGTTAGTTTTTGTTTATTTATATTAAGTGCACTTCACTCGATAAACTCATATTTTGCTTCACTTACACTCGAAGTACAAAAAGATAACATTGTTATATTTACGTCATTATCAAATCTATGTGCTGTGTAAATAAATCCACTTGTAACCACAAGCACCGTCATGTCGTAGTGGAAGAGCGTTGCGTGCGAGAGATGGTTGACGGTTCGATCCTTGCTGGCGTAATTTCTATTTTTGTTTGTAATATTTACGCATCTCTCTGATTTTAAGACATGCACAGTATACAGATAATATATTATACTTCATAATTTATATAAAATTATGAAATATTAATAAAAAGTGTAATTAAGTCTTTAGTATGCGAATACTCTTACCTAGTCATTTATTTTATAGACTAGACGTGCCTGCAACTTCATCTGCGAGGAATTTAGCGTCCATTTAGCGTCAAAGATCCAGATCTTTTTTTCATAATTGTAAAAAAAGCCTAAGGTTGTCTAAGTTACTCTTTTTTACGTTAGATATCAGCCAATGAAAGTTCCGTCGGAATTGGTCCAGCAATTCCAGAGAGTAGCCGGAACAAACAAATATCCACACATACAAACAAAAAAAAACGTTGTTTTGATTTTAAATACCGTATATACATACAAATAAATCCAGTAAAAAGCAGTTATTTTTATATCACAAACAAATACTCATATTTTATTTATGTATATAATGGTTTCCCAATAAGAACGATATGTTTTGAAATTGAAATAAAACATGTAATATATATTCGAATTTCGTTCTCAATGGCTTTATTTGATAGGAAATTTTATGTTATTTCTGATTTAAACAAAATATCGTTCAAATGACCGCCACGACTTTTTTTGCACTGGTGAATACGATCGGTCCAATTTTCGATGACTCGGTGCAGCATTTCGGCTGGTATGGCCGCTATAGTCGCTCGAATATTGCGTTCAAGGTCTTGAATCGTAGCTGGTTTATTGGCATACAATTGAGATTTAACATACCCCCACAAAAAATAGTCTAAGGGTGTTAATTCGCATGATCTTGGTGGCCAACACTTAGGAAAAAAAATCGTTCAACATGTCACGATAACGGTCGCCATTCAAAGTAACAGTACGGCCTTCGTCGTTTTTGAAAAAGTACGGGCCAATGATTACCATAATCCGTACCAAACAGTCAATTTTTCAGGATGTAATGGTGTTTCATGAACCACTCTTGGATTTGACTCACTCCAGTAACGACAATTCTGTTTGTTCACATAACCATTGAGCCAAAAGTGAGCCTTATCTGAAAAGATGATTTTCCTATGAAATTTGGTGTCCGTTTCCATCACTTCAAGCGCCCATTCAGCAAATTCATGACGTAATCGATAGTCTGCTGGCTTGAGTTCTTGTGCCAACACAATCTTGTATGGATGTAGGCCAAGATCCATACGTAAAATTCGCCAGGTTGTCATTCTGGATAAGCCCAATTCTTGTGCACGTCGTGGAACGGAAACATTTTGATTTTCTTCGACACTGGCTGATACGGCGGCAATATTTACTTCACTACGCCCTGTTCGTTGTCGTGTTGGTGGTCTACTATCGTGCAAAGAATATTCACTTTCGAGTTTTTGGATTATGCGACGTATAGCGAGCTCAGACGGTGCACCATGACGACCATATTTAGCATGAAATGCTCTTTAAGTAGAGACAATACTTTTCTAATTTTGATAGAAAATTTAAACAATTTCCAAACGTTGAGGTAACGTGAACTTATTTATGAATAAATGGCAAACATTACTGAACACAAAACAACACAAATGTTCAACAACCAAGATAACGGCTGTGAGCTATCAAAATTCTATCATCCCTATTGGGAAACACCTTATATTGTTAATTTGTCTGTATTTATACTTTTACAGCTTCGCTCTAATATAAAAAGGTATTGATTTCGGACCCTAAATTCATTCGTATCATTAACACGTCAAAGTCACCTTTTGATGTCCAAATTGTTCCAATTATGAAACTGGATTATAATAAAGTATAGGACATTCCACTGTATAAAGAATTTAACGTGTTAATTGATTTAAATAAAATTATAAACTGAATTGCTAGTTAGAAACCTACAAATATTATCTATATTAACTTGCAGTTCTGCTCTATCCCGCATAGCAGGGTAGTCAGAGACAACGTAGTGTCAAGACACTCCATTGACTACTTGATTAGTAGCTAACTCATAGCTAATCATAATAAATAAATTAACTACTTAAATACAAACAAAAAAAGGAAATTATGTACTGTGCACTCGTACATATTAAAGTATTTGAATTTGGACCCCTTGTACAATTACAAGAGCATTATAAAATAAACCTACAGTCTTACTTCAACAAACATTTAAAAGGAAAATAATAAGGAAAAACAATTCGGAGTTAAGGTAAATGATTTCTAAACGCGATGATATTCGGACTAGATGACATTGACTTGTTCCGGGCATGTGGGGCATACTGAATAGAATAGTTACTTAGATTTTTCTCTAGTGACGTCCTGTAAAGATCTATGACGAAGTAATGCCAATGGAATGATTTATTAAATTATTTTTATTTTCCCGCTCTAGTGAAATAAAGTGCGGCGTTAATATCCGCCACTTACCACGTAATGTCTTTCGTAGTTAGTAATGTCTTTTTAGCTTCACGCTTTATCACTTGCTAGGTAGTCAGATACGACGGAGCGTCAACCGCTATGGTCCCTACCTCTTTCTCCTCGTCGACAGTCATTAACCTCTTCATACATGCTCTTTGGAGGCTCCTCATATCTTTTTACGTGATTTTCTTCCAGTATCATTAATGTTGTGTTTTCGTAGGTCAACCGAGGTCACCCCTGTCCTTTCATACCGTAGAAAGACTTAAGTGCCATATATATATATATATATATATAAATATATATATATCTATATATATATATATATATATATATATATATATATATATATATATATATATATATATATAGATATATATATATATATATATATGTATATATATATATATATATATATATATATATATATATATATATATATATATATATACGTAATTCAAATTAACTACTTAATTTGAAATTACAGCTTACTCAGAAATGTAAATTAGGGATTAAATGATATTTTAAATAATTTGTAATTTTAATATATATATATATATATATATATATATATATATATATATATATATATATATATATATATTCAGCTCATCGTGAAAGATAATATAATTAAAGCAATTTGACAAATATCCTAAGCATTAAAACGCTTTACTTCAAAAGGTTCTTCCCTCGCATTTTCCTTGGTGGAGTAATATTTAAAGAAAATCTAATTACATATATAATTTTTCTTCTAATATTTGAATATTTACGTAATTCAAATTAACTACTTAATTTGAAATTACAGCTAACTCAGAAATGTAAAATAGGGATTAAATGATATTTTAAATAATTTGTAATTTTAATAAAAAAATAATATTTTTATAATTTTAAATAATTTGTAATAAATTAAATATTTTTAATAATTTTTAATAATTTGAACAGGAATCAAGATTCCACTTCACAAAATAGCGGCGTAATACAACACTGTACTTTGTCTTACTAGAACGGAGAAAATAATTGAAATGTAATAGTTAAATGCTAAAGAACATTTCAAGGTGCCCAGATATTATAAAATAAATTCTTCTACTTAGTATAAAATACAAAAGTATTTTTCTATACTTAGCACATAATGTATCTAGAAAAGACATATTGGAGAGAGCCAATATCTTAACATTTGCTTCATATATTTTTCTTACCATTCTTTCATCACTCATTTTATTTGAGGCCATGGCGCAGTCGGACAGCGATAAAAAAGATAAAGGCGTTCGGTTTTAGGTTCGATTCCCATTTGGTGAAATGATTATGTTCAAATTATTGTTCATTTCCTCGCATTAGGAGCATAAAGAGCGGCGTTTAGTTTCGCCATTAACAAGCGATGCCACGAATCTGGAGAAAAGCGGAACATGGAGTGCCTTGACACCAGGTACTTCCTATCTACTCATCCTCTCGACGTACCCAAGCCACCTGACCACGTTCTTCTTATTTTTTGCTATAAAATTTTCGCATACATCTTTCATAATGTGTTTAGTTGATAAATTAAAAATAATTTTCTACCGGAAATACTAAGGTAATCACAATCGTAATCACATTATAAGCAGTTAATGAGAGAGGACGATGTCATTTGTATGTGAGGAAAATGATGTTCCCAGTATGGGGTCGATGTCGTAAAGTATCGATATGCTTGCCGCGGCAAGAGGAACTTCCTGGTTTATTGTAAAATAATATTTTAAATAAAATGATTCATAGAGGACATGTAAAGGATAGATGCAAGTAGAAATATGAAGAAACAGTGAAATAAGTTCTAGAATGTAGAGCAAATATTTAATTAATCTAATGTAAAAAGATTATTGATTTTTGCAATTCTTACACATTTAAAAAAAATATTTAAAACTGATTAATCTCGTATATTTTGGTATTGAAAATACACGTAGACTACAACTAGTTTACCGGTGAACGTTGCTGTGGACAGCTGTATATTGTTCGAAAAGTTGGGGTTTCAAATATCGGTCTTCAAATACCAAAATGTATGCGATTAATCCGTTTAAATTGTTTCATTTCAAAGACACTTTTTAATTTTTGTCTCAGGCCATTGCAGACTACTTTTCACATAAACCATACTTTGCCACAGTTAGTTAATACGTGTTATATTCATTTTTATTTTAAAAAAACTATTCCACATTTAGTATCTAAAAAAAATATTAAAATCTGGACGCAATTCATCACCATGGATTATGATCCGCTAAGATAGCTTCCAAGAGGCGCGGGTTCGAATCCTGTTGCGTTTAAATTTTAATACGTTTTTTTTTATATATGTCTTATATTTAATTTATTTAATTAATGTACATACTTTGATACGTTACTATACAAATAAATAATGATCTTCCGCACCTTCCATATAAATTTTACTTACATATACCTAGTTTTGTACCATTTTAAGAAGTCGAAAGTTTTGTCTTCTATGTTATTATATTCAGTATATAAATATAAACACATTTATATAGATGTTAATATTATAAAATAAATTAAATTTGTCTGTTTGTATCTAAGATTTCTTTAGACGATTGCTAGTTAAGAAAATTATTGAGCTTGAACAGAATACGCCAAGATAAGATAAGGAAAACGTTGTAAGGGAAATCAATTCAACTAGTAATGATCAATGCAATAATTGACATCATCTTGGTTCAATGGAACACTGTTATTACATACAATGTTTACGATTTCGATACCTTGTCGAAATTTTTTATTTTTTTAATTTCCTTAATTTATTAAGACTTAGAGATTTTCGTGGTGTAGTGGGGTAACATTTTATTTTTATATCTCCGATCTAGTAAGACTTAGCACGGCGTTGAGTTCAACGCAGTGTCCTGATGTCAACGGAGTGTCTTGACACTAGGTTATCTATGCAGGATATAGTGTGAAACAGAGCCGTTAAGTACACAAAATTTGCAAAACAAATAAGAAATAAAAAACAAAGTACGTTATAATAATAAAATATCTGTATAAATATGGCAATATGCTACAGAAGCCTTTTCTAAAGCATTAAGAAAAATGGAGGAACTTTTATAAGGAAAATTCATTCCGCAAGGCGTTCTAATTGAAATATAACGTCGTAAACATAATTACTTATTAACGGGACAAATTGGCGTGGTGTGCGTCGGCGCTTCCGTCTTGCATAGTGCAGTCTCAATGTGTTTTGTACAGTTAGTTATATGAAAAAAGGTTAATATTTAGGTTTTAGTGTGAAAATGACAATAATAAATGAAAATGTATAATTTTACTATTTTTTAAATGTTATTCCACAGTTAGGACTAGAAAATATTTTTTCAAAATAGTATAAAAATTTGAACGCAGCGGCATTCGAACCCGCGCCTCTTGGAAACCGTCCAAGCGCTCTGAAGCAGTAACAAAACCTATAAGACTTTAGACGCAGCCTAACGAAAAATATAATGAAAATGAACATAACTGAAAATGTACATGGTTTTATATTTTTTTATCATTTCATATATAACTTAAGAGTTGAAACACTCCATTCTTCTTTACGCTAAATTGGGTTCTTCTTATTTAAGGCAGGCAGGGTAGGGTAGACAGAAAGTACCCAGTGTCAAGACACTCCGTACTTCGCTTTCCACCGAATTCAATACATTTCGTGTTGAGTGGTGGAACTCAACGCCGCATTTTGCATCTTCTTACCAGAAGGAGGAAGTGAAGACAATTTTAAGTTTAATTACTCCCTGAGCGGAGATCGAACCCACAATCGATCGCAACGACCGGCCACAAATCTAATCATTAGGTGAACAAAATAAATACCTCTAGGGAATCGTTTTCTAAGTATTTCTTATTTTTGTTATACAACTAGAATCTCTCTCTGGGTGAAAAAATGTACAAAAGGAAACGGAAATCCATGCCATACTTTACGTTATATCGTAAAAGTCACGTTCAATTCACAACTTTAGGTTAGTTTCAAGCAATTTTTGTAGAAATCGTTTTGGTAACGCCACGAAATAGACGTGTTTTGTATGCATGGTCTAGTCAGCCGGCTTAGGATGTGTTGGAGCTTATATATTACTTACAAGTTTGCCTTTGTCTATTGGCTTTTTGAGGCTCTTCCCTCTTTATTTAAATGTATACGGTGTATGTCAAATAAAATAAATCCGAGAAACTAAAATACAGCCACTAAATGTAAAACTACTGTACAAGCCGCCGATGATGATGAAAAACGATACTATATACGTAATGTAGTATCTTTTTTTTTAGCTTTACACTTTTATCAAATTTATTCCGTATAGCAGGGTAGACAGAAAGTACCTAGTGTTAAAACAATCCGTACTTCGCTTTCCACTGAATTCGAGTGATTGCGTGTTGGTTTGTTGGAACTCAACGCCATTTGTCTTTTACCGAAGCGAAGAAGTGAAAATAATTTAAATATAATCACTCCCCCAGGTGGGGATCGAATCCACAGCTGATCGCGCTTACAATCAGACGCTGTTCCACTGCGCCATGTCCGGCCTCTCCAATATAATTTTTTAGTAAAAAAACACAATAATATTGTTTCCTTCCTACCAGTAAAAATAAAAGTTGAATTTAAATAATACTTAAATTACATGCGTTTTTGTTCAAATATTCTCCATATGTTATACAGATACAGAAGTCTTAACTGGAAGAGCCGATTTACTCAAGAAAGGATATTGAGGCAGTACAAATATTTTGTTAGACATCACTGATCCCTCATATTTTCCGATGAACTTATTTCTATTGTTGGTTTAGGATTCTTTCCCGTTCAAATATCGGTTACAAACGTATATAATAAATATGCCGCACTTTGTTTAATGTTATAAAATACATTACTTTAATATGGAGGCCGGTCTTGCTATGTGACAGTGTCTGACTGGAATCGCGATCGGTTGTGGGTTCGATGACTGCTCGGCGTAGTGAGAAATAGAGTGACTTGTTTGTTCTTCATAGCTTTTCTCTTTTTATTAATCTATTCGTACATGTCTTTGGGTGTACCTTGCGATTTTTAAGTGACCTTCCTCAAGTTAGATCGATATTGCGTTTTTGAAAGTCCACTGAGGTCTTCCTCACCTCCATCCTCAAGGAGGGAGATAGAAATAGCGAAATAACTTCACTGTTAAAACATTCGAATACTAAATAACATTTTATCAAATGCTTGAAACATTTGTAACACTCCGTTATTGGGTATTGGTATTTGAAATAGATTTTTTATTTTTTCCCAAACAAACGCAAATCGTTGGAACAAGTTGGATGTGACTAATTGAGTATGCACACCGCGTTGCATGCACAAATAAAATGCGTTACAGCTGCATAGAGCTGAAGTCAAATTTTACATAAAATATTATAGTATATACTTACTTATACATATATCGTATAAACACATATGGCTTTTGAAAATGTACAAATAATTAAATGTAGTGAAGGAGGAACGGCGACTTTTGAAAATGCCCCGTCAAATGTCTGTCTTCAAATTAGTTTATCATATCCTGATTTCTTAAATATTCAAAAATATTAAGATTATTAAGGCCGGTCGTGGCGCAGTGGGACAGCGTCTCACTGTAAACACGACTGGTTGTAGGTTCGATCCCCACTCTGGAGAGTGATTATATTAAGTTCCACTACTCAACATGCAATGTCTCGAATTCAGTAGAAAGCGAAGTACAGGGTCTCTTGACCCACCTCGCTCTGTCTTACCAGAGCGGAAGATAAATATAAATTTCAAATACAATCATTTCCTCGAGTGGGATTCGAACCAACTACCTACTACGTAAACGTAATTAGATGCTGTTCCACTACGTCATAATAATAACTCTAACGGCTAGTACATTCAAAAACAATATACTTAAACCAAAAAAATAATGCAAAAGATATTAATGATACTTTAAATTCGACTCTTATTCAGCATATTTAATATTACGGAAAATATTACGGAGGGGTACGAGAGGTCGGGGGAAACCTCGGTTGACCTGAGAAAACACAGTATCTAAGATACTGGAGGAAGGGCACGTAAAAAGTATGAGGATCCCCCGAAGGGCATGCATGAAGAGGATAATGACTGTGGACGAGGCGAAAGAGGTATGCAGGGACCGTAGCGTTTGGCGCTCCGTACTCTCTGACTACCCCGCCAGAAAAAAAACAATATTTTCGCCTTTCTAGCGAATTTTTAAATTGAGTCCCACTTTACAGTAACAAAGACATTAAAGGAAAGGTAAAAGAGAAAGATCTTATCAAAAGGCTTCTTACCCACAAAAAAATAGGTAAAAATAAAAAAGCACATACCTATATATTAATATATGTGTATTATATATATTGTACAGATAGTATCAGGCCTTTTGCCCCGAGGCGGTATAATTCACGCAAGTTGTACCATTATAATGACAGTCATTTTGGCCCAAAAATTTTTTATTATAAACATTTTTATTTTATTGTCTTAACTATTTATTATGATAGACATACGTGATATATTTACTATATTTTTTTTATCTGAAGGTTTTTTTCCGTATAGCAAGGTAGACAGGGATTACCTAGTGTCAAAACACTACGTATATTATGTAACATTTCGTAAAAAAAAAGAAACTTTTATCCCTGTAAAAAAATTATAAAATATGTAATAAAATAATGCGTGGATGTGTGTGTGAGTTAGCACTACACAAGTTAGATTATAAATATATATATAACAATAATTAATTGAAATTTTAGGGTAAGAACTAAGTAAGGCAACTAATTATAAATCCTGGACTCTTTTAGAGAACACATAGAGACACTGGGAGAGAGAACACATACTCACTGGTCTCTGTGAGTCTTATAAGACTTAAGCACTTTAAATTGTATAAAATAAAAACAACAATAGGCATGAACCTACGTCCGTAGAGTGCTTATTAAAAAAAACGTTTCCATATCTCTACCATTTTCCAAGAGACATGTAGAGCGTTAGTAGTAATAGAACAATCTGTTCTCAATTTTGGTTGTTTTCATAAAAATATTTTTTAACATCAAAACCATAACAAAAGTGCATTGAAATTGTGCAATACATATACAACGTTTAGATGGAAATAATAATTAACATTTTAATTTTGAATATTTCATGTTCAAAATTTACATTTCATCTCAAGTATTAGAAATAAAAACTTATTATATTTTAAAATATTTATTAAGCTGGATATGGTGCAGTGGAAAAACGTCTGTCTGTAAGCGCAATCGATTGTGGGTTTGATTCTCACTCAACGAAATGATTATATTTAAATTATTTTCTTTTTGTCGCTCTGGTAAAAACAAAACACGGCAATGTCTCAAATTCGACGGAAATCGGATTACGGAGTGTCTTGACACTAAGTACTTCCTGAATACCCTGCCTATCGGGATAAAAGCGTGACGCTAAAGAAAAGGTAATTTTTTTATTATTTTTACAAGCTCATATTTGACTTATTTATATGCTGAGCTGGATTAAATATTGGAAGGTAAAAACCCGATTGCCAGTGTCCAATTGACCTTAAATGTATATAACTTTAACTTGATGGGGGTAGGACAGATGACGTGATGCTAAAAAAACATTGTTTCCCTCACTATCAGTTGCCTGTGACCTGTTCTAGATAAATCCGCAGATAATTCGCCTTTTACACTGCATCCTACAAACAGAACTATATACAGACGTTTTGCAAAGAAACATTTTTTCATAATTTTAATATTATTATACGAACAAAGTCGCGGGCAATAGTTAGTTAGTCATAATTCGATAAAATATATTAGTTTTATAACAAACTAACAATACACTAGACACATGTTTCAAATTATATCAAACTAGACAGACTTAAATAGAAGGCTGCCCTAGAAAACATTTCAAATATCATACGCTTATTAAAATAATAAGAAAACTTTATATATTGAAACTTTAAATATTGGAATTTTGAACTAACGACTCCTCCAGGTACTTGCGATATCTTAGACAAGGAATGTATATACATATATATAGATAGTGGTTCAGCTTAATTCATGCAAGCAAAGAAATAAATATTAGTGTTAAAACACTTCGTTCTCTAATTTGCACCCGTATATATATATATATATATATATATATATATATATATATATATATATATATATATATATATAGAGAGAGAGAGAGAGAGAGAGAGAGAAATTCTTGTTATAATATTTGAAGCACTAACCATTGAGTTCAGTCGAATATATTATCACTGTACAATAACAGCGTCATGTTATGTAACTCCAAACAAAACTTTCACTATGAACAATTCTATAGTAAAAAGGAAGTATGTATGTTCTTTTGTCACTTAGCTAACAAGTGTATGGAAAGAGGTCACGGTGTAATTTTTTTAATGACTTCTTTTTATAAATAATAGCATTTATTTAAATGAATACTCAGAAACTGCTTGTTTAGTAAAAATGCACACTTTCACACTCAATTTTCGTAACATGTTGAAATTTTGTCACTGAAAGTTTAAAACTAAAACGATCACGTTTCGAATAGTTTCTCGTTATTCAGATCGTACTGGCAACTACATCCCGTTTATACAGTACTGTGTTATAGGATAACTGTGCAAATTTTCAAATGTTTTTTTCAGCTTTCGGGTTAGACAAGAAGTACCTAGTGTCAAGACAATCGGTTGTGAGTTCGACCCACATTCAGGGAAATGATTATATTTAAATTAACTTTATTTCCTTATTCTGTTAAGACAAAATGCGGCTGTTGGTTTCCACCTCTCAACACGTAATATTTTGAACTCGGCGGAAAGCGGAGTATGGAGTATCTTGACACTAGGCACTTCTTGTCTACCCTGCTATGCGGGATAAAACTTTACAATAAGAATCAAATTGTTAAGAATTTGAGATAAATTTGAGACATTGTGTGTTAAGTGGTGGAACTCAACGCCGCACTTTGTTCTATCAGAGCGAGGAATCTGCAACCGGTAACGTGTATAGTCAAACGCTGCCTGCCACATTGCGCCACGATATTGATAAATTAATATCATACACTATATATTCATATAATATTGCTATGTAAATTCATATTTGTACCCATAGACTGAACTACACTCAAATAATACGTTAATTTATTAAACAAAAACAGAATAACCTTATATTCCACAAATATTTCACAAAGCTCTGATAAGAGTATCATTGTTTATTTATTTGCCGATCCATTTGCTTGAAGAAAAACATTTCGTTAAACAAACACTTGTTACTGCTAACATTTTTGGGCCACATGAAGACGCGAAGATAAATAAAAACAAAAAATATATTTTATCTTTTAATGGGCTGCTACATAATCTTTTGAAGTACCTATTTATGATATGAGATATATATATATATATATATATATATATATATATATATATATATATATATATATATATATATATATATATATATCTCATATCATATATCAAGAATAGGTAATGAACAGGCAAGGCAAGGCAAAAGAGAGTGCGGGTCACGTCATGTTAAGTGATCACAGCCACCCACGGCCCCACGTAACACCAGAGGAGCTACAGGAGGGTTGCCGGCCTTTAAGGTGGGAATAAGCACGCTTTTTGAAGGTGTTTATGTTGTAACGACCTGGAAACACTAGGTTATACAACTGTATGGCACGTGGAAGAAAATTCCTACAAAACCGCACTGTAGTAGAACGCCACGTATCCAGATGGTAGGGATGGTATTTTAGTTTGTTTTAGCAGGAATCAGGTCAAACAGTTCTCCAGAACACTCCCCGTGATATATGAGATTTGTTTTGTGTGTATTTTAACTTTAATTATAAAACGCCTACCCTCATTTTTAACTGTGACTTGCCTTTCTTTGTTCGATGTAGATGTAAATCGATTATTAAAGCCACAGTGGATTTTGACTCATTGACGTTATGATTATTATTTAAATATAATTCATTTGTATATTCTAATACATATATAAAACCTTATTTAAAAAATAATAATATTATATTCAATTATAACATCATAGAACTTAATATATCAAAAGTCTATTTAAAAAAATAACGATAAAAATACGCAATATCATGCTCTACAAAAATACTCATAAATATACATGCAATTCTCATGGTTATATGATTTGTAATAGAACAGGAAAGTTGATTCTTAAAACCCATCGATTAGCGTTGCGATTTCTAACGATACACCGTTGAAATCATCGATATAGTCTGAATCGAGACTGTATTTTCTTTATAGTTATTTTCTCTGTGACATTGTCTGTATCATTGGTGGGGTAGCCATAGAGAATAGAGCGCCAGACACTGCGGTCCTGTACACTATCTTCGCCGTGTCCACAGTTATTAACCTCTTCATACATGAACTTCGGTGGGCCCTAAAGTATTTTTCGTGACTTTTATCTAGTATTATCAATACTGTGTCCTCAAAGCTCAACCCCATCACATTATTCAAAAGCGTTTGCTTTTGACTTTCCTTTTTACTAAACTAACAGGGTTTTTTAACTTTATGAAGAGTTATCGCTATTTCTTCTAAATACATATAATGTGGGTATGTATAACAGTATTCTTGCAGTACCATTGTCTTGGGATGCAGTTGCAGTAACTAAATTAATATAATATGGATTTTACAGAGGTGACATAGTCAATACTATGACTAAAACTCTCATGCAATATAATGATTAAAAAAAAGAATTGTCGCTACGGATTCTACTTTTAATATCGAATTCATTTACTCTATGTAATTGCTGACTTGGTCATCTTAATATATGATAGCATCAACTGATTACGAAAATAACTCACTCCGTTACTGTTAAAGCTTTACTATAATGAAAAATGATTGTCTGTGTTGTTATTATTATAGATTTTTGTGAAATTAATGACATATTTGTTTATTATCACGTACATTTTGGATGTTCATGTTATTTTCTTGGCAACATACAGTCTATATTAAAAAGTCTAAAATAGAAATGCTATAAAATATTATATCTATGACAAAATTATTATGAAAAAATGTATAAATTGTCATTTAAGTATTTTAATGTTACATAATCTAAGCTTTGTTCCAATCTCTTTATATGAAAAACAATTTTTTTTTTAAATTCTGTAGAGTTTCTAACCTTAATTTTCCTTGAAATCCTTTTTAAATATTTAAAAATTAGAATTATCCGAATCGGCCCAACCGTTCGCGAGTTTTAGCGATACTAACAAAACTGATTATATAATAAATGGTTTTTGATTCGATCTCAACTTGGTGGAAATATAGTAATTAACTTGTTTTTTGATTATATCAGTACGTGGCGTTGAGCACCGTCAACTAACTCACAATACGTCTAAAATCAGGCAGAGAGAGAACAGAGTGTCTTAATACTACGATCTCTCTGTTAACCATTTTTCATGTGATAGAAGCATGAATATAAAAGAAAGTTATCAAGTTTTGTTGTTTAAATATTAATATTAACTCTGTATCAATAATACTGGAGTAAGGTCACGTATATAGCTTGAGAAATCCCGAAGGACATGTATGAAGAGTCTTATGATTGTGGATGGGGCGAAAGAAGTATACAGGGATCATAGCGTTTAGCACTTCGTTCTGTCTCACTCTTTTTTTTAGCTTCACACTTTTTATCCCGCATAGCAGGGTAGACAGAAAGTACCTAGTGTCAAGACACTTCGTACTTCACCTTCCACTGAATACAAGACATTGCGTGTTGAGTGGTGGAACTCAACGCCGCACTTTGTCTCTACCAATTCTCTCTCACTGTTACAGGTATAAATCGTAAAATTGATATTTATATGTAATTTAATTATATTTATTATTTACATACTATGTTAACTGTTGTATTCTATTGTTTACAAAATTAATGTATAGTTTCTAAGGACATACAAACTTATCTGAAACGTAAGTCTGAATAACTTCTAACAAGTGAAACTCCTCAGAGAGGATTAAACGTGGAAACTTTATCAAAAAGGATTTATAAGTTAAGGCCGAATCAAAGGCAAGTATATCATTCATCTATTTGTAATTCATCGGCGTATTGTATTGAAATTTGCATGAAACTTGCCAATTAATCCATTAAGAACTATAATATATATATATATATATATATATATATATATATATATATATATATATATATATATATATATATACTTAGTCTATATGTGTGCAGTGGAACGGCGTCTGACTGTAAATGCGACTGGTTGCGGGTTACATTCGCATTCGCAATATTTAAACCTTATTTTCTTTTCGACCGGAAAGCAGTTAACGGAGTGTCGTAGCACTAGGTTATCGCTGAATAGAATGTTATAAGAAATAAAGGAAGTGTAAAAAAATAATAGTATAATATATGATAGTTTTCTTAATAACATGTAATATACACTTTCTCCTACAAATAGGTTTTCTACCTTTATTATTAGAATAAACCTCGGGTGTGCCAAATTCTATACAATGCCATATAAAGGGTTCAACAGTATTTCTTCCATGTAGGTATACCAACAGCTCAGATATTCAGAGAAACCACTGTCAAGACACTTGACTCTACTCCGCCTGAAATCAAGACATTACGTGGGAAACGGCGGAACACAACGTCGCGTTTTTTCTTACCAGATTATTTATGTTCATACTAAAATAATATAAATGTATTCTTTATTATTATACTTACTTAAAAGGATGGAGAGGTTCCAATTAATTAACGACGTTCTTTTATGAAAGTAAGTTTTTTTTTTGCTTCACAGACAGAAAGTACATAGCGTTAGGACACTTCGTACTTCGCTTTCTACAGAAATCGAGACATTGCGTGTTGAGTGGTGGAATCCAACGCCGCACTTTGTCTTACCAGAGCGAGGGAGTGAAGGTAATTTCAATAAAATCACTCCCGGGAGTGGGAATCGAACCCACATCCGATTGCGTTTACAGTTAGACGCCGTCCCACTGTGCCACGACCAGCCTCTAAGTAAATTAAATTTTATGTCAATTAAATCATCGGTTAATGCGGCTTTCATTGAATTTCAAACAAAGAGATTCGACTACAAGTTTAAATTTCAATTATATTAAGACAAGACTTTACATAATACAAATTATATATAGAGAGAGCTCTTTGCAATATTATATCTATATATACAAATAAATGAAATTAAAATGTCTGTTTGTCATATTAAAATAAACCCTTTTTACAATAGGTATATGAGATGAAGGAGTGCAATGCTAATATTATTTAAAAAATAATACATAAAAATATATACGTGTTAGTATAAAGTGGCACACACGTTAATATATGTATATATAATGTATATATATATATATATATATATATATCTATATATATATATATATATATATATATATATACATTACAATTTTTTAATAATATAAATATTCTGATAATAACATCGTTTTACAATATTTAATTAGTATAAACAAAATATTTACATTATAAATATATTTTAAGTCAATTAAAATTTGAACCCAAGATTAGTGTTTAGTGTTCTCAGTTACTTCCACAATACAGTGATGGTGAAAATAAATTAGTGTTAAAATGTTTTATTTATTCCCGCCCTCTAGACATTTACTCAATAATTACAATAGATAGGCTTTTATTAAGAGGAAGCAGTTTCCGATATTAAAACTAGATGGCGTTGCTCAAGAGGAAAACTAAAAAAATATTTTTTTAAATTACACTGACTAAAAATAATACTTAATTATTAAAAAAAAACACTTTCTGTTACAATACATTTGTAAGCAGGCAATACAAGCAAGCAATACATTTGTAAGCAGGATAAGTTCATCTAGGTATTTTAATAGTTCTTCATTTTCTGCTGAAATTCAGTGTTAGTGATTTTGATTATGTTTCAATTAATATATTCATTTTCCTGTTAAATAAGACACAATGCGGTGTTGAGTTCCGCCAGTGTACTATGTAATGTCTTGAAAGTGGACACTAGGTCCGCAGTAGGTTCATTTAGATTTTAACCTGTTGTGGAAAAAAGCTTAAAGCTACATACAGCTACAAGCAAAGTAAGCACTAATTTTGTGCAGTTTAATTGTAATAATAATATTGAGGCCGGTTACGCAGTGGGACAGTGTCTGACTGTAAACGCGATCTGTTATGGGAGCGATCCCCATTCGGAGGAATGATTAGAATTCGATTAATTTTATTTCCTCGCTCCGGTGCGATGAAGTGCAGTGCTGAGTCCCCTCACTCTCACCATCTCACTCACACGCAATATCTTGAATTCTTGTCTACCTTGCTATGTGGGATAGAAGCATGAAGGTAAAAAAACGACTATAAATCCCTCTAGAAAATGATTCCGCACTAAAAGTTAAACAAAATATTACCAAGAAATTTATAGTATAAATAAATTCAGAAAACATATAGTAACATTATTTTAAATAATATTTTATAGAGCGTGTAATTTTCTATAATTTTATTTAATGAATGGGCTGGGCTGGGCTGGGCGGCAAGCGATAAGGAAACAATTTACCGTCCATACTTTTAGACCGTGATGAGTACTGGCGCGAGTACTAGTATGACGGATTTTAAGGGTTTTTATTTTAGATATGTGTTTAGTATTTATCAGTGTAAGAATCTTATGTATAGATACTGGAACCTTTATTTTCATACATGCATTTTTAATATTCTTAATTTTTAACTAATATTTTTTTTTCGAATATGTAGTTTGTTGTTAGTCCTATTGGCCTTGACAGCGTCACCGACATGTTTTTGGGGGAGACTGAGTTAGAGGAGCTTTGACCTTGGCCTCGAGAGGAAACCATCAACTTAGAACACAGTGTCACAAGGGCGTCTCCTGTCAGACTCAAATTTCGGCTTGTGTACACTATTTGTAGTGGGGGATTTGTCTGTCCAGACTATTGACATTGGTTGGTTCTGCTAGAACGTGTCGGGGCCTGCTGAGTCCCCATAATTGACGGGACGTATCGTAATTGCAGGCGCTTACCAACAGCGGGTTCAGATAACGGCTGCTTTTTGAAGTAGCTCCTAGAAAGTTTGTGACAATGCTCTTTGATAGAGTCTAACATAATGTTTTTGTGGAGATCTACATTACACATGTACCACGGCGCACCCGTGGCAATGCGTAAGAATTTGTTTTAAAGTTGTAATTAATTTGCCTAGCAGTTGGACCTTTGACATGACCTCGTGCCTCCGACGAGGGTAGAGAACTGAAGCATTTTTCGCGAGATAAACATCTATGTATTATTTAGTGAGCCATTGGCCCAGCCGGTTTATCATGGCTTGGAGACAGTTGGCTATGTTGATCGTATCGTGGCCACAAACGCAGATTGCGATAGGGCTAAATGGGTACTGCGGTTTTACTTATATCATGATTGTACAATGTGTACAGAAGCGGAGATGGAATGGAGTTGAGTAACAAGTTCTCCGTATGATGGCGTGGTTAATGGACGCTTGAGTGCTGGGCCTGAAAGCCAAACTGTTCCAGAGGAATGATGTTTTTGGCCTCGACAATGGCCTGAAGACGCGTAAGTATGATACGCCCATAGATTTTGCCCATGGTGCTTAACAGGCTGTTCGAGCGATCAATAATTTTATCGTTACACGTTAATATATAGCCTTTTTTAAAACCATTGTTGCCATCTCAAGAAGAAACAGATACAATTTAATTTGAGTTTATTACAAATGACTATAATTACAATATCTTAATTTAAATATTTAATTTAAATAATCAACATAAGACAATATTCTTTATAATACGTAGCCAACTACCAACTATCTAGATATAAGAGTGAAAATCGAACCTACACCTCATGTGGATAGTTCAATATATGCTTTGCAAAGATTTTAAAATATATTTTTAAATGGATATGTAGTATTGGATTTCTAATACATAAAATAACTTAAGTTTATCTATAATTACCCTACTTTTATGGCATAATCAACAATAAGGCATGAATATTGTATGTATATATAAGTGTGTGTGTATTCTCTAATCCTAAGTATGGAATAACACTTTAATATAGCAACATATGGAGAAAATTTGATAAATTTTAAATATAGTTGTTCCTCCGAGTACCATGGCCTCGTACGTTATAATAATTGCATTAAATCTAACAAATCCCAATTACAACTTAACGATGCCAAAATTAATATTTTTATTTTTCTAGAAAATTAAATAAAAAAATAATAAAAAGAGAGCAACTTAAACGCAGCATTAGTATACTATCCGAAAGTAATTTCTATTGACTTGAAGCATTTCTTTTTCCATTTTCTGAACCGACCTTATTTGTGAGGGAGGGAGCTTTAAGTCAATAGGCTGATATAACTCGCCTTGCCAAATAAATTGTATTTATTACGTGACTGACTTTAGCTTTGATGCTATATGGCGCAGTAGATTAATTATAATTGTAGTGGGTTCATTAAAATAGAGTGAATTGAGGTAATATTTATTTTATGCTAGATGTGTCTGCTATTTCGTCCGCGTGGTATTTAACAGCTTTGAATCTTTTGTTTTTATAATTCTTAAATAAAATAATCAAATGTACTTTTCATTATACCAGCTATATACCAGTGAAAGCTTTGTCAAAATCAGTTCAGCAATCCCACAGATTAGCCAGAACAAACAGACAGACAAAATTTGTTGAAAAATGATATGTTTGTACATGCACAATGTATACGTACATACATTTCTATACATCTTGCTCCTATACTTTTAACATATCGTGACCCGGTGATAGTGTCTGACTTTAAATAATATTAATTGTGGATTCAATTCCTATTTGGGGAATCATTTTTTTTTATTTATTGTAATTTCTCTGCTCTGGTAAGAGAAATATCTCTGAATTTTTTTTTGCAAACGGAGATCATTGTGCTTTGCTAGTTAGTTCTCTTTGATTATCTCGATATACTGGAAAATGCCTAAAGCTGATATTTTATAATATTCCTAACGCCGATTATGTTTTATGATTTATCATTATAAAAATATATTTTCCTAGCCTGCTTTATCAAAGTATGTCGAAGTTTTTAATAAGATTCACCACCCAACTAGCAATGTCTGAATTAGGCTGATAGTGGAAAACAAGCCTAAATTGTACTTAATATTTACTATTTTTAAAGTGTTATTCCACACTTAGGATTAGAAAACATTTTTGAAAAAACGTATAAGAATTTGAACGCAGCGGGATTCGAACCCGCGCCACATGGATACCGTCCAAGCGCTCTGACCGCTAAGCCATGCGTTCTACTGCCAGCTGCGTCGAAATTCTTATACGTTTTGTTACAACTTATTTATGTTGTTAGCATCTCTGTAGAGAGATTTTTACAAATTTCTACTACTTAAAGATTATTAAGAAATAATCGTTTAACAAGAGAGATTGCTATTTTATTTTAATAAGTACTATTTTTAAAGTGTTATTCCACACTTAGGATTTAAGTTTTTCTCTTTCGTTATTATGTACAACATTTATGTTTTTCTCTTTCCTTATATTACTGTTCAAGAGAATGATCTAATATAAAAGTGGAGTTTTTTTCATGTTATTTCTATATTTATTCTGAGGTTTTAACATGAATAAAAATATTGGCGCTTCTCTTTTTCACATAAAAATAAATGTCACAGTTTTTTGTTTTTAGGTTCACGCTTTTATACCCCATTTAGTACGTAGTGTTAAGATACTCCGTACTTCGTTTTCCGCTGAATTCAGAATAGTGCATATTGAGTGACAATACTCAACACCGAGCTTTGTCTTGCCAGGGTGAGGTAAGGAAAATAATTTTAAATTTAATCATTCCCCCGAGAGAGAATCGAATCCAAAAACAATCGCATTTACAGTTACACGCTATTCCAATGCGCCACGATCAGCCTCTAGATGCAGGCACAGAGATGGTATTGAGAAGAAATTAAGACCTCTGATATTCACTCTATGCTTGGATTCTAGATAATTCGCGTTGAAAGGATAACGGACGGAGACAGCCTCACCTACTAAGAAAAAGAAAGGCAGATACGAATGCTACAAATTACTTTAATAGAACCTAGACCTAGAAAATAATTTAAATATAATCGTAATGGAGCCGGTCGTGGCCCAGCGGGACAGCGGCTGACTGTAAACACGATCGGTTTTGGGTCGATCCCCACTCGAGGGAGTGATCATATTTAAATTATTTTCACTTCATCGCTCTGGTAAAGACAAAGTGCGGCGTTGAGTTTCACCACTCATCACGCAATGTCTCGAATTCGGTGGAAGCGAAGCACGGAGTGTCTTGACACTAGCTACTTTCTGTCTAACCTGCTGCTATGCGAGATAAAAAGCGTGAAGCTAAAAAAAATCGTTACTGATAGGGAATAGAACCCACAAGCAAATCGTTAACAATTTGACACTGTTCCTACTAAGTCATAATGCCTTCAAGAAAAATAAACTATCAAATACGAATACAATGAAAATCCAATACAAAATAATATTTTACTCTAATTGTATAGTTTGTAGGAGTATCTCATAACAAAAGCTTCATACAATTGTTGAATTCGATATGTTTGAGTAACAACTAGATATAACGATATCAATGTCAGAGAAAAGGAACATCATTATAACTTTAAAAAAAAGTATTTGAATTCAAGTTAAAATTACATAGAATTTTTTCAAAGGTGTATTTATTTTCACAGTACACAGAACTATGTAAGGTGTTGAGTGTTTTTTATATATTTCTTCTCGCTTTATTTCCAATGACAGGTTAGTCAAAGGCAACGTAGTGTCTTGATTTTTTTATATATATTTTAGTATTTGAAAATTCTTTTACAATATTGCGTGTTGTTATCGGACTCAACACCGTCCTTTGTAAAAATTGTACACAAATTTTTGTAATTAATTAGCTCAATAGGTTTGGTTAAGTACGTAGTTATTTTAATTTTTGTTATAACCGTATGTACTTATGTATATATTGAAATATAAATATGATTTAATTTTTTTTTAGCTTTACGCTTTTTATTCCGCATAGCAGGGTAGAGAGAAAGTACCTAGTGTCAAGACACTCCGTACTTGGCTTTCCACCGAATTCGAGACATTGCGTGTTGAGTCGTGGAACTCAACGCCGTACTTTGTCTCACCAGAGCGACGAAGTGAAAATTAAGTAATATATAATATTGTTATGTGAACATTAAATAAATATATTTGACTTAAATATTAAATATTAATAATTAAAAAAAAATTATTATGATTTAATATTTAATTCAAATATATTTATTTAATGTTTACATAACAATATTAGATAATAAATAGATAGAGGAAGTTGTAGTTGTGTATGCAATATAACGGTATGTATTTTTATATATATATATATATATATATATATATATATATATATAATAAAATTATAGAATATTTAATATACAATGTAATGAACAGATTACGTTCGTGTAATAAAAGAAGTTGCAGTTGTGCATATAATAGGGCGGCCGAGCTCGTCGCGAGTCGTTCATAGAGATTTTAACTTAATGTTTAACCTTTAACTTGGCAGAATCTTTATTTTTTAAATGTTGTAATAATATTCATACCATTTAACCTTTATCACCCAAGGCTGTTTAAAGAAACAATTGAAATCAAATCATAAGGGTAGCTAAAAGCCTTATGTATCTATACATTGCCAAGAGCAATAATAAATATATTATGCTAATAATGTATCTCTACAGATAAATTGCCAAATTAGAGATTTTAGTTTATAGAGACTTTAATATGTTATTCCTATAAAAATACCTATAATTAAACTCCTATAGTAATCAGTAGTCTTTAGCATTTATTATTTTTGACAAAAATACATCTTCAGGTAAAAACAGAAAAACAGAAATACATTAATTTTCGAAATTTACATTGTGGAAATTGAAAAAAACATTTCCCATCTGGTAATAGATACAACCTCACATCATATATTATGTATATGACAATAGTGTGGCATTTGTGACGCATGCTTGCATCGACCTTCGGATCAAAATGTAGGGAAAGGATTATACCCATCATATTTCACGTCTGCATTTGGCAAGCTACAGGGAGCTTAAATATATTTTTTCGTATTGTTGGCTTTACCAACAATTAATATTAAAGCTTTAAATAGATGCGGTCTCCCTGAATGCAATAGCCCTTGTGGAAATGCAATAATATGATGCCGGAACTTCAAAAAGCTCATTCGTTTTACATTATTTACTGAAATGTGTCTTCGACATAAATTTATTTTTAGCTATTATCCCCATACAAGCATTAAATTTAGGAAAATATGGGTAGGTATGATTAGTAGTTTTTTATCTCAGTTTTGTACAAGGACCAACATATCTGCAAGTTCCATACCGCCCATATACGGATTGTAATGCTTACTTATATTTGCACGTACTTTTTGAGAAAGGGGGTTTTACTTTAGTATTTCGATCACTGTCATCGAGCAAAATTGACATTAAAGTGGATGACGTTGTATATGTTGAAATGTTTTGAGTGTCTTTACTTGCTATTTATGTAAATCTGAATTCTTGAGAGAAATAGTCAGTATGGGCCGGTATATCAGCGACTCCCATGGTCAAATTAATTGCAATAAAATCTGTGAGGAAGTAGTTACTTACTTTACTTTATTGTGTAATCATATCAACGATGTTATCAGCAAAGAAATAATTAAAATATTCTAGTGGTGATTTGATGTCTTCTATAGGTAGCTGCTCATCACGTACTTCAGCATTGTATTCAAGCTTCTATTTATCCAATGGAAATTCAATTGCTTTCTTTGTTCATACAAAGAAAGAAGGCTAGTTCCAGGGCACTATTTGGTTAAATCTTTTATTATGAACAACGTTCACTAAGGAGGTTGGTGATGGAGGTATAAGGGAGTGAAGAGAGCCTTGACCTGAAGAGTCCAAGGTAAGATTTTCTGTAGCTGGTTTCATGGATACTAGAGGTCAGAAGTGATATGGGGCACGGTAAACTTGTTTTTATCATTAAAAAGTATGTAACAGAAGAAGTAAGTAAAGGACCAGATGGAATTTCAGCCCTATCGTCACATTTTCGATAATTAAAAATCTCAACTTCACTACAATCCGGACTTTCTTCATCATTTGATGATAGACTATGTTTTGACTCCAATATATAAAAAAATAAGCTAAACATGCATAAGCATATGAACAGTTAATTATCTTGGCAGTGACACATAGAGATATAAAGGATTCTGTATAAGTAGTTAATGAAGTTGGCACTGTGTGAGAAACATGCATTAAAAAAGTCAAATGAAGCATTAAACAAGTAAATAATGAACGTTTAAAGGAATTAATTTAGTGCAAAATATATTTTTAATTTATAATTTTACGCATTTATAAAATATGTAATAACAAAAATATTTTAATAAAATATCTTACCCTCTTGAGAGGCAACACAGCGGAACTACAATTAAAGTAAAGTTTGAAAGCTTACCAGTGTAGCCAATAGAAAAAACTTAACATCTCTCTACAGAGATGCTAAACAACATAAATAAGTTGTAACAAAACGTATAAGAATTTCGACGCAGCTGGTAGTAGAACGCATGGCTTAGCGGTCAGAGCGCTTGGACGGTATCCAAGAGGCGCGGGTTCGAATCCCGCTGCGTTCAAATTTTTATACGTTTTTAAAAAATGTTTTCTAATCCTAAGTGTGGAATAACACTTTAAAAATAGTAAATATAATATATGGCTTTATTGCAACTATTGGCACGAACTTATATAAATTGGATGAGTAAAAGGAACAAAAGGTAAACAAGGAACTAAAAACTTTTTAATAAAAGTCCAAGAAACTGTTCAAGGGTATATCGTTAACTAAGATAATTAAACTACGTTAAACTGCATACTTCAGTTTACTTAAAGTTTAAGTAACTATCCAATTTAACTTACAACAGGGGTTGTTTTGCTTAGAAAGTTACTATCTTAATAAAGTAGAAATCCGTTTCATGTCCTTTTATGATACTGCCTGTGGCTTCGCCCTTTATTTTGTAGTGTAAAATGAAAAAATCCACACAAAAAAAACAAACAATTTCATCACAAACGCTACAGGCTAAGCATATTGAACATTATCTAATGTCGGAACAGAATTTAAAATCTACTATATTTTTTTACATGATACTCCCACTATGAGGCCTGACTATAAACGTGATCGGTTGTGGGTTCCCATTCGGGAGAATTTATTAATTATGTTTAAAATTATTTTCATTTTCCCGCTTTGGTAAGACAAAGTGCGGCGTTATGTCTGTCACTTTACACGCAATGACTTAAACCCGGAGTGTTTTGACACTTGGTACTTCCTGTCTACCCTGCTATGCGGAATAAAAGCGTGAAGCTTAAAAAAGCAAAAATAGTTCCCAATTTTAACAATAACATTTAGAATTTCATTAAAGAATAAACTGATAAGTGAAGCCGTTCTAGCAGCCGCTGCCGGAAATATCATTCATATCCGGTGGACGCCCGGCGAAGCGTATTCCAACGGTTTGGATGTAATTTTCAATATGAATTTAAATATATCTCTTCTATTTGACTATATGTCTTTTAATCATTGATTTGAAGAAATTGACTTTTCTTTCTATTTTTCGGTAAAAATTTTAAATATTTTTATATATTAAAAGGTTGATTTTTGCGATTTTAGCACATTTTAAATAAAACTATTTTAAATGAATTAATCGCGTATATTTTGGTATTCGGGAATACATTTTTGGATACCTGACGTTTCGAGTACTTTACAGTAGTCCGTAGTAAGACGTAGTGGTGGTAGACTGCGGTGGCATTTGTCTGTCAGTTTATACAAAAATTAGTTATATTAATGTACCGCCGTTTCTTAATTGCCTAGCTTCTTATAAAAAGAGCTGACTGTATCTTTGTCGCTGGTGTGATGACTTTGAGACTTAATTTTTTTATAAGTGGGTCCCAGGTGATAGAGAGTTTTCAACCATCTTTTCTATTGAAATTTCAATAGCCTCGCGAATCAATCCAGGAATAAATCTGATTTTCTTAGGGAGGATATGTGGCTTATCAAAAGTAGTGGTTATTAAATTATTTACTCATTATATGTTCTATTGGTGCTGCTGCTAGCTGTCTCTCCACTATGGGTCTTGTAGGTCTTCATACAATGCTGGTAGAAAAGTGGTAGCTTCATCTGATGAAGGGTACCTTTCACCTATCGAAGCTCGTTCCCTAGGTGTTCAGCATCGTGAAGGTGGTAAACTTGCCAACGGTAGATAACTGTGTAGGATGGTGGTCCCACCAACACTCCTCGAGATACCTATTTGTATGGGTAGGTTTCCTATATACTGTGTTGCCTAATGTACTGTAATGTAAATACATCAAAAAAGGTAAAAAGTTATTTGCCTGTAATTCTATTGTAAATTTTATATTGTTATTTATTCAATTGAGATGGTTTAGGAAATATAAATACTGTCCGTAGGTAAAATTGTGAAAGAATCATCTATGTACCGCTTATATATTCTAGGTAGACATGGTGCAGAGCCATGAGCCATATCCTCGACATCCTGCATGTATATATCTATTATTACAGGGGGTACAGGCGAACCCATAACAATGCTATCTACTTGCAAATAGAATACTTGATTCTTGAACTCTAAATATTCTTATGTTCTAAAAGTTTAAGATTTTCAATAGGCATATTTTTTTCCTCTCACTTCCGCTTACCAGTCTTGGTGCAGTTCTTTATGGGTATACTGGTAAACTGGACATCAAAGCTGACCACAGTAGTCATTGTTAGCTAACTTAAGATCTTTTGTTTCCGCTAACATATAATAGTAAGAATCCCTGACATAAGATATTGTGTTAACACGCAAAGGAGGAAGTACTTTCACGACATGTTGATCCAGTTTATATGTCGGTGTATCGATTGGATTGAAATTCAAAAATATCCAAATTTCAATAGAGAAGGTGGTTGAAATCTCTTTACCACCTGGGACCCACTTATGAAGAATTAAAAGTCTCAAATCCACCACACCAGAGACAACGATACAGTCAGCTCATTCTGCAAGAAACGGGGGCAGTACGCGGGGCAATTAAGACGTTACGTTATTGATCGTTCTCAAAACGTCAGGTGTCCAAAAATGTATTTTCAAATAGCAAAATATACGCGATTAATCCGTTATAAAATAATTTAATTTAAAAGAGAAAATTAGTTTAATTATTTTCTATTCTTTAACAGCCTATTATATCTCGATATTCTCACTCTCTCTATTTTTCAGAACGTCAAATCCACACAATGATATATTAAGGACGCAGCTGGTAGTAGAACGCATAGCTTAGCAGTCAGAACTCTTATAAGGTATCCAAGAGGCGCAGGTTTGAATCCCGCTGCGTTCAAATTTTTATACGTTTTTTCAAAAATGTTTTCTAATCCTAAGTGTGAATAACACTTATAGTAAATATAGAACTAACGACCATGGTGTATACAGTATACTGTCATATACTTTGTAAGTAAGTAACCATAGAGTTCATTATATATCATGATAATGTAATCGTACAGAATTTCCTTCATATATCACTCTAATTGCTGCTTCCTTTGGTCTCTTCTCAATCTTGAAGAAACTAATGAGGGCAAAGAAAGTGCAAAGTTCGAGCTGTATTTAAATAAAACAGATTCTGTTTATTTATTTTATCTTCACGTTTTTTAATCGCAGAACATAATGTCATGATTTGCTTACGGCTGACCGCTGAAATTCAATATTGAGTGCTGGAGCTCAACGCCACGTTTCGTATCACCAGAGCGAGGAAATAAATATAATTAAAATAAAGTCATTGCGTCGCTCGACATGATAGCCCCGTCCTCTTTCGCCTCTGTATAAATTACTCTTTGAAAATTATTTTTGCTCTGGGAAGGCAAAGCGCGGTGTTGAGTGACATCGCTAACAGCATTTGACTGTAAACACGATTGATTATGGTTTTGACCTCCCAATCAATTTTCATTTCCTCGCAATGATAATAAAGCGCGTCGTTAAATTCCGCGACTAAGAACGTAATAGCTAATTCAATTTTAATTTCAGGAGGGTTTGATTTACTCCGGCTTATATGATTTTTTTTTATAATTATTATTATTTTTATTATATCGTCAACTCTTACGTAACTCTAGAAAGTAACAAAAGAGTATCGTTCATTAACTAATGGACACATTTGGTGTCGAGTACAAGCTTGAATGACAACCGCTCACTAACGCTTACTTCTGAACTGATGCGATACGATGCGACGAAATATATATATATATATATATATATATATATATATATATATGTGTCTGGGTCATCCCAGTCAAAGAAATATTTGCCTTGCACACTTTTGTCGCCTCTTCCACACTTATTAGCCTCTTGACGAGACTTGTTTTAAATTGTAATAATTCCAAGACACTCCATACTTCACTTCTTTCGTATTTGATACACTGCTTGTTGAGTAGCGGAGCTCAACGCCGCAATTTGTTTTAACAGAACGAGGAAGTAAGAAAAGAAGAGAAGATAATAATTTAAATGCAATGTAATAAGTAATAATTCATCTTATACATATAATGTTGTATATACATATATTTGTATACAAAATAGATTTCTAATAAATAAATCCTAGTGATTATTAAAATGCGTACACCCTGTATATAAAATAATATATTACTTAACAGAAGTTGAAATATTTCAATTATAAATTGTTAATTTCAATTTCATTAATTATGTACAATTAATGTTCTTAGAAAGTAATAATCAAGTTTCGAACCGAATTATTAAGAAGGAAGGAAGTCTGTTTTCATTATAATAAAATAGTTAGAAAAGTTTGTTTATATATTTATTAATATATGTTGAAAAAAAAATATTAAGGATGATAACCAAAACACCAATAGAATACGACCCAATGATTATAAAACGTTTTTGTCTCTATGTCTATTTGTATGTGCACACTAATCTCAGAAACTACTTTAATAATTATAATATTTTTTTTCTTAATTTGAAATTATTGATCCTGCTCAATATATACGTTAATCATAAGATCTTTGATTTTCGCGATTTTTACACATTTTATACAAAACTCGAAACAAGATTATGAACTACTGTAAAGTGTTCGAAACGTAAAGTTTTCAAAAATATATTTTCCTATACCAAAATATACACGATTAATCCGTTAAAAATAATTTCATATACAATATATACGCAAATATTAATTCAAATAAAAACGTCGGATTTGCAGCCATAGAGGCATTGCTTTACGTAATAATAGGAGTTACAAAAGTCCATGAAAACAAAGTTGCGAACAAGTAAGGAATTAATATGAATTAATTAATTAGTAGATTTAGATTGAGTAAGCCTAATAATTTTCGTAAAATGTACTACTTTTTTACTTTTGTCAATATTTTGGCTTGACATATATAGAGACGCTTGGCAGGTGTGAAACATTGGAATTGTTTTGTATAAAGTGTTATATATATATATATATATATATATATATATATATATATATATATATATATATATATATATATATATATATATATATTTGTTTTTATCCTCAACCTAAATAGTCAGAGGGCCTGCTAGGCTGGATAGTCTTATTTACTTAATAAACTTTATGTTTATAAACACTTTATACAAAACAATTTCAATGTTTCACACCTGCCAAGCGTTTCGTGTGGGCTCATATATATATTTAAACATATAAAAACTAAAATACAAAATATATCTATATAGTACGTAGTCAAGGAATTACCCATAAAGTGGACGTGACGGATAGCTCAAGTTAGGTAATTAGTGAGAAGGATAGCTGACCCATTTCCGTTACTTACGGGTATGTATGTATGGGACATATATTAATGTATTTAGTTTAGTCTTTTATTTTCTTGTTTATAGAAAAATTTTTTTTTTTAAATAAAGCCTCATTTACCCACTGAGATAAGAAAAATAAAATAAATAATATAACTTTTGTGTGTAGAAATGATACATAATAAATTACTCTGAGGCCGGTTGTGGCGCAGTGGGACAGCGTCTGACTGTAAGCGCGATCGGTTGAGGGTTCGATTTCGATCTTCCATTCGGTCCCCCGAATTATTTTACCTCGAATTTACGGTTATTATATTTGAATTTTTTTCACTTCCTCGTTCTAGTAAAGGCAAAGTGCGGCGTTAAGTTCCACCACTCATCATGCCATGTCTCGTGTGTCTTGAGTGTCTTGCCACTTTAAGTCTACTCTGCTATCCGGGATAAAAGCGTGAAGCTAAAAAAATATATTTTCATTTTCTCGCTCGGATAAGACAAAGAGCGGGCTTGAGTTTCACCACTCAACAGCAATGTCTCAGATTCGGCGGAAAGCAGAGTACGGAGTGTCTTGACACTAAGTACTTCCTGTCTATATTGCTATGCGGGATAAAAACGTGAAACTAAAAAAATATTTACATTAATAGAAAAGCATTCTCTCTGGCAAAATAATCATTTTTTTTAAAGTGATCTATCTATTTACAGAGATGCTAATAACAGAAATAAGTTGTAACAAGCGTATAAGAATATCGGGGCTGCTCGATAAGAGCGCTTAATTGGCAAGAGCGCTTTGTCTACTGCGTTCTGATTTTTATGTTCCCTTGTTTCACAATTTCTAAAGCTTACAGCTTTAAAAAGAAAATCTATCAGTACGTATAACAGAAGCAATTATATCATATATTGTATACAATCCACCATTAGCCGAGAATGTTTTGTTCAACTACCTTACTTTTTAATTTTGATTATTTATTATATAAATTATTAAAGAAAGAAAACCTAGCTAGAGTCTGTTTGTTTGTTTGTTTGTTTGTTTGTCAATTTTAACAGAAGAAAATGTTATTATTTATATATTTTTGACGTGTTTATCCAGTATAGTTTATCCCCGGTCACCCTTCCCCCTTTTATCCATACAGAGGCAATTTAGTGTCCAGACACTAGGTTGACTGATTTTAGTTCGGAATTGAGACATTATCAGTCGATTTGTTAATTTCTTCTATGTATGTATATCTCTGGGAAAGGAAAGTAAATTTAAAATATCTATTAACAAATGTCCCATTGCGACAATACGATATCTAAGTAATTAATGAAAACAACAGAACTTTATTCATTAAAATCTATCCCTCTATTTTTAAAGCTTTTCAAATCAATTTTAAGTTTACAAAAAAATTACATTCTTTGAGTTATAACTGTTAAGAAATTATACATTTTCATGTATTATAAAGAAACACTTAATAACGCAAAAAAACAGTTTATTTTGATATAAATTATCATTTCCCTAGTGTATTATAACATAATTTGTAATTGCCTAATAAATTATACGTAAACTTATTAGCTAAAAGCTGTCGGCTTAAAAGCTCCGACGGAGTAATTTGTTTCTAAACTCAATCATTTTATATTAAATAATTTGTGATGTGTTTTGTTTTAAGTTTCTTATTTCAAGGCACTTTTTATTTCTATAATTATTTGAGAATATTAGATAGCATTTTTCAAACTTCTTAGGTCCTTCCATTGTAGAATATGTAATAGGACTTAGTAATACATACAAATATACTTTATATTTTTACTTTACATTGAATACATAAAAATATATTAATGAGTGTCTAAGCTCAGTTACTTGACCTGACAAAAACGTTTGTATATTTTTTTCAGCTCACACTTTATCCCGTATAACAGGTTAATAAGAGACAGCCTAGTGTCAATAGATACCGTTGACTGCTTCTGCCCGAAATTAAGTGTTTGTGTGTTGAGTGGAAAACAACACCGCGCATTATATTACGGTAGAGAAATAAAAACTATAAATTGAGTCCAGAACCAATCGTATTTTCAATCAAACGCTGCTCACGATGGTCTTATAATGAAATTATATATTAAGATATTGGTATAGTTTTCATATTCTAAAATGAAGGTAAATAGAAATAAAAAAAAAATATAAATTTACAAAAAATTATTTAATGTAACCAAAAGTGCTTTATAAATTATTTACAAGTATATATACAAAAACCTAGACTAGATTACTCTAAGCAGTCCAAGAAATATGAGGGCCGTACACGTCATCAATAATGTAACCGCCTGGGAATCTGATTTTCGGCAGTTTCCACTTAATAACATGAGGCTTATCTTCAGACACATCATGAAAATCTTCTAAATTTTCCTTTTTAAATAAAGATTCAAAGACTGATTCGTCAAATGGTGGCAGTTCTGGTGGGCTTGGTGGTACTGGTATAACAATAATCCTATGTTCTTCGTCTTCTTCCTCAGTACTGTTCTCATCTCTGGGATGAGAATTAATAGCTTCTGGATCAACTTTATGTTCTTCATTGGTTTCAACATTTGGTAAATTTGTGTGTAATTCCATTTCCGGAATCTCTAAGACTAGAGCTTCCGGTGGAATCGGGTAATCCAAAGTAGGCATGGCGGCAGAGGATGTAATTAAACATATAACACCTAGCAAGAACATCTGAAAAGATACAATAATATGACAATTATATTTAGACGAAAATTTTACACAGAGAGATAGCAAAGAGAGAGTAAGAGAGAAATACATATATACGTATATGTACACAATACTTTACCTTAAATGAAATGAAAAAGTCTTTTAATTGGAATGATATATATATGAAAAAACAAAACTTTTATATTATTCTTAACACAAGCTGATTGTCTTTGAAACTAATGTAATTGAAAATATTTCTAGTTTTATATACGATATTGTATTAATAAAGTAAGTACTTAACTAAGCGTTCCTAATGTTTTAATTGGAATACAAAAATTACTGTATCATAATCCTCTTTAAGGTATTTTACTAATTACTAATTTAGGAGATTATGTAATTAGTTTGAGGCCGATCGTGGCGTAGTGTGGCAGCGTCTGGCTGTAAACGCAAGGGGTTGTGGGTTCGATCCCCATTTTAGGGAGTGATTAGTGACAAAGTGCAGCATTGAGTTTCACCATTCAACACATAATATCTCGAATTCGGTGGAAAACGAAGTACGGAGTGTCTTGACACTAGATACTTTCTGTCTTTCCTGCTATACGGGATTTAGCGTGAATAAAAAAAAACAAAAATCTAATAGATCGAAATTTTAACACTAATTTCAAAAATAGTTTTTTAAAAAATCATTTACACTCACTTTAAACTCAGAACTAGTATATTTAAATAAAATATACATACAAACGAATTAGATGCGTTGATAAACTACCACCAATAATCATTTTGCTTCAAAAAAAATACTACAGTCATTTATACTGTATTACTGATAATATACATTGTAACACTTTTTATACTTTGTCTTCTAAAAATAAAATCTAGCTAGATCGATTTATCGCCTCTGAAATTCTATGAATACTAAATGTCATGAAAATCGTAGAAGCTGTAAACTTCTTTATAGTAATTTGGTGTAAAGTTATACAATTGTTGCAACAAACAATACAATATCACACACATTTTTAACATAATAAATCACTGCGTTAAATAATAAAAAAACTAATCCATGAATTGACACTAGCCTTTACTCGTTATTTTGTTTAAATATATGTTGACAAAAAATACAGAAGTCTCAGTACTCCGTTTTCAGTCGAAGTAGAGACATTGATTGTTGAGTGGCGGAACTCAACGCCACGCTTGGTCATACTAGAGTGAGGAAATGAGAATAATTAAAATATTATCATTCTCCCAGGTGGGAATTTGACTCACAATCGATTGCGTTTACAGTCAGACGCTGTCCTACTGCGCCTCGACGGATCATCGATCTATGTATGTATTTATATATGTATTTACATGTACATATGTACTTCAACATATATAGACACTATATGATATGTACGTTCCTCTCCATTTTATTCCTTATTTCCTATACCCAAAGGTTACCTGAAAGAGATCGTTCGTTTAATGATAAGTTCTCCAATTGTACTATTTTAAATAAAAATATTAATAAATATTTTTTTTTGTGTACAATAAAGAGTATTTTACTTTACTTTACTTTACTTTACTTTAAAAAGCACTTAATTTTTCACTTTCCCTGGTAAAAACGTATGGAACTAGCGGTTCGTTAGCGGCTTCGGCTATATAAGCTCACTATACTGTAACTATTTCTTTATTTTACCTCCCCACATTCTTGCTGAAATAACAGACATGTGATTTCACTCATCCACACATGCCACCATGGTCCACATGTTCATTCACGTTCATGATTTCATTCATCCTTACATGTCACCAATGTCCACATGTTATTAGACATTCATTCACTTTACAACATGTAACATAATGTTTCACATGTGATTTTACTCGTGCATATATGACATCATGGTCTACATGTGATTTGACTTGTCTAAATATGCCATTATGGTCCCCATGAGACTTTATATTTTTAAATGCGATTACAAGAGTCCACATATGAGTGCACCTGCCCACATGCCATCGTAGTGTAATGAAACAAAGCATTACCTTTGGGGAAAAGATTATATTCAAGATATTTCTTTTTTTGGCCTTTTAACTTAAATCAAAAACATTTCTCATTTTTTCATATCCATTTTCAGAATTAATTTTTCTACTCCTTTATCATATAGTAACGACCCGCTCGTGGCTTCGCCACCGTGAATTACATGGCCATATCTATTTTGTTTTTACACCCGCCTTTCACCTCTTATCTCTTTTTCTCCCTTAGATCAGATTTTTTAAAATTAATTTTTCTTTTATAAATTTAACTTTTCTTATATGTCCCAATGTGTTTTAATGAAAATGATATTAAAATCCAATCTACGTAAAGTAGTTTGAAAGATTTAAGCGCACAGACAACGGACGCGACTTCGTTTTCTACTATAAAACAATAATGTAATGTAATATGAAAGGTACAGACAGTTGACAAAAGAAGGAAGGAGATGAGAGTTAAGCAAAAATTAAATAAAGTAAACCAAACTGTTACAATATGATGCACATTGTAAGATTACGTGGTACTCATAAATAGATTAATTTGATATACTATTAAAACTAATTTAAAACACATACGTTCTAATGTCATCTAATGCTATCCATAACATACATTATTGATTGTCAAAATGTTACAGTAACTGAAATTATAAATAGAAATTAGTTTTATATAAGTTATAAATAACTCATGAAATCTAAGACAGTAGATACTTTATCCCGTTGAAAATGGTATTGAGAAACAACCTAGTGTCAAGACAGTGAGTTCCGCCCGAAATCGAGACATTGCATGTTGATTGGGGAACTGCGCTTTATCGTTCGGAAAAATGAAAATAAATTTTAATTACTATCATTTCTCCGAGTGGGAATCAAACCCACTACACATCGTGTTTACAGATAGATGCTGTCCCACTGCGCTACGATGGCCTCAATATAATAAAATTTATGATACACTACGCAAATATATACATATCTACTTGGTTATTATTATTTGAACTTTGTTTCTCTTAATCATTTTCTTCGTAACTTTAACATGTAATAATATAACAAGTTAATAGAAGCAATATACCTTTTGAATAATAAAATTCTCTAAAGTTTTTATAGTAATTAAATTAATTTATTAATGATCTCTATTGCGTAATTATTTAGTATATAAGGTATTTTGGACAAAGTAATAATCACAGTGACATTTGTACAATTGTACAGTACAGACAGTATCAAGGTACTAGAAACCAACAATCATCATGAAAATGGTAAGATATTTTTATGTTATTTTAATATTTAAAAATATTTTGTTAGTGTTTTTATCCCGCATAGCAGGGTAGACAGAAAGTACCTAGTGTCGAGACACTCCGTACTTCGCTTTCCACCGAATTCGAGACATTGCGTGTTGAGTGGTGCAGCTCAACGCCGCACTTTCTCTTTACCAGAGCGAGGAAGTGAAAATAATTTAAATATAATATAATCACTCCCCCGAGTGGGGATCGAACCCACAATCGATTGGTCGCGTTTACAGTCAGACGCTATCACACTGCGCCACGACCGGCCTTAGTGGAACGAATTGTAAAATATCTACGATCTTATTCGTTATTAAGTATGCTGTTATTCATTTTACAGTTCGTAGTTTTGGTTGGTTTACTGGCTGTGGCCGCTGCTGCTCCAAGTGTAGATCCAGAAGTCGCTGCTCGACGAGCACTCCCCGCTTTAGAGCACGAGGAAGTCCACGACGAGTTTGGACAATACGCACTCCGCTACGTGACGGCTGAAGGCACAGTAGTATCCGAGCGAGGTCGCCTCGTGCCCTCTCCAGACGGATCTGGCTATGTTCTGATTACTGAAGGAGAAGTCTCGTACGTCGGTGACGATGGAAAGACCTACGTGACGAAGTACTCCGCTGGTCTCGATGGCACTAAGGTGGAAGGCAACCATTTGCCTAAGGCGCCTGAACCGGTCGCGGCTTAGTTTCCAGTGGCATTTAACACAATAAAAAATATTTCAACAGAAATTTTGCTTTCATTTAGTTAACGATTTTTTTTAAAAAGCGATAAACCAGCAATATTTTTTAAAGGATTAGAGATAATATTCTTTGTTATAATGTTGTTATTAATATAATTAGAAATTATTTTTTGTTTTCGAAATAAAGAAATCGCTAACTCTCGTAACTTATACGTGACAATGAATTTAAGTAAAAGTTTTTGAAAGGAGGAAAAATATTTAATTTTAATTGAAAGTTAATGATATAAATAGAGAGCTTTGAAACTTTGAACTTGATTTATAGAAACTGGATTTTATTAACTTTTTAAAAGTTAAAATTTTTATTATTTTACATCGATATTACATCCACGTCACATACATATAAGTTACAGTAGACGTGTTATTACTGTTTAAACTATTTAAAAACATAGTATATAGAGGGAGAGGACGACCCTCTTGAAATCCGCCATCGATTTCAACTTCAAGTCGATTATCCCATATGAAAAAATTGTACATTTTAGTACATTTGAGTCTAGAGTGGTAAAACTAAAATCAGTTAATAAATTTATTTTAATTTTTCTACTTATGCATACAAATAATGTTATTTGAAGTCAAACAATGAATTTTTTATTCCGTACATTTATATGCAGGTGGAAGATATATAAGGAAAACCGCGAGTCAATGTAATGGAAACCAAAGTAATATTTTTTTCTGTTTGTTTATAAACGCTTATTACAGAAATGGCTTTACCAATTTTAATGCAGTTGTCTCTTTTGTATTGGTCTACTATTCCTTAACATTTGTGATTGTTTTTTTGATATGTTCATAATTAGAAAAGTTATATTAAACTAAAGTATTTAATTCGACAAAATTATAGTAAGGGTCCACGCAAACGAAGTTACGGGCATTCAATAGTATTCCTTAAAAGTTTCTGTAGTATAACAGATATTTTAATTAAACTATTAATAATTTTGTATTATTGTTATTTTTATATAATTTATTTTGTTGCAATATTTTAAACTTTTGGCAATATTTAATTTACACGGCGTTAAGTTCCGCCTACCAAATATTTAATATTTTGGATGGAAAACAAACAACTCTTACAATGACTCACGAAATCCTCCTAGTGAAAGCTCGTAAAATGTTCATGTAATAAATTACACTACAATAATATATATGCATATAACAATCGCTTTTATATTCTCCTCTTTATCTCGACATTGGCATCGAAGACACTAAGGAAAATATCGTTATTTGTATATATTGAGTTTTACTATTTACTTAACTATGACTTGACTTGGCTTTAGTGCCCTTTTTCTTTAATCATAGAGAATTATATTTTAATGTTAAACCATCATATGTATAAATATGTATGTTATATTTCAAGTGAACTTTATATGAATATGTTATTTATAAAAAAATAAATCTGATTAAGCAGAACTCGATTATACAGAAGTAAAGGTTTTAATTGGATAGAAAATGAAGCGTGCTTTGATTTGAGACTAACTCTCTATCTTTCTGTCTTTCTTTTAAGATATATATATATAACCATACTAAGAGGCCGGCACTGTGACAGCGTCTGACTGTAAACGCGATCGGTTGTGGGTTCGATCCCCACTCGGGGGAGTGACTATATTTAAATTATTATCACTACCTCGCTCTGGTAAAGACAAAGTGCGGTGTTGAGTTCCACCACTCAACACGCAATGTCTCGAATTTGAAAGTCAAGGATACAGAAAGTACTTAGTGTCTTGACACTAGGTACTTTCTATCTACCCTGCTATGCGCATTAAAAAACATCGACTTTCAACAATAAAACGTCCCCAAGTAAATTGAAAATTAAATCAGTGGAGACGACGGCATATTAAAGCTTTTCAAATCCACTTTGTAATGTCACAATTTACTTTTTGTTTTTCATCACAATTAGTGAGACGTAAATATTACTGGAATATATTTTTGCAAAGAAATCAAAAGTCATTAGAGCTGCCATCTAACGATATCGTCTTTATGGGATAATATATATATATATATATATATATATATATATATATATATATATATATATATATATATAATTATATATATAATTATAATTTGCCACTTTAACAAAAGGTGAATATTCTGAAAAGGAACAAAAGAACATTTTAAAATATTCCATAAAGACCAGCTGCCATTGTACTAAATAATAAATTTCAAAAGAGCAACTGTTGGGTTTCTTCGCGGATGTTCTGAGCAGAGCCGCCTTCCAAGCTGCTGGTCTATATTCATTGGTCGATGCAAAAATTGCTTACGAAATTATATATGAAAAGAGCTTAAATTTGTAAACTCAAAAAAATATTATCATTTATTATGATTGTAAAACAATACAGGGTGTTTTTGTTTCCGGACGCCATGTACCACGAGTTACATGCGAAGTTACATTATATTATAGCAATTTACATACGAGTATAATAGACTCTTAGAGAATGAAGCATCAACTCCATCTTCCAACCGCTAACATTATCTACTAAAGTTTCATCTGAAGAGCTCTCATATTCAATTAATGATTTCATTACACGAACTGGAAACAATTAATTGCTTTGCGTTAGCGGAGGCTTTATATTAACATAATGAAGCTATGTTGATTATCGTCTCCCGACTGCATCTGTGTGGTCGGAGTATATCACGTGTCTGTTATGTGCCAACTTACTATTGATTGTGGGTTCGATTCCTACTCGGGGAAATAATTATATTTAAATTATTTGTATTTCCTCGCTCTGGTAAGACAAAGCGTGGCGTTGAATACTGTCACTCAATATGTAATGTCTCGAATTCTGCCATATATTCTTATTTGGACGCCGGTCGTGGCGCAGTGGGACAGCATTTAACTTGTTATTGATTTCGGTTCGATTCCTATTGGTAAGACAAAGCGTGGCGTTGTGTTCCGCCTCTCAACACGCAATGTTTCGAATTCTGCGGATAGTGGAGTACGGAGTGTCTTGACACTAGGTACTTCCTGTCTATTTAAATCATTATTTAAATTGCTAAATGTACATTTTATCGTCTATATTTTTATATTATCAGTTTACAAATGTCAAAATATGTATAGGTTTTTCTGGGAGAAGGAAACTTTTCTATTAATTCACATTTAACATTTCAAATTCCTAATAATTACGTCTTGTATCTTTTTTATTTTTTATTTTGTATATAACTTATATATACATATATATTATTCTAAGCACCACCTTCACTTTGTACAAGTCTGATATCCTTGAGTTGACTGGAAAAGACCGCTTTAAGCGATGAGGCCGCCTTATTGCTCGCTTTTTTTATGTAGTACTGTATTATATTGTACGTATGTATGTATACTTTATTTCACATCTCGACGAACGGTCTCGCGCTGAGTGAGAGCCTTGAACTACGTAATTGGGACGAAGCCTCCTCCCACGGTCTGACATTTGTGTGTTAATAAGAAACGAGTCGTCGTTTCCCTATACATATGGTAATACGATTGTCATATTTATTTGTTTTCTATATATATTTTTATTATTAATATAACATACTTTAAAAACAGTAGCGATAGCAGCAAAACTGAATTAAGAAACTAATGAGAAACATATATTTATATACCAGTAGTACTCGAGTCCAACGTCACACACCCAAGGTCTCACTGCAATACTTCTTGTACTTTAATATATCTAGTACAAGAAGCGTAACACAAAGGTCAGTCATTCAGCTTCAGGTGCAACCTGTTGTCGAGACGTTGCGTTTACTGCTTTATGTATTGAGTACTGGAACTGAACGCCGCGCTTTGTCTTACGTAGAAATAACAACAAATTTAATTGATCACTAATTTCTCTTATTTCTGCCTTATGTAAAACTATTTTTTTGGTGACACAGTTCTCCTTCGTTTGTAAACTCTCAGTCACCATCCGCTAATCGTGCACCGAGCAGTTCATAAAACCACGAAAAGTTAGCGCTAAGGACTTTATACCAATTGAATTCCTTGACCGATGTCAGTGAGACACGAGCTCCGTATCTACAGCAAGTAGGGCACAACCCATTGGCGGGTCTCCGTTACAGTGGATACTCTGATTTAATTTTCTTTCTCAATATGACGTACATTTTTTGTTCTGACAGCTTTAGTTTTAGAGTCGAAGTTACCTATCTTCATTAATATATTTTAAACTGCAAGTTTTATCGCACACAGCAGCGCAGATAGGAAGTACCCAGTGTCGAGATACTCCGCCTTTCTACAATTTAGAGATGTTGTGTGTTAAGTTGTCTTATCAGAGTGGTGAAAAGAAAATAAATTAAATAACTACTCCGAGTGGTAATTTACGGACATGCCTAGTATTTATTTATTGGACACAAAAATATATTTTTTTTATTGTTTTCTCCTAGGAGATGTTGTGCGCTTAATCTGGATAGTTTTTGTCATATTTTTGGGAAATATTTGGATTACATTGAAATCTTATGTGAGTTGAAATGTATCTGGCTGCATCTTTAAAAACTTTAGGGATCTATTTATGGCATTTAACTTACAATCTATTAAGCGAGTGACAGTATGTGAAGAGTGAGAATAGTGTCTCGACACTAACTTATCCTACCCAATCCTTCCAAAAAACAAATAAATTATTTCTACATTATACTTTTTCAGATTTATTGAATAAAATTAAATGTTTGCAACAAATCGTACAGCAACAATATAAACCATGAAAGTGTAAATTTCAATGATCCTCTGATTAATCTCGTTACCGGGGTAACGAAGTACGCTGAACGTAACGAAGTCGCCGTCGACGTTTTTTTGTATTGAAATAGCATTTACTTTACTTTATGTAGTTTATTTAAAAGCATGCACATTATAATTTATAATTCAAAACTATATATATATATATATATATATATATATATATATATATATATATATATATATATATATATATATATATATATATATATATATATATATATATATATATATATATATATAAATTGCTACAGAACTTGATACATTGCGACGGATGAAAACCTTCTAATTTTCGTAAATTTGTTTCATTTTCCTCCAAAGTAATATAATTTGATGACAATAAGCTGAAATATACAGGTTTATCAACTTAGAAATTCAGTGCCAATCAGAAGTTTTTTTATATGAAATGATCATTACTAAGAATTTCAACTGAATATCAAATACATATAAATAAGCGAAACTAAGCGCTATTATTTCAATTAAATTCATTTTTTCAGGAAAAGGATTACAGCAACATACCTCATGTAGTCAAGTATGACTGAATACAAAATGACATTCAAAACTATTCAAGAAGACGACAACGTACAGACGCCTGTTGCTGCTTGTATCATAGTGGTCTCCTAGCAACTAAAGCACAACACACACTCATAAATAAAGCTGCGAGGTTTATTTCCGCGTTCTTCCAAGCGTGTGTTCTTAGGCTTCGGTTTCGGTACAAAATAAAGGTCAGAGCAGACTGTGCATAACTGAGCGTGTGTGTAGTGTATACACACACACACACACTACACGTCGTTAAGTCAACATCCAAACAAGCGTGTCTCCACTTCATCCACCTCGTAATGTCGCCAGTCGGTTACACGGCATGTGTCGTATGTATATCGTATTCTGTATTATAACATAAACATATATATTTGACTGGAAATGAAACATCAACAAGGCAAATCAATTTAGTAGAAATGAACAATATAAAAGTGTTTCTATTGGTCGGTAATGTTAATGGAATGTTAATCGTTTAATAAGCTTATTGATCATAAATTACGTGAGACGTTGTTTGAATAATGAAAGAGTCGTCTCGCTTAACAAGCAAGTAGCATTATTGTTTTAATAATTATAATGAGGAAAATAAAAAATATTTTTATATGTTTAATAACAACCTAATTGCAGTTATTAAAGAATACACAAGCAAAAAGGCAAACCGTATTATAAGCAACCCGCAGCCCTCCCTCGCCCTCTCCTCTGGGACGGAGCGGTCACAAGCAAAGGACTCATTTGAATAATATCTCGTTATTGTTCCGACAATGAGGCAGCTTTATTTATTTAACATTTGCGTGTAACGGACGTAATTGGTCATTTGTAACGTAACGCCGTCGTTACTGGCCATTAGGGTATTATCGCGGCACTCACATGTGACGTCACGGGCGTCATCAGTCGGATGGAGCAGTACTTAAGTGAAGTGCTCGTAGACCCTAAGCTCCATATTGGAACACATCTCTTAACTTTGTGCAGATATTTTTATATACGTACATTGTGTCTTTAATGATTCCTGAGCTTTGAGTGAGTGAAGAAAAGGCGCTATGGAACCTTTGAATACTTTATTATCACTTGTGATAAGTGAGAGTTGCCAGGTTAAAAAACTAATTGCTTTTAAGTACTAAGTAGTTTCATTGCCTTGCTTATTAACGAGTACTTGTGACGGGATTCTAGTAAATATAATTTATATTATCTCAGTACATTAAAGGAATTATGAGTATAACGTATATTCATATATTTTTAATTTATTCTCATTTAAAGAGCTGTCACCTGTCACTTGTGAGTGTGTTGCTTTTGTTACTACAGTATAGTAAATGATTTTAGAATCATATTAATTTTACAATTAAATACTTATTTATATAAACCTCGACCATATTGCGTTTAGCTAGATCTGAGGTCGGGTTTGAAAGATACATGTTACAAGCTCTTACACCTGCCATTCTGCGTATCTCCTCGCTCCTTATATACGGTCAGCTAAACTGACTCCGCATATCCGACTTCTTAGTAATTCTTCATAAAATGTCCAGACGCCGTCTGGGATTATCATTTATATCATTTATATTTGTTTCAAGTCGTACATTCTCCACGAGTACTGTCACTAACAGTTAAGCTGGAAGTAATATTTTAACACAAATGTCTCGAGATTCGTCCTTTTAATTCAGATCAGATTTAAGCACATTACGTACTACGAAATTACTCTACAACGAAAAACAAAAAGATTACTCTAGAACGTATCGTCACCGAAATATTTGATATTATTATTGTTAACATTATTTTTGCTTCACTTTTTTATCCCGCACAGCAGGGTATCTAGTATCTAGTGTCAAAACATTCCGTACTGCACTATCCGCCAAGAAGAGTGCCATGCGGGTTGAGTGGAGGACCTCACCACTCCGCTTGTTATACCTGAGTGGGGGGGGGGGGAATGAAAATAATTTAAATAAAATCATTCCCTCAAGTGAAAATTGAATCAAGGCTGTCCCACTGCTGCTCGACCGGCCTCCATTGACATTATTGGACTATTATAATATTTGTAATTCGTATATTATTTATTCGATATTAAATATTTAGTATTGTAAATATAATTGATAAGTATATTCTGTTGATACAATGCAGATTATAAATGTATAAATGTCTATTGTTAACTTATGAAACACGTACCTTAAAAGGAAATACATCAAATATGAGACGTCATTTAAAGTAAAACTATTGTAAACGGAGTAATCCTGTACATTTTGGTGTTTGAAAATACATTTTTGAGAACCCGACATTTCAGACACTTCACAGTAGTCTGTGGTCACACTTGCGGGTAGACTGCCAAGGAGGCAGGCTGAATGAATGGATGCAAGCGATTAATTGGTTTAAAATGGCGAATATCAAAGATCAACCAGTCAAGATTGCTTTTAAAATATACCAGTTACTTTGACTAAATAGAATCGCATGATACAACATACACTTCTGTGTTTTGTGAATTCGTTATTTCTTCGTAAAATACGTCTAACTAGAGTTAATATTATATGTGTCAGACATAATTGCGCGACTTAATAGAGTAGCAACGAGTAATTAGTGTTCTCTTTGAAGAGGTTACGTAAATGAATACTTAAAGAGCTAAAATAAAATAATATTATAATAGTAGCGAATACTCTCCAATGTGTATACTAGTCTGTGTGGCGTTAGATTAGAACTCACAACTTCTCAGAAAACCTCGGGAGAGTTAAAAGTGTATGAATAAATGTTTTATTAGATGTACTAAAAAGAAACCAAAAAGCTCGACTGCGAGTTACTATTACTTCATGATGTTATATTCATGGGACACTACACGTGCCAGTGTCATAGTCACAGAAAAGTCAGTCAATTCGCTTTCATTTCGTATGAGCTTTGTTCAAAATGAGAAATCCTACTCCGGTCGTGGCGTAGTTAGACCGCGTCTGACCATTAGTGATAAACGCGATCGGTTGTGGCTTGGTTTCTGGTCAGACAAGGCGCGGCGTTGAGTTCCAAAACTCACCAGGCAATGTCTCGAATTTGACGGAAAGCGGAGTACAGAGTGTCTTGACACTAGGCCTGCCACACTACTACACATGATAAAAGCGTGAAGCCATATACACTTCTCAATTTCAGAAATGTATAATGATAAGATATTTTAAATTAAATAACAAAGGCATTGTAAACAATTAACTCATGTTTGTTAAGAGGCTGTCTACCACTAACAAACTCCCTCTCGTCTAAACACACAGCAGCTGAGCGACGCGCTTACACACTGCACGCTCACTTCACGCGGTCACTGCGATATCTGCGATACGTTTGATCTGACACGTACTGCACTCGCACTGGAGCTGATACCGGTGTTGTGCGCGAGGCTGTAATTACAGGACTCGCTTCTGATGACTTCGAGATGAGATCGAGTCATCTAGACACGCGGTAGCGTGTCAAGCCAGTTCAAGCTAACAGAACTGGGGAGTAACCCCGCGTGTAATATTACACGAACCATTTGAAACCAACTTTACTTATTTTATAATTAAAAAATCTATTACAATGAATCATGTCAAGTTTCAAATGATATAGATACATAGAGTAATATGGAATTGACATCAAAATATCATCATTTTTATCATTAGCTTACTCATAGATTAAAACTATTGTCTCGTTCCAGATGACCTGGGAAGTTGAAACTTGGCATCCAGCTAAAGGAAAATCAGAAACTAGCATTTTTTTATCATTTTGTTATAATTTTCAATTAATTGATTCTTATGTGAACTCACTTCTATAATACTTGCAATTAAGAATTGAGTGTTTCAATCAAATTCATAATAATATTTTGAATAAGTACTTAGGTAGGTACTTAGTTAAAATATTCCTTTGACTATCAGAGTAGTATGACACTCGCACTCAGTGGACTAGAGCATCCGCGCGTCACGTGACGCCGTGGTCTGCTCCGCGCCAGAGGGACACGCGGGGACATGGACACGGAAAATGTAGTTTCATAGATATATTAGTTCAGTTCAGTTGGCAAATTAACATGTCTCTTTATTATCTAGGCCCACTGTTTTAACCCAGTACCAACTGTGTCCGTCTGTGTATGCATGTTACAGTAATAGTTTGAAAAGATTCAAATACTAATTAGTACTTTCTTAATTTAAACTTTTATTAAACTAATCTCATCCAGTTTTAAGAACAAGTCCTCGCCCCGCCGCTGACTGTAACGTTTTCAACTTTAGGAAATCTTAAAAAATCCTAATTTCTCCTCCCTAATGGAGGTCAAGTTCAGGACTTTACAAAGACATTAAATTTGATCGAAAGCTGCCAAGTTCCGTGATATGAACATATTGTGTCAACGTAAAATACCTCAGGACTAATAGCTATCACCATGTAAAATTTATTTAATTCCCTCTATTAGTCCAGTAGACAGACAGACACACAAAAATCCTATTGAGTGGTTTTTTAGCTTCCACTACCTCTATATTAACATATATGTATTAAAATAAATGTTTCATGTACAAAATTGGCTGTTCTACTTTTTTATTGTATACCTATATACATAGATACCTATCTACATATATTGTAGATAACTACCAATTCTTTCGGTAAGTTGAACGTGTTTTGAATAAATAAAATAGAGTTTTAAAGATTTTATGAAAAGCAGTAAAGAATATTGTTATCAGCTTGTGTGCAAACAACCGTATTATACCTTTCACCACTTGGAAACCCCGTGAGGCGACGAGTTGCAATAAAATACTATATATCTATTCTGATTCTGATGGGACACGAATGTCTCATACCGTCTTTGCCACTTCATTTACCTCTACAAGTCTCATTTAACAGCGGTTTAGGCAGTGGGTTGATCTATCAGTCATTTAGGACAAAAAAAATAATTTGTATGTAAATAACATTACTTTATTTTAAATATTTGTAATCGTAATAAGAATATACATATCGTAGCTCGAAGTGAATGCACCTTCACGGCCACAGTGACGCCTCGCATCGGCGCTACACACTGTTTTACCTTATAATACATACTTATATTATTCCGATATAATTTATATTATTCCGATAAATCAACATATTATAATGTTAGCGGAGTTTATTTGTTAATCAGGTAATATTGGAAGACTGGTAATAAATAAATATTAGTATCTAAGGGGATATATCGGGAAATCATTTGAATAATAATATTATTAGAAAACACCTACCCTCCTTTTTAACTATGATTTGCCTTTGTTCGATGCCTATACAAGTCGGCAATCAAAACCACATGAGGCTCTTTTACTCATTAATTTATTATTATTAATTTATTCCTGACGTTATTATTATTATTTCAATATATTTCACTTGTGTATTCTTAAATTACGGACTTTCAAGTATTATCATATCCAACGTTACTCCAATACGTTTCTGTTATATAAAACCGTACAAGAACAAGTGCGAGTGACCCAATAACTGTTGTTCTGACTCGTGAGACATGTTCCAGAGGTAAGACGAAGTACGGCGTACTGAGCATAAGGGTGTGAACAGACGACACGAGGGAGTCCCGCGGGTCACCCACACTCACTCACTACCGACACGCCCTCACTCACTCACACGCGCGGACGTGAGCAATACGCTTGCATATGCAAGTAGCATGCTATCAACTTAGTCTGATGTATTGTATCTACAAACGTAAATATATTGACTTTTGTTCACGATTCTTCATGAAAGTCTTACAAGGAAACGGGGTTTAGTTAGAAATTAATTTTCTAAAAATATCTCGTCGAAATATTTTTAAGATCTATGATTATCGCGGTTTCTAAAGTGGATTAATTTACTGTAATTCTAAGTATGTTCTAACCACGCACTGCTGTAAAGTGGTTGAAACATCGACTTTTCAAAAATGTAATTTTGTAAACCAAATACACGAATAATTTATTTAAAATAATTTCAATTAAAATCCGCATATTAACTATGAAGAGAAAATAAAGTATATCTAAGTGTACATATGTATGTAGGTTTGTGTAAATGCGTTTTTAGTACTAGTTCATCAAACTATGGACATTTGGAAACAAAAGTTACTTCTTAATAATAGCTCCTTATATATAATGATTTTTTTAATTTACCACTTAATTTGTAGACAGATTTCAATTATAATTTCATCTTGCTACATTCATCAGTAATTAAAAATATTTCCTGTTTGTGGCAGATAGCTTGCAGTGAGTATAACTATACTCACAGCATCCGCTCTATAAGTACTTTCGCGACCCCCCTCCATCCTGACCCACATCCGCCTGCACAGCCTCCCAGTAGACGCGGCGTCGATACCATAGTCGAATAGAGTCGATTAACGTCCCGATTACCTCGAGCTCTACCACTTGACAGAGAGACTACAGTCATCGAATATAGAGTACTTGCAGTAAGCGCTGAGCTCATTTTTATTACTTACTCGTAAAGTTGTCAAGTTTGAAATGTGTCATAAAAGTTTCAAATCTTAAATGTTATGAACGTTATGATGTTTATAATAACACATTCGTATGCGGCAGGAAGAGACACTCTGGTGGGTCATGTTTTGAGGTTTTAGCTAATTGTAGATATATGCGTTTTATATTACAGGATGGATGCGTACGCCTTACACGCACACTTGTGTAGCACACATCACTCACACGCATACACATCAAATAGTACAAAATGAACAGAACCCGTTACCTGTCACAAAATCGCAATTATAGCGACTCAAGGCCGTAAGGAGCCATTGTAATTGCTTACTTGGTTCTTTATAGTTTAAATTTTATTAAATGAATACACTAAAATTAAATAGTAAGTAAGTACACTAGGTTGTGGTGTGTGTGTCCACGCACACACAGGTACTCACAGACCACGATGAAAATAGGTTTTCACGTTAATAAGCACGACACATGGAAAAAAATAACAAAGTGAATTATAGAAGCAATCGGCGCGTTGGGACGGATTGTAAACGCGGTATTTGTGAGTGCCAATTCTTGTGGACTTAGTTTCTGTTAATCGAAATACAGCAGACACAAAGGCAAAACGGAGTGTCTAAACACTAGTTACCCCTATCTCTATCTATCCTGCGGCGGATACGCAAAGCTGCGAGTGAAACACGAAATAGGGACAGCGGATGACTGTAAATAATTGATTGTGGGTTCGATTTCCGATCTGGAAAATGTTTATATGTAAGATATATTTTCATTTCTCCCCTCTGGTGGGAACGTACCTTACAAGAAGCGTCGAAAGTGCGGCGTTGAGTTCGGCACTCAACACCCAATGTCTTGATTTTGGGCGGAAAGCGGTCAGCGGTATGTCTTGACACTAGGTTGTGTCTGACTGCTTTACTATGCAGGATAAAATATTGTAGCAGTTACAAAAAGAATGACTTCTGATTTTTCTTATTATGTTACTTCATGTAACCACGAGTTACGTGTTCCCGCGATGCCTCCTCTCCGCCTTAACGAGTAGTTAGTGATGTGATCGATAACTTCAGATGAGGCTAAGAAAGGAATTTCATTATGTTCGTATTGTAGAGCTGTTCGTAGAGCTTTGAGAGCGGGACGGTGAATTGTAGAGTTACGTGAAACTTCAAAGCATTCCACTATTTAGGGGTAAGTATCTACTACGAGCATGCGGTCCGATAGCTTATGTTGCTTTATTTGCTTTTAAACTATTGACAAATGTAATTATGTTCAACTCATTTTATGACTTTGCAATGTTTAATGTAAGTTGTATAACTTAATATTTACTTTTCTTTATTTACTATCATTAAGGTTATTCCTTATTGTTGCGGAACTGTAACAAACGCCAACATTTGACCACTTTATGTTTATGAAGCTTTTGGTGGTCAGAGAGAACGTAGTGTCAAGATACTCATTTCTGTTCTCTTAATATTTTAAATAAAAACACTCCAGCCGGGGCCGGAGATCGAACCCACTACCAACTGATTTTACAATCTGTATTTGTAATTATATAATAAATTCTAGAGCTAAAGTTTATTTTCTCGTTACTGAAGCTTCCTCGACATTCACAAACGTTTTATTTGCTGCTATTATAAGAACAGGTAATAAACAAACAAAGCTTGGAGTTAGTTAGCGTTTGAGGAGTTTAATGTCGTGTGCAGTACTATACATATATACTACTGCAGTCGGCAGCAGATGTTCCTACACCGCGGGTAACTTTTTTAAATTAATTATGTATCTGTATAAAACTAGAAAAATAAAGCCGGACGTGGCGCAGTGTGACAGTGTCTGACTGTAAACGCGATCGGTTGTAGGTTCGATCCACACTCGGAGGAGTGATTATATTCAAATTATTTTCACTTCCTCGCTCTGGTAAAAAGACAAAGAGTGGCGTTGAGCACCCAACACGAAATGTCTCGACTTCTCTGGAAAGCGAAGTACGGAGTATCTTGACACCAGGTACTTTCTGTCTACCCCGCTATGGCGGGATAAAAGCGTGAAGCTAAAAAAATAAAAATAGAAAACGTTGTTTTTACTGAATGAAAATAAAATATACCTGTACTTGTAGCTTCGCAAATGTATTATAGTTACATAATTTCAGAGTTAAACAGCTGACGCTCCAAACGATCAACAATTCCCAAACAAAATGTTTCTCGATCTGGGTCAGTACCTGCAACAGTAAACTGCAACTGTAACAGTATTCAGTAAACTGCAACACTGCAACGGTTTGCAGTTTACTTAATATAATTATAATTATCATTTAAAGTAGCCGATACTATTAGCAAATAAACAAGCGTGAAGAAAGAAATACATATGTATGTAGAATGAAATAAATATTAAAATTAAATTTTAATGTGTTACATGGACATGTTCAAAAAAAAACATTTTACAATCGCCGCCCCCAGTGGGAATGATACCACTTACTCTCTACTCTCTCTCTACCTACCGCTGAACAAATAACATGAATGTTAGAACGTTTAACGACCATTTACATAACGCAGTGCGCGCCGCGGAGCGCGGAGTGACGCACAGTGTTTGTTGCACTTATTAAAAAGTACATTAAAAATTTAAAGATACTAAGATACTAAGAGCTTTACTTAAAAAGCTGTAATGCTTTAAAGGGTTTTTAGATTATAATATTTATCTTAACTATTTTTGCTTAGATTTTCTTAATACTTGGATACCGGCCAGGTTAAACATATTTTGTTTTAGCCTCGTGCTTTATCCCACACAACAGAGTAGGCAGAGGACCGAGTGTCAGAACACTTTGTCACTGGGACTATATCGATTTTATGTTTGGAGTGATACAGAGACTGGTGTAGATTTTTAAACAGCTTAGATCTAGCGCGAATCATCAAATTTTAATAATGTTTTTTTTTCCAATCAATTCTAAATTACTTCACCCCAGTCTGGGGAGGGACGACAAAATCTGTAATGCTTCGTTTGCAGAGAGCCCAAAGGTGTATTCTAAAAGTTATGACTAATAAACCTTTCCAACAACAGATTTATATCAGCATTGTAACGCACTAGCTGTTCGACGTACGGCATACGGCAGGCATAACTGCATTCCTTTCGATCCCAAAGTCTGCAAGGTCGACTCACGACGTTTGGTTTCCTCAAACAGACAATATTTCAAATTTCTTCATTAACTTTACCAAAGTGTAAATTATAATTAAACAAGTGACTATTAACATTAGCTTTTGAAGAGACTGAAAACCACACACATACACAAACACACACACACACACACACACACACACACACACACACACATACATACACACATACACACACACACACACACACACATACACAAACACACACACATACACACACATACACACACATACACACACATACACACACATACACACACATAAACACACACATACATATTTACACACATAAACACGACCACACGCGTACGTATTTACACATACACCCACAACATTTGTTATGTGTACAAAGACGGAGGAGAAACCTGTCATTAGTTACTAATTCGTACTTTGTCACTTGCTTTATTTTTGTATTTTGTTATTCATTTTTTTAATGTGTTTTTCCTGTACTGTTATATTGTGTTTGTGGGCGGTGGGCGCTAATAGCGACACAGTTTAATACTAAAGCGGATATTATCGTGAGGTGTTAATAAATAAATAATAAATATAGGTGCCGCCTGGATCAACACATTTCGTGTTGTGTGGCGGAACTAAACGTCGCATTTACCCTGTCTCCTGCAAAAAGTCAGAATTTCATAAAAATAATATAAATATGTGTCAGTGTTTCAGAATCATCAAATTATGACATTGTTAATGTAATAAGATATTTAATTTTCAATGAAACTCTTTATTATTAATCGCGTATATTTTGCTATTCAAAAATCCATTTTTGGAAACCTGACACTGGCCCATGATTAAAGGTGGACTGAGTTGGTATTGGTCTGTTATCGGTTGGCTGGTCCTATACACCGGTATAGGATACTCATCCATACTAACAGATACCTCAATCCACCCTACACAATTGTCTGTCGTTGGCAAATATTTGTTTCAGAGAGCTTATCTCCACGACGCTGAGCACCTCCGATAGGTGAAAGGCGCCCTTCATCAGAGCAAGCTGGCAGTGCCCCGCCAGCGACGTATAAATACCAACAAGCCAAACAAGATGGACAGTTACAAACAGGATTGGAAATATTTTAAGAATAAAAATTTTCTGAGAAAAAGTGTCCAGTAAAGACCAAGACCAAGTAGACCAAAGTCTTTCCAACGACAGCATATAATTAACATTAACGAAGGTGATATATGGTAATTGCGAAGAGCATTCCAGCACTCTCGATAACGTGTACGTAACTGGAAAGTAACGAAAGAAGCTCACGTAATAGTATACATAGTAGTTCTGGAGGTTGAGTTTATAAAACGCATTTTTATGTAACGAATTGTTCATTTTCAACTAATACGTGGTAATTATTTTGACAGTTAAGTTAATAACTGAAAAGTACGTTGAAAATGGTAACTTTACACAATATGTAAATAATGTAAGAGGAAGCTTCAGAGCTATTTATATCGTATACTAGCTGACTTCACAATGTTACACTTTGTTAACTCAATCGAGAAATTCAAGAATTATTTTTTGTAAGTATATAGTTTTTTCTATTTTTCAAGTGTTGTTTTACACTTAGGATTAAAAAATATTTAAAACGTATAATTTTTGAACACAGCGGGACTCGAACCCGCGCCTCTGAAAACCGTCAAAGCGCACTGACTGCTATTGCGTTCATGCGTTCTTCATCTGGCTGCGTTGAAACTTTACAACTTATTTATGTTAGCGTCTCTGTATTATTAAGAAATAATCATTTGGCGAGAGAGAATGCTATATATGGGAGAGATGAGTTTAAAGTATTCTTTCACATTTAGGATTAAAAATCATATTTGATTGATAATTTATGTACTTTTTTTGAAAAATGTTTTTTTTTAATTTAGTTATTTTTTGCAAGGAAAATTATAATTCTTAAAGTAATTTAATCAATCACATGAAATCAGACAAAGCTCGAGTCAAGAGTCATAATCAAGGTACTTAAGAGGTACGTGTGTATATCATACAACTGAAATTTCATATGAAGGTGATTCTGAATTTATATTAAACATCGGTGGCAACAATAAAAAGGTGCAACCAATGTTGTACATTGGTTGCACCTTTTTTTTAAGAATCACTTCAAAAACAGTCTTCCCTGTAATCTTATATAAATTTAGATTCAAATGAAGAACCGAGTCTGGAACAATAAAACAACTATATATGTTATTATGTTATATTTTTACTTGTTGTTCTTGAAGACACCTAGTGAATATATAGAAATTCTTGAACTATGAAGCTTATATACCAAGTGGGTATTGTCTTACATTTATCGGACGCCGGCGACTCGCCTCTCACAGCGAGCCCCGTATTGTTCTACCACGCTTTATCATTCCACTCCATGCGGGCTTTGTGCAGGGTGTGGTGAGAATGTGAAGTTCACTTCTAGTGTACACCCTTTGTGCTTTATCAAATAAAATTAAATTACGTTTAAATGCTTGCAATGTTTTTATGCGAGTTGTAAGATCATTTAGCATAGATGCGCCATCTCGTCCCAATGACGTAGAGGCGTTGGTTGAGGTTCGGAACCCTCTACTAGTGGAAATTATTATATTTATATTATTTTATTTTCTCATTCTGTTATTTAAACACAAAAAAATAATTATTAACAAAAAAGTCAATGTAGTTAGACAAAGCGCGGACTTAAGCTCCGCCGTATCACACTACTCCTTAAATGAAACCGAATTAAGAGAGCGGAGTATAACGCCAGTAGCTCATTCAATATACTGAATAAATAAACAAATGTGGAGAGCTCGTGACGATGAGTTGAAAAAGAAAGCAATTATTATCAATCAGGTCTATTATTATAAGGCAGCTTCCATTCTGACAAAACAACCTTACCTCTATACATAAGTATAGAAGGAACTTAACTATATTATATGAAAGTGTCATTTTTAACTTGGCTTTACAAAAAGACGCAAAAAAGTCGTTTTATATAAAATTAACTTTTGAGCGAATTGTATTACATATTAGCCATGGTGACGTACTGGGACAGTGTCTGACTGTAAACGAGATTGGTTGTGGGTCCGATTCTCATCCGATGGAATGTTTATATTTAAAATTTATTTTATAAATTTACTTATAGCTTTATCCCGTATAAAATTTAAAGCTATATTTAAATAAGATATTTTCTAAAATTTCATATACATTGCGTGTGGGTCCCACAATACCGAATAGCATAAGGCACTGTATTTGCTGTAACGTGCGACTCAATAATCGTTTAAAATTATGCTTCCAAATAGAGTAATAGCAAAAGACGAAGCTAAATATTGAAAGAGGATGGAACATTAACTTTTCTTTATATGAGTGGGTGCATAAACAAAATAGATATAAACAACAGCGAAGCTACGAGCGGGCCGCTACTATATGCTGAAAGAATGGAAAATTAAATTTTGCACATGAAATATTTAGCAAAAAATTAATATAAACAAAATTGAGAAATGTATGTGATTTAAATTAGAATGCCAAAAAGAGAAATAGCTATAATGTAATCATTACTCCGAGTGTAATACAACACACAACTAATTGCGATCGAAGTTATGTATGGACCATGATGTCATCTGCGCATCGGTGAAATCACACGTAGACCATGGCGTCACATGTGGATGAGTAAAATCACATGTGGGTCAAGATGTCATATGTGGAAGAGTCAAATCATATGTGGTCCAAAGTGTCATATGTGGATAAGAAAATCATGTGTGGACAATGGTGGCATGTGTGGATGGGTGAAATCATGTGTGGACCAAGGTATCATATGTAGATGAGTAAAATCACATGTGGTGACTATGGTGGTATGTGAGGATGGTGAAATCACATGTGGACCATGTTATCATATGTGGATGGGTGAAATCGTGTGTGGACCATAGTGTCATATGTGGATGAGTAAAATCACGTGTGGACCATGGGGGCATGTGTGGAAGGGTAAAATCACATGTGAACCATGGTGTCATATGTGAATGACTGAAATCAGATGTGTAAAATCACATGTTGACCACGATTTCGTTTGTGGATGGGTGAAATCACATGTGAACCCTGACGTCATATGTGGACGGTGACGGTGACGGTAACGTTGACGGTGACGGTTTAATAAAGTCGAAAATTTCAATTATGAAGGTCTTATACCGTCGTTCTGTACTTACGGAAATTCAAATGACAATGAATTTAAGTTTCTTTTATTATTTAAGTAAAAATATGGAATATCATTAAAATGAATGCAGTGAGGAGAACAGATCTCAATTCCCTCATGTTCCTCAAACTAGGCAGAAAGAATCTCTTGTTAGACTCACCGTTTTTAATTGACCAGCATACTATAAACCTTGCTTATGCATATATTGTTTATCAGTAAAGAAGGCGATCTTTTGCCTTACTAAGATCTTCATATTTTCCTAAGTAGGTGTTGAATACGTAACTATCAGCATATTCAGAAACTATCGCACTGTGTCAAGTAGGCGTTACATGGAGGCACATCCAAACATTTAAAAATTATTCATATTACTCAGAAATGCTTAGTTATAGGTTTATATTGCATATTTCATTCTTATCTCAGTGAAAAACATATAAATATGAACAAAATATTCAGAAAATATAAAAATAAATTATTTTGATGGTTCTTAACAAGTTTAAAACATTATTTAAATGAGAATTCCTTCTTCTTTCTAATTCGAAGCGGACGCAAGCGACGCGTAACAATGTAGAGGATATTCAGTTACTGAAAGTGACACTTGCTTAACTTCCGCGTATTTACTTATTTACATAAAAACCTCCACATTCACATCTAACTTTGTAAAAGTTTTCTAATTACTTAGGGACGACCCTCTGCGACGCACAACACCTTATAAATATATGTAAATTACAATTCCTGTTTAAGATCTCAGGTACAGTAAAAAGGCACAGTTGCGACACGCTGGGTCTTAATCTCCGTACTTGATCTGGTGCCAAATCCTTACAGCATCCGCGTCTGCAGTAATGCTTTTAGTCTAACATTTGTGTCATGTGAAAACATAATGTTGATGAGTTAATGTTGTTGATGAGCTATTCTGTGAAGTGAAGAAACACAAACAGGTTAAACGTTTTTCTAAAGAGTCCAGAATTCAATGTTATTTTTTAATGTGATAATAAATTTGAGTCTTACATACAGTTTCAAGTTTATTACTTTCTTTATTTATTTCTGCTATAGACTTAAAATTAGAAAAATATTAAGGAAATAGTTTAATATTAACTATTGTGTAATTTGTTAAAATAGCGAATACCCAGAGCTAAATCAATACGGAAGTGTCATCAAATCACATCAATTTTGTAAATACACACAAACAAATTGTATTTAAAATAAAATCGACCATAGAATATAAAAGTCCAATAATATTCTTCATAAATAGTGAAGTACTTGACGGAGCGCGCTCGCTAAGTAACCGTTAATAAACGTTTGAGCTCCACTTTTACCCTGACTTGTTATTTCCGCAGAGTTCGGTCCGCTGTTTCAGTTAACCAATACTGTACAGCTCTCAGAGTGAATATTTTGATTGAAATGGAAATAAAAATGGTTTAAACGTTTTAAATTTTAAATACGACAGAGAAGAGAAGAATATTACACAAAGATGTATTTTAAGTAACCGTTTGGTATTCTTTGCGTCGTTACAATTACTTTCTTTCTCTCTAAATCGGTTGCTGGAAGAAGAATGAACATGAAAAAATATCGGAACAGAATGTAAAGAAGTGTGAGTGCGCGAGATATTTACTTATAATCATATTGATTTTATTATGTAGGGGATGATATCGATTGATGAATCAACCAGTGGTCTACAATTAGAAAATAATATATACAATCATGAGTGTTTGTCCTTCAATTATCTCACAAGAGAAAGTTTATGTATCATATAATCACTCCCCCAAGTGGGAATCGAACTTGACCATGACCGGCTCTTCTCAGCTATAGTATATACTCGTAGCTACTGTAAAGCAATTTCGATATGCTTGTACCGTATAAAAATGTTTTATATCCCGATTTTTATACATAGTATAATTGAAAAGGGGGAGTGAAGTGGTTTACAAGAGATTCTCATTTCGATGTACATAATCAAAGCGTTACTTTTGTTACAAGATGTCGCTCGTCGTCCCTTTTTGTGCTCTGTCGCTCTAATTACTTTACGCCTCACAACACTTCGTATACTTTTACAAGTTTTGTAAGCAATATTTTGATTAATATCGAGAAGAAAAAACGTCTTCAAAATTATATCAAACGACCATACCAGTGTGATAATAGATAGCTATTGTATTCACGTATTTGTCATTGTCTTGACTTCAATAGAAATATACTTTGGTCGAATCGATTTGCAATGATATTACTTGTAACAAAGTAGTCTTTAGAGAGTATCACACAACCGTACTGAGAGAACCTGATGTTGAGACGGTTTTATCTTAAACATAAAAGATCCCTTTAGTGTGAATACTAATTTATAAATGTTAAATACAACGAAGAGTTCATGGAAATGTTCAAAGCCGGAACAGAAGCAGAGGGCACCGTGAGTTGAGATACATAATTAGATAAACAACTCAGCACCGAGTTCCCTCTACTTATACTATACGCGGGATACATGTAGGTACGTCAAGGATATATATACTATATTATATTTAAAGTAATTTATTTAGGTCGCTTATATATAGGTCGTATTTATATTAATTAAACTGTACGATAAGTGCTATTGACTGAACACATGCGCATGATCCCGCGCGCGACCAGAGCGGCGCGTCTGCGATCCGCGACGCTGGTAGTTAACAATATCTGTTTAAGTTATTATAGAAGCGTATTGTTGTATCGATAGTCTTAATTTCATATAGTATATTCGTCTACTTTTCTATTTTTGGTATAAAGTTAGGCATTACGTACTTAAATAAAACTGGAACCAGACAGTTTTACCAGAGATCGAACCCACAACCGTTCGCGTTTACAGTCAGACGCTGTCCCACTGCGGCACGACCGGCCTCAAATATTGTTATACATAATCAGTATTGTAGTTTATTCAAAATGGCCGCCGCAAAAATTTACATATTTTGTACAATACATTCAATATGATATATCGAATAAAATGGCTAGAACATAGGAAACTATTAAAAATAAATTAAACATGGCTTTAAAAGTTTCATTTTAAATATATATTTTCTATAGATATTAATATATATTTATAAGGTTATTATTACAAATTATTGAATATATATAGTATGTAGTATGGACTCAAGTGTTCTTCACTCCTGGTAATACCTTCAGTACACATTGTCCCAACCCATCCTGCGCTTGACGTAAACAATTGAATACACACTCAATCATGACGAGGCGAGCGGCAACAGTGGGGAAGGGATCGGTTACTGCCTCTTTATAATGTTTCAGTTAAATCCCTTCTCGCTTCTAATATTCTCTTTGTTTGCTACATTTGTAATAGTTAGCATTACAATGAAACTCATACTTATTGTTCAGAAGTGGATCGTGTATCTACTGAAGATGATACAACGTTGAAAGATATTACTAAAGATATTGTGGGATATTCAGATAAGTGTTATTTGTTTGTGTGAAGAACATTTGAAGGTTATTATATCAAATTGTAGACAACGGATTTATTTAATCATTGGCGGAGATATTAAGTTATTTTTGTTTCCGTCCCTTGTACAATATGCTTTAGTTAAATCGATATTAAAAAGAAAGAATTATGAAAATCAGCTCCACGCTTCATTCCATACAGCGCGTACTCAGGGACGATCTAGTGTCGAAGTAATCATATTGAACATTACAGATTTGAATTTGCATCCCATAGAATATAATATACTATAATATAAAATAGCATATTTGCGATCCTATATAAACTAATAATTTAAAAATATACATGTACAAATAAGTATAAAGTAACATAATATTCTTCACCAAGTGTCTGGCTCGACTCATCAGGCTATTATGTACGTCGCTGGAGTCACTTCGTCGAGGGACTCGAAAGCTAACAATTGCAATTCAAAGCTTCGAGTAATATTAGTATGGACGAGGAGGAAATAGTTGACGAGGAATTGGAACATTGTTCTAACACTACACTTATATAGTGATCCGTTAATAATTTAGATATTTTCATATGAAAGTGGAATATTCTTTGTATTTTTAAATATCTTTCGCGTATATCAGTGTCCTATACTAATGTCTGACCTACTCCGTTTTCTGGTTTGAGCGTATTATAAAAATGTGCTCAGAGTGGTAATTACTTCATATACATCGTTGGGTTCATACAATACCATTTTAAAATTTGGGAATAAATGATAACTTTCTCTACAGCAAAATTTAATGATGGTAAAAGATCTACAATTTCCTACCTTTACATTGAACGCGGGTCATTATTCCATAACACCAAGTTTTACCAAGCCACCGAGCATTGGCGGCAGTGAAATCAAATCAGTATATAAATGCATGAAATTGAAATACATGGAGTTGAAATACATGCAACGAGATAAGCCTCGTATTATTGGCAGTAATTACATTTGAGTACTGAAGCGTCGATGGAGCGTCGTTTAATTGTTTTCGTGCTATACATTATTATGGAGCATCATCATTCCGGTCACGAATATAACATTCTGAGTAATATTGTTTGGAAAGGCTTCTGGAAATAATTGAAGATTTAATAAGAAGATCTGGTGCTTAGTTGGGACATCCGGACCTGGACTCGGATACTGAGTGGACTCGGAGATAATCGTATATATTTCTATCGAATAGACATCGTTTTCTTTTTAAATTAAATGTCTAATAATTAAGAGCCTAAAATTTTAACCTTTTTTTTTAATAGTAATAAGTTATGTTAGGCTTATCTTTTATTTTTATTGTACAGTCAACGGCAACTATGGTATGTGCTCACCTTTACACACAGGCTCGTCTGGACCGTTGCTCAGGGTAGCTACAAGTGCATTGTAGCCCCTAAGGTGGGAATAAGCCTATTAAGTTCTACCACTTAAAATGCACTGTCTCTAATCTAAATAGAGTAAAATATCTGTAATCCTACTAAGTAATAATACTTACTACATACTAAAACTAGAACAGTCAAGAGAAGATGTTTTTACGTAACACTTGGCCAGAAATAACAGCCCAATACGAGTCGTCCCCTCACCAACATAGGCCTCAATACACAAAGTAAACTAATATTAGTTCAACAGAAAGGCAAAAGCCACTTACAGTGTCTTTGGGCTCACCGACTTTACCGTCGCTCATGGAAACTTTACAAAACAAAGTGAGATTTGGTCCCTGAAGGTCCTTCATATGTACATACGAATACCCGTGTCAAGAGCATGGTCGTGTGTTTGGGAAGTTTCTGGTTGATAATGCGATGGTCATGGCTTTGATGCTTGCGCGAGGGAAAATTTTATGAAAATATTAAAATTGTTTTTTAAGGGCTGCTATACTTATTATGTCTTATAGTTAAAGAAACAAAAACACTAGATTTCGCTCGTCGCTTAATGGAGTTCGGTTGCAACTCTCAATTTACGAACCAACATGAGAGATACTCAATCTTGGCGAAGGAAAAATCGTCTCTCCAAACACCAACAGCAATGACATTAAGCTTGACATTAGGACACATATTGCAAAGGTTGGAACATCTTATTGATGCAATATATACCGGTCTTGAAAATTTATTGGAGAGAGATTATCATTGGCTTTGTTCTACGGCAATAGTGTCACTCAGAAACAATACTGTGAATGAAATAAACAAACTCATATAAGAGAAAATTCCCGGTCAGGTCAAACAATATAAGTCTATTGATACGGTGTGTAACATTGAGGATACAGTGCACTATCCCCAAGAATGTTTGAGTTCTTTAAACCCTTCTTGGCTTACCTCCTCACGACCTTGTGTTAAAAGTTGGCATTCCTATCATGCTATTAAGAAACCTGAGCCCCCCAACATGTGTAATGGGACAAGGCTGCTTACAAAAAAGTTACGGGACAATATAATCGTGGCGACAATTTTCACAGGGCCAGCCGTGGGACAACTGGCTTATATTCCGCGGATACCCATGATTGCCACTGATTTACCCATACCTTTTAAAAGGCTACAGTTTCCAGTGAAGATCTCTTTTGCCCTCACTATTAACAACTCCCAAGGTCATACATTCTCTCTGGTGGGCATTGACCTAAGAAAGCCGTGTTTTTCCCATGGACAGTTATATGTTGGCTTATCTCGAGTTGGATCTCCTGATAGACAATATATTTTACTAAACATTTTTTGAAAAAACGTATAAAAATTTGAAGCAGCGTGCGTCCAAGACGAATATCCAAGAGGCGCGGGTTCGAATCCCGCTGCGTTCAAATTTTTATACATTTTTTCAAAAATGTTTTCTAATCTTAAGTGTGGAATAACAATTTAAAAATAGTAAATAATATATTTTACTACCAAATGGTAACATTACATCCAATATAGTTTACAGAGAAGTTTTGAACAATTAAAATTACCATAACCAGACTAATTTTTCTCGTGACTTGATACTCATGGAATTCGTTTATTGCAAATCCCGCAGAAAAGGTGTTTTTTTCTTTCGGACACAGTTACTTTCGAATTTTGTATTAGCATGCAAATACAAAGTATACCTACGTACATATAACTCACCTTTTGGCAGTTAGAAATTAAAACATAACACTCTACTAAAAAAGGATTATTAACATTATGCCCAACAATGTGGGCACGGGTCAGCTAGTAGACTATAAAATTAATATAATATAATAAAATTATTATATCTTTGTAGTTTAAATTTGCTCATTTCCTTTCTTCACTAATATTTTTTTTAGCTTCACGCTGTATCCCTTGCGGGGTAGTCAGAAAGGACGGAGCGCCAAACGCTACGGTCCCTGCATACCTCTTTCGCCTCGTCCACAGTCTTTAGCCTCTTCATACATGCCCTTCGGGGGTCCTCATGCTTTTTACGTGACCTTCCTCCAGTATCTTCGATACTGTGTTTTCAAAGGTCAACCGAGGTCTCCCCCGACCTCTCGTACACCTCACTTTGGCTATTATATTGTTTATATTATTTTAATATTATAATAAATCTATGACAGTAACACGAGTGGACGTGTGTGTGAGTGTCAACTGGGCGGCGGTCGACGCGGCTTCGCTGTTGGGAGTTGCTAAAGTCATAAATTACGATTTACATAATTAATTTAAACACTCAATTTGTAATAATGAATAAAACGCAATCACAATTTTCGCTTGAAATGTTAATTGAATGTTTAATTTGTTATTTGTGTGTAAAGTCAGTTCGCGTCCGATGTAGCGTAGTAGCGTAACCGACATACACGCTTATAGAATGTGAGAAAGAATGTTTTGTTGTACATAACTACCTTACAGTTCCTCCCAATTATGTTGCGATACGTTGCGTGTAGGTAGACGGAACTCAACGCTGTGCTTTTTTTATGGACAACCTCGCACAGGCACATTGAAGTTAAGTTCTCTTTTTTAAAAGACATATCGAACAAATTACTTTAAATTGATATACATTTCTGTCTTCTTTTCTTTCTTCCATAAATAATGGACTGATTGTCATGTTTTATGACAATCAGTAAATATAAAGGGAAAGTTGCCAAAGTTTCTCAGATTAGCAAAAACGAACACACAGAAATACGATTTAGAAAATATTGTTTTTTTTTCTAATACATTAATAAATCCCCTGATAATGATTTTTCCCCTATATCTTCCACACACGGACAGTGATCAGTGACGTTTCTATTATACGTGCTTTAAAAATGGTATTCTATAAAAAAACGTTACATAATTCTTTCATTTCAATATTAAAGTAACACAATGTCGCCAAACCTTACAGTGAGTTAGATATAGTCTTAACTAGTTTTTGAAGTAACTTTATACTTTCTCGGATACAAAGTGATAAGTAAGTGTTACGTTACTGGAGGTACTTTGTCTTTCTACTTCATATTTGTTTCCTTTTGTTATATATATTTATATAGTTATTTGTGTAAAAGTAAGTAATATAGAAGATGTGAATTTAAAGTAAATTTACTACACAATGAGAACACTTGAACAGTTCTTGCACCAACCAATGTCCTTGCGCCCTCCAATGTGTTTGGAAGAGACCGCTTGTGATGAGGTCTTTACAATGAAGTTGGTCAATTTGTTTATATATTTTTGTTATTATTTATATGTATGTAGTTTAACTTACATTCAATTAGACCAAGTAGTCTAATAAAGTGTAAATGAGGTAAATAGAATGATGAACGTTACGGTCTCTGCATACATCTCTTATCACCAAGCCCTATATATATCTCATAATGTTTGAGTCCTCATGCTCATATCATGCATTTCTCCTCATCGAGGATGGTGTCTCGGAGGTTCACTGAGATCTCGTTACGTCTCTTAATACTTACTTCTGTGTTATACATCTTTATACCATTCAATCACCATCCATTCTCTCAACGCGTTCATTATTAAAAAAATATAAGCGTTACAACTGAAAGTTATCTATCCAAATAAATAATATATATACTATATTGATTTTGTATTTACACATTTTTTGTCCGTCTGTCTGTCCGTTAGAATTGAATTTTAAATAAAAACCACTTGACCAATAATATAAGCCACTTTTATATTAAAATTATAAAATGAAAACCAAAGATTAAACTCAAGTATGTAATATTATAAATTTCAAGCTATATATATATATATATATATATATATATATATATATATATATATATATATATATATAAATATATATATATATATATATATATATATATATATATATATATATATATATATATATATATATATATATATATATATAAAAATATATATATATATATATATATATATAAATATATATATATATATATATATATATATATATATATATATATATATATATAAATATATATATATATATATATATAAATATATATATATATATATATATATATATATATATATATATATATATATATATATATATATATATGTATATATATATAATATACAGTACTCAACATAGTAATCAGCCTTTGTCCGTGGAGCACACAATGACCTCGCACTTGATTCAAAGCATGTAGTTGACAACAATAAAGCAGTTTAAAACAATTACAATATTCCGGTGCCATTGTGAGTATTTGTACTCGCAACAAATAGCGTGTACTGTCCCAGCTGCAGAGACGCGGGCGCGCCGCGGGACGGCGTGCTAGCGATATAACCGCTTTGTTTATACTTTACGCGGAGTTTAATTAAAATTTTAATGAAAATCATAAAAAACTTTTTTATACTTTTAACGAGTTAGTTTAAAATTAAAATAAGTAGTTATTTATACCTTTTGTGCAATGAAGAAATATTAATGTTCGAAGGCCGTGCTTATAACTGAGATACTATAGAGTTATTGCGACAAGCACCAAAGTAATATAATAAAGAAGTATTTCTAGTGAAAAAGAGAATTCGTGAGGAATATTTTATATTTAAAATCTAAAAAATAATTTCTCAAAATATCTAATTGTTAACTTACAGCTTTATTTGTTAAAAAAAATTCAAATCACGTGAGTTTTAATCCTGATAACGTGACGTTCGATTGTGTGAATACTTGACTGAATGTATGAACCAGTACATTCTATTCACAAAGCAAACAGTACACCCTTGTATATAAATAATCTCGCGGCAGCGCGACGTTTCAAAGTGAAACTTTGCAAAGCTCAGGACGTTACTTGATACAAGCGAGTGGGAAAAGGTTCGAATTCAACTGGAAAATACATTAAACTCCAAGAGTGTTCAGGGAACACGTTTCAAACATGGTTTGCATACAAACGGTAATGTTTTGTAAACACATGCGAGCGTATTATGTATGTATAACTTATAACGACTGGCAGGCTCGTGTGTAGATCTGTCACTCTCTTCCAACTCTAGTATTTATAAAGATATACACATTTTTACACACATTTGAGGCTGGTTGTGGCGCAGAGGAACAGCGTCTGACTCTAAACGTAATCGGTTGTGGGTTCGATCCCCAGTCGGGAGAGTGGTTATATTTCAATTATTTTCACTTCCTCGCTCTGGTAAAGACAAAGCGCGTCGTTGAGATCCACCACTCAACACGCAACGTCTTGATTTTAGTGGAAAGTGGAGTACGAAGTGTCTTGACAATAGGTAGTTTCTGTCTAACCCGCTATGCGGTATAAAAGCGTGAAGCTTAAAAATATATATTTTCCTGAAAGAATTTTTCTCTCACGACCAATACCTTAACCTGTAGCTCCTATGGTAATGTAATGTAGGATCACTCACTAAATAAGAATATCTGCCGATCCATCTACATATATAAGGTAGATGTTTAGTTACTTAATTACTCTAAGAACTTTATACTTGCGTCGCTGTCGGCCCTTCTCATACTAAGTAGGTAACCCCTCGCAATATCTTTACGTAAAAACTGCAAGACATACATTTCGCTTGGACTTACACTATAATGATTAGACTTTAATGTAGTTAGAAAATAAAATGTGACACTTGATGTCATTTTGATTCTAGTTATAATATATCAAAATGAATGCAACATTGCTTTTAAGTGCCTGTATTATTGTAATCTCTATATTGTTTGTACCACGTGTTGTGATCAGTGAGCTCACTTGTCGGGTCAATGTAATCAATTTGTATCATATTAAATTTATAAAGAGACGTGTTTTGTTTATTTATATATAGTCATACATTTAATATAATATAAATTAGAAGATAAACATCATTCTTGAACGGCTATCAACAAGTACTAAAAAGCTACCTACTCCTTGGAATAATTTCAAATCTCTATCAAATTTCAATGGACACTCTAAACCCCTCTTGCGAAATAATGAAATATAAAAAACAGAAGATTTTCCATTTGATTAATTACTTTCTGAGTTGCGAAATTCCTGTTTCAATATAATTATATATTTTTTTTCGTCAAATTGAAACTGTGGAACGTTGCTTCGTGACAAGTTTAGAGGTATTTAAGTCATCTCTGTGAAGTTCTAATTACGTTAATATTTAATTTAGCAGAGTTCAATACTATTTATTTTTTTATTTTTTTATATTTGGATAAAACTATGGAGGTAATGCTAGTGACTAGACACTCCTTTGTTGACAGTTGTCAGTAACGGAGACATTGTGTGGATTGAGCGAAAGCGTTCATATCATTAGACCATAGAAATATAAAAGAAATAAATATAACTTACTTCCTCTTAATACTTCCCGTGAAAAAAATCGAACCCACAACCGTCCGTGCTCGTACTGCGTCACGATGGTCAAAAGAATAAAATTAAAGTATGTTTGTTTTTTTTTTATTGTATTTGGCGTGGCGTGGTAGACATTCGAAACCCACAGACTGTCACTGAGCTCTCCATTTTTAAGCACTTTTATAATATTGAAATACGATGAAAAGTTATTGGCATTTCCTTCCACTTGTATCGGAGACAGAGAGAGCTCACAGAGAAGAATATTCTTTATGTTTCTTACATATTATGATGTTTTAGAATATAGAAAAGGTAATTCTTCCCGATTTACAAAAATAATATTTAAATAGTAAAAGTCCATTATATAGTGTATTAAAAAATTTTAATTCATCGCCCTACTCTCCTAGAGGCAGTTCTATACAAAATCCTACACAATGATATTTGAATACATTTTGAAACTTGGTGACGAGTTTTCTAATACAATAAGTATTGAACAATACAGTAAGTTGTACAACTTGACAAACTTTATTACTTGTGGGTGTTACTGTTTGTGTGTATAGACGTACTTATAATAAAGGAGTAGAGAAGTTAATTCAATACAGGAAATATTGAGGGAATATTTTAGTTGGGTTAATGTATCGGTTATAAAAGCTAACAGATCACTCAGTAGAATGATTATCGGCCGTCTGTCTTTTTATATGTATCTTAATCACGCAAAAACTACTGAATAGAAATGAATGAATTTTAATGTGGTAGTAACTTGTAGTCTGGAGGTATATATAGGATAGGTTTTATCCTGATATTTGATGCGTTTTTTATGTAAACAGGTCGTAAATTATCTCTATTCTACTCTAATTTGTAATGATACAATGCTTGCACTAAGAAATTTAATATGACAATTCATCGTTAAAGATTAAAAAAATACAGCAAAAATAATATTATTAAAACTAAAGGGTGTAGTTATGGTAATAATAGTTGAATTTATTTTCATTTCTTCTCCGCTTTGATTTGATAAGGAGGCGGTGAGCTCGCCACTCAACACGCAATGTGTAGATCTCGGGCGGAAAGCAGTGGACAGAGTGTCTTGACACTAGGCTGTCTCCGACTACGCTGCCTGTATAGGCAGCACAAAGTGTGTAGAAAGTGCGTTGACTTCTAATAAATTGATCTTGCTGTTAATCTTGTATCACAACCCTTATAGTAAGAGCTAGGACAGCACACACTTTAACGAAAAAGTCTAAATAAAAATCTAGATAAAAATCTAGATATTTTTAAGCAGGTTATCATAACATTTATATTGAATATTACAATTTTTTCATCATTTTTTTGCAATACAGTGGAGTTGAAGGCGGCGAAGCAGCAAGAGGGTCAAGTAGTGTGAAATATAATTAAAAAAAAAGTTTCTTGCATCAACTAGGAAAATTAAATACAATATTGATTTGCTTTTTATTTGTCTTTGAATATAAAAAAATAAATATTAATTTCACTAAGTACACAAAGGTGAGTATGGAATGAAGTACTTTTAAAATATATAAAGTATGTTTTAATCTGTTTTCACTCAACAATAAAATTCACATGTGTGTTTAAAATAACCACTTTTTACTAAACACACAACATATCGAGTATACATACTCGGTACATACAGAGATAGCAATTTTTGTCTGTATGCGCCTGGTTTACTCCAGCTAATCTCTGAAACTGCATGATCGACTTCGACGGTACTCTCACTTGCACATTGCTAACATAATGAGAAGCAACTTGGGTGGATTTTATTTTAGAATAAATAAATAAACATCCAGATGTCAATTTCCACGCAGCCAGAGACGCGAAGAACAATAAAGATACGAAGACGGAATCGCGAAGATGTCATGTTTTACATGTGACAACTCTCCGACCGAGGTCAGTCGAGGCGCGCCTCAAAGCGACGACACGAGCTGCATTTGAGAAGATAGTTTTACTGTGGCAATATTGTTTATCAACATTATTATACCGTCATATTTGAAAATCTATGCAAAGTAATTCATACACTTGGGATAAGACCAATATTTTGAAAATTCTTAAAATTATATACTTTGTGTACAACAACGGCATTCCCTTTTAAAACCATTGTTTGAGTAGTCGAACTTTGCCTCTCTACAAACATAAACAGTAAATTTCAAATTTCAACGAGCGTATATAAATCTCATCGTAGCTTCATAAGGACGTATGTAGCTTTATTAGTTAAACGCTTTGATGGATCTCAAGGCAAGACTACTTACATTTATATATATTTAAAAACAGAATTCAAAACAAAAGAATGTCCTATACATTTAAAACATAATACCTTAAAATGATAACATTGAAAGATGTTGAACAAAGTATTTCATCTCCAGGTTCCCTCTGTACTGCAGGGCTGCTGCAAGGATCAAGGATCAAGGAAACATAGATGGAGATTCAAATTGTGATAGCTTTTATTGTGATTTAATTGAATTACGCGCTTAAAGAGTTGACTAGAACCATTATATTGTAAAGTCGATATGAATACAATCAATCTGTGCAGTGTTCCGCTTCAAGCTCTTCGTTTGTGAAACAATGGCAAGTGCAGTGCGAGTTGAAACAGTCGTCTCGGAATGAGACATTGGGAGTTCTTGTAAGTTGAGCTCAGTCCGCCAACCTGTTAACGTTTGCTTAAAATACTTATATAAGTTGTAATTTTTTTATATAAAAATAATTATTCTAAAATTAACAAAATATATATATTTGAAAGCTCGTGGTTACTAAAACTTACATTTCCTAGTTTGTCATTGAATCGACATTGGGTCCAAAAGTTATTATAATCACCAAGTACGATATCAGCATTCCATACACCTGAGCAAGAGATAACCATTTTGTTATTTTGCTGTCTTCTTAAAGTACTCTGGTATGTACGGTGTGATGTGACATATACAGTAGGATGTACAGATAACATATACCTTGACCAAAAGAGATCTATCCAGAGTGCACATGTGAAGCGGCGAGTATGAATTATTTTCTAACACCAGAATGCGTTGAAACATATCTAGCTCGTTGTTAATGCCCACAGGAGGGGCATTCTCGTATTTGAGACACCTGACCAACAGCTCTGTGCGCTCCATCTGTGAGAACCCGCACTTATAGACTAGTATTAAATAACTTAATTATTAAACAACTAATACTTTAAATAGAATAAATTATGTGTTTTTTTTAGCTTCACTTAGTGTTAAGCTGCTGAATTCAAAACATTCCGTGTAGAGTTGCGGAACTCAACGTCACGCTTTGTCTTACCGGAGCGAAGAAATGAAAATAATTTAAATACAATCAGTCCCCCAAATAGTAATCGAATTTACAACCGATCGCGTTCACAATCAGACGCTGTCCCACTGCGGCAGGGCCGGCTTTAGTATATATTATTTAAATATTTATAGATATATACTCCTGCGTGAGTTCGATGAAAGGTATCCACGAGTAGGAACAGACCCAGCATGTGACCGATGCCGTGGTAGAATAGACAGAATACGTAAAAGCTTATGTCTTCTACAAGGAATAAACAAGATAAAGTAAATATGAATATATGTGTGATTTTTATAAGTGAATTTCATAACAGAGTGATGGTTATATGTAATGAAAATAAATAATAACGTGGAACATGACCTTGAAGCGACGTCCAAATGATGAGCTCGTATGCAATAATCTCTAAGTGCAGCATGTAGTTCAAGACGCCCAGTATCAGGAACAGGCCGTTGACATCCGTCGTGTCTCTGACCGCCTCGCTGACAACCGTGAAGGACGTTGACAACTCGCGTATAGTGAACTCAACGGACTCTATTGTTCCTGATGTCACTAAAACCAAAGCATCTTGATTGAGTAAGCTTGACATTAACAGAGGAAACGTATTTATGACTAATTCTCTAATTCCCCGATATATGATATAGTATTTGGGGCAGTAGTTCCATCCTGTCTGCTGTTGGTATTGTGTCGACTTTAAATAAGAGACATCTAGTTTTAAATCGATTTAAATTTAGTCAAACAAAAAGTAACTATGAACATTTTGAAACCTTATCACTTGAGGTAGAGCCGGTAATGATAGCTTAGCTGTAAGAGATACTGAAACGTAAGTAACAGTTCGTAACATTGAGTTCACATACAGGAGTGGGACGACAATCAGCAGTAGCATGTTTCAAACGGATTTCGTTATATTTGTGATTGTTTGCTACATTTGTTATGTTTTTGTAAGTTTTATATATCTAGTTACATCGCCTCACCTGCATTGGCTTTATTTTTTTCCTTACTATATAACCTCCCATAATGCATTGTGTCATCATCTCTCGGGTTCACGAATGCTAGTTTTGGTGTAATCCTTTTCCCATATGTTGTAAACTTACTTTCTTCTACATAGAACAAAATATTATTATAGAAGTCATTAAATGGAAGAGAGCAAGTATATTCTCCGTACAATGTCTGCAATATGAGTATAAATATGATACAGGGACAGGTGACGGTGATTCAAGCCAAGTGAATGTAACAACGAAAACAAGTAAAAAGGGTAGTTGACAGCGGGTGAGTGTTACACGAGCTGTTGGGAGGTTGTAGCTCATAGTAATGTAATGTAAAACTTTAGATTTCCTGGTGATTACTAAACATATAATATAATGAACGTGTTTCACGTTATTTATTTAATATACATACAAATGCGTGACGGAATGATCAGCAATATGTACAGAAGCACAATGATATCATTAATATTGCACTTTTATACGAGTGTGATACGGTCACACGCTTCCGGTACGGTGTACTGGTGTGGCGACGCGTGTGTCAATGTTCCACAACACAGAGATACGAGTCACTAGCAGCTACATAAAGCTACAGAATACATTACACCTGCAACATGACGCACATCCGACAACTTGTCTAATGTTTCGTTTATAATATTTAAGCTCGTCAAAACTCTATCAGAAAACAAGACCACTTGCAAGAGTATCAACTCCACACAGAATCGCACCATTTCCACAAATATAGTATGAACAGCAGCTGGAATGTTATAGAATTGCTTTAATTCTAGACATTTAGTTGCATTTCAATTTTTAATAGTTTTACATACAACGTATCGTTTTCACATCATCATGACAACTCACAGTATATGTTATTCGTCTCTACGAAGTAATCCGTCACACGCATTCCAAATATCATCAAAATATAAGCAACAGCAATGTATCTTGAAATTCTGTCTTTCAACTTACTTACGTTAGAGCGAAGATTTTCATTAATCTGAAAAAAATACATTTCATGTATAATTAATATAAATAAATAAAATAAAGGTCAGTCGTGGCGCAGAGTAAACTGCGTCTGTCTGCAAGCGCAATCGGTCGTGGGTTCGTTCCCCACTCTGGGGAGTGAGTGATTTAAAATTATTTTCACTTCTTTGCTCTGGTAAGAAAAAGTGCGGCGTTGAGTTCCGCCACTCAACATGCATAGTCTTGAATTGGGTGGAAAACGAAGTACGAAGTGTCTAGACACTAGGTACTTTCTATCTATGTAAAAATATAAACAATTTTAATAGTTTTAAATAATTTTGGAAAGATTTGGTTTGATTTATGTCAGAAGGAATTGGGAAAGAAGTGATAGATAAGTAAGTTAGGTAAGATTGTAATCAGTGGAAGAGTCCGGTAGGCTTGAAAGGAAAAGTCTACATTTGAATTCCGTATAGAATATTGACGGTTTGAACGTCAATATTCTACACGCAAAGCAACAAGCAGAGTCAAATATTTTTATTGAAAATAGCGAGTTACATTTGTATTTATATCTAGGAAACTTTCATCTATATATGCGTTAATCAAAACAAACGTAAGCGAAGCGTACACTTCCTTCACAACTGTGCTGACATCGGACAGCTTTTAAGTGTTTCAAATAATAACGTGTCAAATATGTGAGGTCAAGGTTTTTATAAAAATGTGTACCTTGTCCAACTTTTCAACATTTCGGACCATTTGGGCAATCCTTTTTCTGAAGTCGAGACACCGATAATGACAATAATCAAGACCATACATATTCCGCAAATCTGAATCACATCCAACATCACCACCTTCTTCCCTTTACTGTCTTTTGGACTGACATATATGAACAATGTGTTTAATATTATGTATAAACCTGGAAATGGACATCGGTGTTCAACTGTTTGTGACTGTTGTGCCTATTCTTAGTATACACGAGTATGAGAAATGTGAAATACTACAAATGCTGTCAAATGAATCGCTTGTGGTAGACAACTTTTCTGTAAGCAAATTTCAAATTGCCAAATCACGTCATTAAAAACTTTACATGAAATATATGAGGACAATACTTACATACAGATATTATTACTATCAGGCCTAATGCAAAGAGCGGCTTCGACACCCCGCCTTTGGCTCTCCGTAAGTAAGGCGCGACGCCAACCAGACGCGACAGCCGGATAACAATGCTAAGGGCGCCCTTATCCATTCCTTAGTATTGTCGTATATTTGTAAAGTAGCAATATAAAGTAGAGTTGTGTTATTATCTTCAACCGCCTTTTGGGACATATTATGTCTTTATGAAAGATTATTTTCTTTAAATTTTAATTTTATATCATGTATATTTTCTTTCGCTTACCTTGTATTCTGGTAATCAGTAGCTGGTACAAACAAAGCAGTAATAACAACTTGAAGGTAAATATTACGGCATCTGTCCTGACGCTATCCATCGAATAATGGACTTTACAAAGTGTAAAATTTATACGTAAATATCGATCGTTAGTGTTACTTAGTGCACTGTATTTATGATACTATCATGTACCAATTTAATGTATGTTTTAAAATTGACGCAGCTGTGCAGTGGTTAAATTAAATTCAATACTTCTGGGTTCGAAACTAAGAAAAGATTGTTATTTTTTGGCTCACGCGGTTAAGCACTCCGTTCTGTGCTTATTTTTTTTCTGACACACCCACTCTGACACACTGTGCCACCTTACAAAAGAGTTGGTATCAGCTACGGCATTGATGATATTAATACATGCACTTATAATGACACCCACCCTTATTCTGTCACCGGCACCAAAACGCCTTTTCATATCCCTACTAAAAATATTTCCGTGACATTCATTCACTTGTACTTATATCTTTCTATTGTCCTAATCTCGGATTCCGTTCTTTCTTTATCTCTTTCAAATACCATTATCTTAGTGGTACTTGATAGGTTAGGTTGAGAACATTATTTACAATCAGCTTTCACAATGAAGCCAAATGTCTCTAACTCACATTCTGATGATGATGTTTTATCGCGAGTGTCCACTAAACACACGCGACGCTCACGCTAACACTCTAACAAAGTAAGTCTGCAGCTGCATTACAGCTCTAACCGCCAACAGGAAACTCTCTAAACTTTATCACCAACCCTCACCCTTTGCCGTCTGTTGGACAAGTAATTTCTGAAGCTGGTTACCCCAAATTCCCATCCTCTCGAGCTTGTAGAGAAGGAGTGGCACTGAGACAGTGTCAAATGCCTTCGCCAAGACAAGGAAAATTTATAAAACCTTCTACCTTCTGTCTAGTAATGTAACAATGTAATCCGTGAGTTCAAGTATGGCATCAGTGATTGAGACACCTGTGCGGATATCAAATTAAGAGTCAGAAAGGAGATTTTTACTCTCCAAGTAGCTTAGCAATCGACGATTTAGAAGTTTCTCAACTACTTTAGAGAGAGACGAGAGAATCAAAATAGGTCTGTAATTAGTGACACTGTCTCTGTCACCACCCTTGTTGATAGGAATAACTTCAGCCTGCTTGAGCTCGATTATGTTACATGGCATGATAAAAGGAAACAAACCATCGTAGATTTTATTGATATTTAATTAAATCGCGCGCTTACAATATTGATAACGACTATAATATTCTAAAGTCTATACAAATAATTAATCTGTGCTGTGTTCAGGATCTACTTTTGAAAACCAGGAACTGAAGTGAGAGGTCCGTTACGGCCTATCCGGAGGATTATCAAGTTTCCATCATCAATATCTGCAGGCTTTGGGATGATCATTCTCTTAGGCTGTAACTGCGTCATTTGCTTCGGTATTGACTGAACAGACATTTCCCCCTCAATATCGGCGTCGTAAATGCAATTCCTCTGATTTAAAAATATCCAATAGCGACTGTAAAGTGGTAATAGTCTCTCTTGGATATTTACAGTTAGTACCGTGAATTGGTAATCCTTCCCGTTTACCGTTTTTTGTAACATTCGCTAGATGTTTTCTTCAATAAAAATATTAATGAATTAATATTCGTAGGAAATTTATTCCGTTCCGCTGACCGACGTAAACCAAATAAACTATAAAATGTCATAAAGTGATTATGGAGCTTTACTAGCTCTTACGCTTGTTTATTTAGTGTCGGATTTTTTTCAGGTCCATATGTTATTATGATAACTAAGTAAGATATCAGCAAACCAAACACCTGAAAGTTAAAATAGAAGTGTAAAAATGTTGGAGAGGAGGAGATAGTCACGTTGGCTCGTGGCATGAGAACCGTACAAGTACCGCTGGAGCAGCATTAGAACAATTACTTTCTAACAACAAGGAAACACTTTCTGTGTATTTTATAATTAATTTATTTTGAACATATTTTTAATCGACAACAGCATGCGCTTCTGGTTGGTCGTTTATGTTCTAATATCAATTAAAATTAATTCAATAATAAACCTTTTTATTAATTTTTAAAAGCCCCCTCAGCTCCTTGTCCTTGTCTAGACTCACCTTATCAAATTTGACAAGATAACCATTAATGCTACTAATATTTAACTACATTTATATTTACAAGTAAATCTGATATAGTATTATGCTAGCGTTGATAGTTACCACTTTATCCAACGCCACACTACTTACGTACGTAATGTAGCGTCGATAAACGTACACTTGTAATTCCAAGCAAACCTTTGAAGACCTTAACCATATATCATAATGATTTGTATTGATTCAATACGAAATAATTTAAATTGAAGAAATAATCATCACTCGACATGTCTATCGTTGACTTCACTTCACAAGAGTCTTGCTCTTTATAGTTGTTTAAAAGCTTTTAGTATAATTGCCATTTCACCTTGAATAACAGAGACCTGTCCAGAGTACACATATGAAGCGGCGAGTACGTGGTGTTCTCCAATATCAGTACTCGCTGGAACAAGTCTAGCTCGTTGCTCATCGCCGGAGAGGGAGCGTTTTCGTACTGTAGACATCGGACCAACAGCTGTGTGTGCTCCATCTGCCATATTTGTAGACAATTATAAAAGTATCTTTATATTTGTAATAGATTTATTTTATGCTCATCTAATATATTATTAAAATATTGAAAGAAACCTCTGCGTGCGTTCGGTGAAAGGTATTCACGAGTAAGAGCAGGCCCAGAGCATGACCCATGTCGTGGTACATCAGGAAAAATGTTTCGAAATTCAAAATGCCTGCAAACAAATACAGCTATCAACAGAGGAGATAATACAATAAAAAATAACAAGTTAACAATGTTGTACTAATAGTTTATTTATATTATAAGGAAATCTCTAGCTATGCTTTAAAAATACGTGTGGATTTAATATTTCTTTAAAAATAAAATGTCGAGAAAGTGACATTGCAAAGAGAAAAAAAGATCTTTGAAGAGTTACTTCCGTATGACATCCAAAGGAAGATGTGGTAGGTGAGCATTTCTAAGTTGAGCATGTGATACAGGAGACCCATTATCAACAGCAGTCCGTTGACGTCAGTCACGTCTCTGACTACTTCGCAGACGACCGAGTAGCATTTGGACAACCGGCGTAGAGTGTACTCAACAGGCTCTTTTACTTCTTCTTTCACTAGAAATTGAAGTATTTATTTTATTAGAAAAAATAAGTAATTAAGAGTTGCTGGCTGACTGTCTCATGTCACTCGTGCTCTCGCCGGACCTACCACGGAAATAAACATGTGACCTAAAAATATATATTAGAAATAACAGAAAGAACTAGGGTTTTTAAATTTTCGAACAATTATATTGTTTCATTTAAAGTGTAATGCAACAATAAAAGAAGTAGATATATTTTTTGTTTTAAAGTTTTTAAATATGATTCTATAAAGAGCTATTTGAGCAGTTTTGAAGACTGGACCATTTGATGTTAAACGACGATAAGCCAGATCAACTATGAAAAATTAAATATATAGTGTCACACATAGGTGTCTAGGTGAAAGTTATTTGTATATATAAAGTGACGTCACCTGGGCTGGTTACATTGCCGCGTCTGTTCTCTTTACTGCGCAAGTTCCTACAGTTTGTTGCGTCATCTGTCGCGTGTACGAATGCTAGTTTTGGTTTCCTTTTGGTACTCGAATTGCTTTCTCCTGTATTAATTAAAAAGAGGAAATGATGAAGTCTGGACAGGTGGTAGCATTTCAAGTGTGAAAATAATCTTGCATTCTAGTTGCAGCGGACAGGTACTGCGCAAAGTACATGGAGTCTAATTAGTTTAACTACTTTTCAGTATGCAACTGATAAAGAATGCCAAATTTTATAGACATTGTACAAAACTTGGCGCGCCTAAATCATTTCTCTCTTCTTCTATTATCTCATTACTTATCATACATTTGCCAATACAACACATATATTGGGCTTTGTAACAGAATATATCATAAAAGCGAAACAAAAGATAAATCACCTCCGATATCTCGCTCAGCTGACAATTGACATAAGGTGTCATTTATGAGGTTTAGAGCTCCCAACACTTTTTCAGAAAGAAAGATGACTTGTAAAAGTGAAACATCGACCCCGAATCGCATTATTGACAGCAAAGCCACTACAGTAGGGGCTGAAACTAGATATGAAATTAGGTTTTATACTAGAATCATAATTATGTATATTAATTTAATGCGCATTTTAACTCATTTTCTACGATATTACAAGTTCAAGGAACACGTTATACCAAGGTGTTTGACCAATGTACCAACATTTTAATTTGTGCATACATTCAGTTGTAACAGGTTGTATCAATTTCTATGTAAGATATTTCATCTGTAACGTATTTTTTTGGATATTTTTTTTAATAAATCAACATATGATAGTGTATGTATTAATAATGGTTTTATTTCTTATAAACATAGTTATAATAAACGTACTATATTCAATATATAATACTCAGAAAATCACTCGTCCTCTGAAATATTCAGACACACTGCACTCCACATATTTTTGTCTTGATATAATTTAAAATGTTATATGGTATGGGAAACTCTTTTTCTCTTCCCAAGTTTAGATCCTTCTGATCCAGAAACTAAGTTAGTCAGTAATTGAGGCCAACTTGTTCAAAAACATTATTTTAATTTATCATTATTTTTTGATTTGTGTAATATTTTCGATAGAGCTAAAACAAATATATAAAGCATAGCTGTAGCAACGTACAGAAGACATTCGAAGACGTTCTTAGGAAACAATCCGACACACGTATCACAGCCATGCCTAACACGTACACAAGGGCGAGGCGGTTTGCCCATTTGCCCTCTAATGTACCAGCGCTACAATTAATATCTTCATGAATCTGAAAAGAAAAGAAAAGAGTATTATAATGTACCATTTTTAACCTATACTTACTGTGGAGATGTTTTCTTGCCAAATGTCATTTTTATACTCTGTAATATAATTTTCTGAATTTAGTTTGTACTGGCCCAAGGTGAGAGGACAACAGAAACGTTCACGTTGAAACCTACAACTATATCATATGTATACTATACTATACAGACTTTTTTATCTTTTGTATACAAATTATTCCCACGTGTGTTTTCATTACAACTGGACGACATTTTTACATCACTTTTTGTACTTCTTTTATGCGTACAAGCGTATTTACGTGGTACGTACTTACATGTATGTGTATCAAAACAACTGCAGACAGGAGATGCGGGTTTTAATGCATTTCACTAAGGTATTTCTTTTCTCAATATTTAAGAAATGCAAACGTTTGAGCAAAACGTATAATAATTTGAACGCAGCGAAATTCGAACCCGCGCAGATTGAAAACCGTCAAACACAAATATGTGTTGAGATGAGCCGAGTGCAATAATAAACACTGAAATGTTGACCGTAATATGGAGTTGGAACGATTTGAAGCATACCTTGGCTAATTTGTTGAGACTTGTAACCATATGGGCGATCCTTCTGGCCGCAGTGAACACACTGAGCATGGCCACTGCCAGCATCATGCAGTTGCCAAAGATTTGAATAAGATCTGACGTCATCAAATCACTCACAACGTCATAATTTTTCATGGCTTCGAACACGTGGTAGAGCACTATGTATAGACCTGGAAAATGCACTTTGATAATCTTGTTCTAGGAGGAACTTATAAATTATCTAAAAAGTAAAAAGTGAAAAACGTAAAATCCTATTTCATGACTCACTTGCTGCGGTTTTTGTAAATCATTGCTTCAGGGAAGCGATTAGTTACTTCCGCTCGTAAAGGTAAGGAATAGTATTTGTAAAGCAATGGCAAAAAATGATCATTTTATAATATATGAATATTATATCAATTAGCCAAATTAGTCATGACAACAAATTATAAGTACCGTACTTCCTTAGGGGACACATAGAGACACTGGGTCGCGCCGGTCTCTGAGTCTTATGAATACAATAATATAAAGAGTGTTACCAAACCAAATAGTTATGATCTCTCTGACGAGCAATAAGAAATAATCTATATCATAAGAACTGTATATTGCTATACTTAATGGTATACTATACTACAAACTGCACACGGTTTATTATTTTCCAAAGGATAAGTTGAAGATGAAAACTTTGGTCGGAAAGTGGCTTAGTCTTATTGTGAAAGATGTGGATTAAGACAATACATTGAAATAACGTTTCGTCAAACGTCACAATATCAGCAGTACGTCATGTCTGTACGGTTTGTTTTCTCCGAATGTTATGTATAATTTATTTATATATATCAATTATATTTAAAATAATCCTTAAGGCATCTTTCACAGTTTACGTTAGCTTTACCACGTGACCAAGACTTCTTCAATCTTTCATTCAATTGATCATCATGGCATCTCTCTGGGCGTTGAACACATCTAGCTACTTAGCAATTATATCCTTGTGAAACTAACACAGGCATTCTTGCAAACAAGATTTGAATATATTAAGATGTTTGATATTATCGTATTGCATCGCGTATTGCGTATGTATCGAGTTTGGTATACCAAAATACATTTTTGGTAGACTGGAGTCTACCCGTGATCATGGACTAGTCAGATTTCAAATAATATATTTTCGACTACCTAAATATACGAAATTAATCCGTTTAAAATATATTCGTTTATAAAGATAGTAGTAGAGTAGTCGAATATTACAAATCAATAGTAATAATTCTGAATGCAACTTTTTCTTATCACTATATTTTCTTATTTGTCACGAATTTTTAAAAATATGCCAATAATACTTACATATACCCGTTACTACGGCCAAGTATAATACAAAGAGCGGTATCGACACTCCGTCTTTTGCTCCGCGCAAGTAAGGCGCGAAGCCCATCAGACGCGATAGGTGGATAATAACACTCAGACCGCCTTTATCCATTTCTAATGTATCTTTAAATATTTATAAATTATTATAAAATATAATTAGCTTGTGTAAGCGAGAAAATATACAAAATATCTTCAATTTTTTAATGGATTTAATTTACAAACGTATAGAAATGGTTATCAGAGACAACTAAGTGTTAAGACACGCCTACTTCTAAGGCGTTGCGTTCTGAAACCAAGCGTCGACGACGACGATCAACAACTGGCTCCTTCCCAAAGCTAATCATACATAACTAGTGTCAATGTAAAGGCAATTCCAGTCTGCCTCTATCGGAACAGACAACAAATGGTGTATTTAAATTATTAATTTTATATTCCTCATAACGTATTCTTTATTTACTTTGATTTCCAAAATAATTTTTTGTATGATTGACATAAAGACGCCACCTTGAAGGATGGTACAACGGCATCTGTTCTGATCATTTAGATATTTATCAAACAATAGACTTTACAAAGTGTATCGTATTAAATATGCATGTAACTAAACAGCGACCGATCGTTACGTTTACTTTGTAGAAGTGTGTAATTACAGATTATCAAAAAAAACACATTTATCAAAAGCTTACGATATATGTTTAGATTTTATAGTTCTTCATCAGATTTTTCACATTTTCGATAAATATATTATGCCAATTAAAATTGTTAATCGCGCTAAATAATGTATTGCGGCTATAGCTACCTCTATTAGGGGGCGGCTCATCGTAATTGTATTTCTGACAGCAAAATATACACGATTTATTCGATAAAAATAATTTCATTTAAAATAATGTCCTTAATTTAAAATATTATTATAATGCACATAGCATTCGTGATCCGAATTTCTTCAATAGAAAACCCAGACTGTTCGCAGATCTAATTTATTAATTACTACTAAATATCATCGTCCCTGGATACTTGCAGATTGAGCTGACTTGTTCTTGCTCTCTAGTGTATTTGAGACTTTAGAATTGAGTCCCAAGTGATAGAAAGTTTCCAACCATCTTCTCTATTGAAATGACGATTTTTTTTATTTCATTCAAGGAATATGATTTCCTTCGCAAGGAGGTTGAGGTTTGTAAAGGACGATGCGGCTTATTAAATCTGAGTGGGGCAAATTTGCTTTTCTTCTGATGATCCGAGTGACTGTGCCGCTGCTGTTACCGACTTATTTCTACAGGATATGGAACTTCTAGGCTTCCGTTCTTTCACGTCCCTAGTTCCGTAGTGCCAATCAGCGGTATGTCACGGCCCTGGTTTAGTACGGCTTGCAAACAAGCTGCCATTGGCAAGTGTGAAGCATACCAAATCTGGGCTGAGGCACCAGTCGCTAAGGTTCCAAACCTTAAAGAGAAAGTATAACCGTGCCTCAAGGTACTTTAAAAGGCAAATTCCGAACATATCACAACAATCAGTGAGAAGCTTGAGAGATACCCATTCGAAACACGTCAGTTTTGGGCACTCTCGAAGGCTAGACTTGGCAATTTCAGCCAGTCTTCGCTTCCGCCATTGCATACCGAGAATGACAGCCTGGCCCACACAGCGAAAGAAACAGCTGAACTCCTGGGCGGTCTCTTCGCCTCGAACTCGACTTTGGATGATAGAGGAACCACGACGCCGATCATTTCGCGTTGCCATTAACGATGCTTGACATTAAGTTTAACCAAAAAGCTGTTCGGTAAGCTCTAATTTCTCTGGACATCCAAAAGTCAAGTGGGCCGGATAGTATTTCTTCCTAAGTGCTCCATGTATTTGCTCCTGAGTTGCCACTGGTACTAATGCATTTAGTTTGGCACTCTTATTCACTCGGCGTAGTCCCTGATTGATGGAAGAGCGCCCTAATTCATCCGATTCCGAAAAAAGCGATGGTTCCGATCCAACTAACTACATGCCTATCGCTATCACTTCTCTACTCTCCCAAGTAATGGAGAGCATAATAAATAGAAGAGCATAATAAACAGGAGAGCATAATAAATAAGAGAGCATAATAAACAGCCAAATCCTGGTATATCTAGAAATTCAACGTTTGCTCAGCGACTGTCAATATGGCTTCCATCATGCTCGGTCAACCAGTGATATTCTAGTGTACTTAACCCACCGCTGGGCCGCTGCTATTGGCGAAAGCAAGGGAGAAGGCCTGGCAGTTAGTCTGGGCATGGCGAAGGCCTTCAATCGAGTATGGCACAGGGCACTCCTTGTCAAACTTCCATCGTATGGGCTTCCCGAGAAATTATGCAAGCCGGTCGCCAGCTTCCCCACTGAGTGTACAATTTTTGCTCTCAATTATTCCCCGTGAACGCTGGCGTCACCTAGAGCTGTGCGCTTTCCCCAACACTGTTCCTTCTGCATATCAATGACTTCTTAAATCGTAGCATTCAATGTTATGCAGACGACAGCACGGTGGACGCCGTCTACACCAAACGTGCACATCTTGGAAAACCTCTACAAGTGCCGAAAAGATACAAGTTTTAGCCAAAAAAAACTTGTATCTTCCGTCGAGGCATGAGAATGCCTCTTCCTGGGGTGAAAGACACAAGTTTGCGCGTTAACCACTAAAAAACCACATTTGTCGTATCACCAGGTTTCGAGAACACCCCCCTTAAAACCGCGCCCAATATAAGTATATTGGACCTTAGTGTTTCGAGCGACTGCATGGAATGCGTTCATCTGAAAAGCAAGGCCAAGTTAGCCTCAAAAAAATTGGTGTCATCGGCAGAGCGAGACGGTGCTTCACCCTCAAACACCGTTTGGCCCTTTACAAGGCCCAGGTTCGGCCTCATATGGAGTACTGCTCTCATCTTTTGGCTGGTGCACCCGAGCGTCAGTTTATACCAATTGATCGCATACAACACAGTGCCATTCGGATCGTTGGGGACCCAATAATCTGTGACAGGCTTCATACTTTGGCGATGCGTATTACGTTTCATCGTTATGCGTTCTCTATCGCATATATCACGAGGAGTGTTTTGGAGAACTGTTTGACCTGGTTCTTGCCGGTGAATTTTCCTACCGCACAAAACGTAACAGACTAAAATACCATCCCTACCATCTGGATACGTGGCGTTCTACTACTGTGCGGTTTTGTACAAATTTCCTTCCACGTGCCATACAACTGTGGAACGGCCTATCTGCGGCAGTGTCTCCTGGTCGTTACGACATGAATACCTTAAAAAAACGCGCTTATTCCTACCTTAAAGGCCGGCAACGCTTCAGCTCCTCTAGTGTTACACGGGACCGTGGGCGGTTTTGATCACTTATTATCACGTGATTCGAACTTTGACAATTTCGACTTCTCGACGAAAGAATTTCGACGCAGCTGGTAGTAGAACGCATGGCTTAGCGATCAGAGTGCTTGGACGGTATCCAAGAGGCGCGTGTCCGAATCCTCCTGCGTTCAGAAAATTTTAATACGATTTTTAAAAAATGTTTTCTAATCCTAAGTGTGGAATAACACTTTAAAAATAGTAAATATTAAAGTAATTAGAAGTGTTCACGGTATGTTCGCACACAGCTGACTGCGAAACAGGCCCATTCTTGACATCCTCATTGTTTGACCAATACAAGGTAAATACAGTAACGTGTTCGAAACGTTAGGCTTTAAAAGTGTGTTTCTAAATATCATTATACAAGTTTAATCCGTTTAAATAAAAATCATAAATGATAAATGCTTATATTTTTTATAACAATTTATAATATTCTTTCTGTATATAACTTAGGATATGTATTGAAGCCTTATGTTAGATTTGGCTAGTTGTTATTGTTGCCAATAAGAACAATATGTTTTAAAATTGAAATAAAATATGTAATGTATGTTCATATTTCGTGTTCAATGGCTTTATTTGATAGGAAATTTTATGCTATTTATGATTTAAATAAAATATTGTTCAAATGAACGCCACGACTTTTTTTGCACTGGTGAATACGATATGTCCAGTTTTTGATGACTCGGTGCAGCATTTCAGCTGGTATGGCCGCTATAGTCGTTCGAATGTTGCGTTCAAGGTTTTGAATCGTAGCTGGTTTATTGGCATACACTTGAGATTTAACATACCCCCACAAAATAGTCCAAGAGTGTTAAATCGCATGATCTTGGTGGCCATTTGTGAGGACCGTTGCGAGAAATAACCGACTCACCAAACTTATCACGCATTGTGACGGTAGCAGTTTGGCATGTTGCACGATCTTGTTGAAAATAAATGTCGTCCGCATTGATTTCATACACTTCAGGAAAAAAAATCGTTCAACATGTCACGATAACGGTCGCCATTGACAGTAACAGCACGCCTTCGTCGTTTTTGAAAAAGTACGGGCCAGTGATTCCACCGTACCATAATCCGCAAACAAACAGTCCAACAGTCAATTTTGCACTATGTAATGGTGTTTCATGAACCACTCTTGGATTTGACTCACTCCAGTAACGACAATTCTGTTTGTTCACATAACCATTGAGCCAAAAGTGAGCCTCATCTGAAAAGATGATTTTCTTATGAAATTCGGTGTCCGTTTCCATCAGTGCCCAATCAGCAAATTCACGACGTAATCGATGGTCTGCTGGCTTGAGTTCTTGTGCCAACACAATCTTGTATGGATGTAGGCCAAGATCCATACGTAAAATTCATCGTGGAACGGAAACATTTTGATTTTCTTCGACACTGGCTGATAAGGCGGCAATATTTTCTTCACTACGGCCTGTCCGTTGTCATGTTAGTGGTCTACTATCGTGCAAAGAATATTCACTTTCCAGTTTTTGGATTATGCGACGTATAGCGAGCTCAGACGGTGCACCATGACGACCATATTTAGCACGAAATGCTCTTTGAGTAGAGACAATACTTCTCGAATTTTGATGGAAAATTTGGACAATTTCCAAACGTTGAGGTAACGTAAATTTATTTACGATTAAATGACAAACATTACTGATTACAAAACAATACAAATGTCAAATGTTAAGCTACCAAGATGGCGGCTGTGAGCTATCAAAATCCTATCATCCCTATTGGGAAACCCTGTACAATATAAAGATAATTAAGGCCAAAATTAACTTAAAATAATTTCTTACCTGCATAATAGATTATATTATCTAGTTTTGGGCGGATTTCAATCAGGAATTAATTTAATTGGGAGTGCTAATAGACAAACATGCTTTCTAGGGCGTCGGTATGGTATTCTAAAATGATTTTGTTTCGGAGTAGTTTGTATAAAGACATGAAATCCAGTAAGAGGAACTTACTGGATTTCATGTCTTTCTTCCAAGTTTATCAAATTGAAATATTTCAATCTATCTTTATATAATAGTTGAGATTTTTTAATTTTAGCATGGTGTGATAGATATCATAAAAATATTTTTTGTGCTCGTTCAAGTCTTAAAGTGTGGGTAGTGTATTGTGGCCGCCAAACGATGCTAGTGTTCTAGCTGACTACGAACAAGGGAATTGGACAGTATTATTTCAGTTCTTAATTTAAAGACTTTAGCATTTCTTAGAACAAAACCCAATGTTTTACTAGCTTTAGATACTCTTTCATCGATTTGATATAGAAATGTCACCTTAGAATCCAAGGCTACACCCAAATCTTTAACTTCCATCTTCCATTCCTTTAACTTAACGCCATGTAATAACATTATTAAAATCTTTTTATAAAAGATTAGAATCATTACGAAAGTACTAAACGCATAAACTTTAAATCATCTGCATACAAACATGGAGTCGAATAATAAAAACATAAAGTCAGATCACTTATAAAAATATTAAATAGAATCGGAACAAGGTGTGAACCTTGCGGAACACCAGATGAGATATATAATATATGCTTTCCTGTTTGAAATCCGCCCAAAACTGGATTATATAATTTATTATGCAGGTAAGATGTTAGCCATTCCAAAACAGAATCCGAAAATCCATATATGGTTAATTTTTGAACAATATTTTATGTGGAACTCTATCAAAAGCTTTTTTTTAAGTCCGTGTATCTAGTGTCCATTTGTTTATTACTATCGATGGCTTCGCTTATATCTTTCGTAAAAGAAATTGAATTCGTAGTAGTTCATCTGCCATTTCAGAATCTATTTTGGTAATCGGAAATAATGTAAAGTAATTGTTTTAATGGACAGATTAGCGCTTCAAAGACTTTTATAAAAACACGAGGAATCGAGAAGGGTCGATAATTTTGAATATAAATTTCTTTGTCATTTTTATATATTGATAAAGCCTTGGTGAGTTTTCAAGCGGTTGGAAAGAAACTCAGGTCGTAAGTTTCACATCCATTATGTTTCTACTTAATTAAATCCCTTTGGAATAAATTTCAACATAAATCAGTAATATAACTATAGAAACGTTATATAAATACGTGACATAAATAAAAGAAATATTTTTTGTAAATTTTATTTATTTATTTAAAAGGTACTTAAATAAGTAAATAAATATTATGTAAGTAAGTGTATGTTTACAAACAATCAGTGCAGTGTTCAGTTTAATTAAGCTGTTGTTTGGAAAATTAGGGCTAAGTAATCATCCCATTTTCAGTTATAAAAGTTTTCAGTCCTTCGAAGTGAGTCCAATCTGTTGATAACAAAAATTGTAGATTATTTTTAAAAAACGGAGATATTAAATATAGATTAGTAGCATTTATTGGTAAAGCAGGACTGAGAGGAGAGATATGTAAACTGTAAATGCGCAATTTGTGTTAATATACAGGGTGTGATTTGATCAACGGAACAACTAAGGCATACGACTTCGGTCAAGCGCTTACACTCTAACGTGTTAGCTTTCTTAATGATCGTTATTGGATTCCTGGTATGGTGAAAAAGGATGTATGCAGTGCATAGACCATTCTCGTCTATATAACGTCTACTAGCACTCAGGAATAGTCCGAGGACCAGCAGCAGTTACCAGAGCTCTGTACCTTTAATGGTTACGCACGTTTATTTAATCTCATCGCCAACAATGAGACTTCAACATGATTACGATCACTTATTATAATAGAGAAATCTTCTAACTTACTGCTTTATATAAAGATCCAATTTGCAGGCCAAAAGGAGTTTTAAAGATTTCTTAACGCTTACGTTTGTTTACTTGCTATCGAATCCAATCTAGGGCTATAAGTTATTATGATAACTAAGTATGATACCAGCATACCAAACAACTAAAACAGAAAATAAGATATTAAAATCTTGATCTTCAAAATAAAAAAATAACCATTAAAGTTGTGAAATATCAAAAAATATTGCGCAAATAATGTCATGGTAGGTCATACATACGAAATAGTAAGTAAGCTTTGGAATTTAACATAAAATAACAATAATAATAAAAATAATAATAATAATAACAAAAATAATTTAACATAAAATAACTGGTGTTTGGTTGACAATCGTCAATTTATTTTCAAAAATAACTTGACAAGGGTCAATTTATTTTCGAAGTTGGGTTGACTTTTAAAGATTGTATTATAATTGCCATTTCACCTTGACCAAAAGAGATCTGTCCAGAGTGAACATATGAAGCGGCGAGTATGCAGTTTTTTGTAACACCAGAGTACGCTGGAACAGATGTAGCTCATTGTTCATCGCCAGAGAGGGAGCGTTCTCGTATTTTAAACATCTCACCAATAGTTCTGTGCGGTCCATCTGCAACAACCCTTTTTTGTAGACGATTTTTAAACTCCTTTACCAACATTTTAAATGTGTTTTCCTCATTTAATATATTATCAAAATATTAATATAAACCTCTGCGTGAGTTCGGTGAAAGGTATCTACGAGTAGAAACAGTCCTAACAAATGACTTAGGTCGTGGCAGATCACAAAAATTGTATCGAAGTTTAAGCTACCTGTAATCAAACAAACAAGATAAGTTCCCTTCCTCAAATGCTTGTTGGAAGCAAATTATTAAAATATACCAATGAAACTTACAAGTAATTGTAGGAGACAGACAGTTGGAAATAATAGAAATTTTACAAAAATAACTGATTATTTTAAAATAATATAATATAAAATACAGAAATTAAAAAAAAAAGACTTTAAATATAAAATTTGAGTTAATTCTTGAATAAGTGAAGCTAAAGTTGCAATTTGATAAGAGTAATGTCGAGTATTACTTCCCCATGATGCCCAAATGATGGTGTCGAAGGTAATCATTTCCAGCCGCAGCATGTGGTGTAAGAGACCCATGAGCAGTAGCAGCGCGTTGACGTCACTCGTGTCTCTGACCACCTCACAGATTGTGGAGTAACTTGTCGATAATCGACGAATGGTGTACTCAATGGGTTCATTTATTTCTGAGGTCACTGAAAATTTAACTACTTTTTATCCAACTGTCAGGAACGGTTATGTTTATTGCACATATCTATTTTGTATTTAATATTATTTATTACTTGATATCTCCGGAATCGCGGCTGCACGACGCAATTACACATAACAAAAAATATCTAAATATTACAATATGGGTAATAAATTTTTTATTGTTTTTTTATTATTATTTTATTAGAGTATGAATTTAGTTTATGTAAGATATTGAAGAAATATGTTTTGAATCAGCCACGTATTTATTATCTATTGTCCGGAATAGTTATCAAAAAATGTGATACATTTTTGTTGGTAAGCCTTAAATAATAATAATAATAATAATATTAAATTTATTCATTATAACTGCATGAGTCGCAGTTATTAGCTCCCTCAACGCGCCTCACAAGCTTCTTTTCAAAACCCAAACTAATTATCAAAACTGACAATATCGTTCATTATACAATTAAATAATACTACGATCTTATAAATTGGTACAAATGTTGAAATATATGGTTAATGGTTATATGGTTATATGGTTGTATATGGTTGTGTGTAAGGTTATGAAGTAGAACGTGAGCTTAAGTTTGTGTTTGTGTATATATGAGTGTGCGTGTGTTGTGTGTAAGTGTGTGTGCGTGTATGATGTTTAAACTTATAATAGAAAGTATTGTTAGGCAATCAGGAGATCTTCTGTCTGATCATAATTTAATTTTAATATTCAATTTTAATATTTTATTGATGTTATTGTAAAGAATAGGACTTAAGAAATAAAATTATCTTATAGAAGATATGGTACGACGCATTTAAATTTTTAAAATTTTATCAACTCTGCGTTTACTATACATAAACTGCAAATCGAAGCAAATAAATCTATGCTTTCATAGAACAAGCAGTTGCCGGATTGTAAACAATTTACACGATTGGTATAAGTCTGTTATTGGGAAACAAACAGGTTTAGACAGGATAATCTTTAATACACCTGTGGACAGTTTTCTAGTGGAAGTAAAATTGTTTTCGTAGCACAGCCCCAAGTTGATATACAGTAGGAAAGTATTGATTGTACAAGGGCGTAATAGACCATGATCAAAACTGGTATGTTACCGCTAGTTTCGTAGTTGCTTAAAGATATATGCGAATCTTCGTATACGAGAAGCCATTGCTAGGATGTGATTTTTCCAGGTAAGATTTTCATCAATGAGAACACTTAAATATTTTATAGTGCGAACCCGTGTTATTGTACTACAATTACAAATGTTGTCCAGTTCAAAGTAACATCTATGAGCTATTAATGAAAACGAATCAGGTGCCAAAAAACGTATGTGGCCAAAAGTTATATATTGAGTTTTTTGAGGTTATATATTGACATTACACATATTACAGGATAGCCAATTTATTACAACAAAAAAAGCTTTTTCACTAATATCTCGTGTATTTATCCAACTGCCACCATGTACAAGCAAAGCGATATCATCTGCATAAGAAATAATTTTGAAGTTTGGTATTTTAAGATTACATAGATCATTAACATAAATTTAAAAGAGAGCGGGACCTAAAACACTGCCCTGACGCACACCACACGAGAAAAATCAGCCGTCATAGCCTGAAGTATTAATTGAATAATATCCAAGTAAAAGTTGTTTTGTTTCATACATATTATATTTTTTTTATTCTCACCTGCATGGATTACATTTTCTTGTCTATTAAAATTATTATACAATTTCTCAAAAATGGTTGAGTCACTTCTCGGATTCACGAATGCTAGTTTGGGCTTCATCCTTTTCTTATTCATAAGCTTACTTTCTCCTGAATAGACATTTGAAACATAATTAAAAAGATGAAATGCGATGAATAAAAGATCGATAGTGGAGCAGTAAGACAGCGTTTGACTGGAAGCGCGATCAGTTGTGGGTTCGAGTCACACTGTAATTATTACTTTACTAATTACCCTGTAATTATTATATATAAATTATTTGCATTTTCTCGCTCTGGTAAGTCAAAGGACGGCTTTGAGCACCTCCATTCTGTGTCTCAAATTGGGCAGAGTGCGGAGTACGGAGGGCTTTACGCTAGTTACTTTTTATCTGCCTTGCTATGCGGGATGTTTTTTAAATTTAGTTAATTTAAAACAATGTACACTTCAATGTCATTTAGGACTTGTTACTACTTACTGACAATAGTAATAATAAGTGGAAGTTTCTGGATTTACCTTCGGCAGTTTGCTCTACTGACAATTGATGCAAGGTATTGTTAATAAGTTTTAAAGCTGCTAAGACTCTTTCAGAAAACAAGACTACTTGCAGAAGTAACAATTCTATCCAGAAAAGTACCAAAATCACAAAAACAGAAGCTGAAATTATAAAGAGATGAAAATCATGATAATAATTATATATACATTATTTGTTGGCTAGTGACACTGTTGATCAGGCGTGACAATTATAAGAATCTTTCTAGACTTTCTAGACCAGACATTCTACTGTACATTATAAAACAGTTCTGTGAGATGTACACGTATAAATATAACGCGTGGCGGTGAGCGCGACTGGTTATCGGTAACATAGTAACAAAACCTTGAGCCAAGATACTCCATCGACTTATTGGAAAGAGAAAACGAAGATATTTTTTCTTTCTAAAAAGACAATAGAGTATTTTGGCTCAAAGTTTTGTTTGGTACTATGCAATTTAAAAAAATCGCAAGGCGGTTATATTTACAACAGCCAGTATTTGACTATAAACGCTATTAGTTGTGGGTACGGTTCTCACTTAATTCATTTTTCCATCTTGAAGGCAGTTAAAGGAGTGTCTTGACACTTAGTTATCTCTGACAACCCTGCTATAAGATGAGGAGGGATAAAGAGGGAAATTACAAACATTAAAATATGTAAATATAAATCAAACGTACTATTCTTTGCTAAGAAAATATCAGCTACGTGCATCACTGCTGTTCCCATTATATATATAAGGAATCGATACGCCACTTTGTTTTCAGAAATATTTCCACTTGAAATACTTTCGTGAATCTGAAAAAAGTCTAAATATGTGGAAATTCTAAAATTGCAGATACTCTCAGCGAAGGCAGAGCATCTTCTCACTAAATTATATTTTTCTACCTTCGTGCAACTCCCATAAAAATAGTGGATTGCTCAGTGAACAATACATTGATACATTCTGTTGGTTTCTAATAAGATAGAGGAATCTTAATATTTACTTAAATTATTCTTAATTATTAGTATTTTTATAAAAATAATTTATGTAGAGAATGTAGAGAAAAGGCCTTTCTTCACTCAACATTTACATCTACTTGCTTCACGTAGATTATTCACTTAGGTACGAAGCTACTAGCCATACCTTGTCTAATTTTTCACAATTTCTAACCATATGAGAAATCCTTTTCGCTGAAGTAGGGACACCGACCAAAGGAACTATTATTAGTATATAATCGCTGGAAAAGTAAACCGTGTCCAATACCACCATATCCTTCTTGTTGTCGTCAATTTTATGCATCATATTGATGATTTGATAAAGCACTATGTATAAACCTGAAAAGTTGTAAACACTATGATTGAGAAGCAGTCAGTGAGCTCATTGGCTGTATACAGCTGTCGATTTATAGTTTTAAAATAATTTTAACGAAAAGAGTGGTAGCTTAACTTAATATTTTTATTTAGATACACGCCTTAATCCCGCATAGAAGAGTAGAAAGGAACTACCTAGTGTCAAGACACTCTGTACTCCGCTTTCCACTGAATTGGAAACATTGCGTGTTGAGTAGCGGAATTTAACGCCACGTTTTGTCTTAACAGAGTGAGGAAATGAAAATAATTTAATTATTATAATACCACGGGAATACCCCTGAGTGGGGATCGAACCCACAATTGATCGCGTTTACAGTCAGACCTCAATTCAGTATTATCGACTGAATATTTGAAGAGCTGTCGCTTTTTCACTTCTTCTTTTGTTTCTTCTCATATTTGGTATAATTTTAGAAAAAGATATCTTTTTCTAAAATTATCTTAACAAAGTAAACGGACTTGATCATTTATCCTCAGCTTCATTTATTTATTCATCAACATATCATTCAACAGATCGAATCGGAAAACAAATCTTTCCTCATCAAACACGTTTTTTTAAATTCACGAGGACGTAATTATGTCGCCGACTTATCTCATTAAAAATAATATAAAAAACGTCGATACTTACATACAAGGAGTACTACGACCAAGTCTAATACAAAGAGCGCCTTCGACACTCCGTCTTTTGCTCGGCGCATGTAAGGCGCGACGCCCACCAGACGCGACACGCGGATAATGAAACCGAGCGCGCCTTTATCCATGTCTTATAGACATATATTTATATGAAAAAATATTTCTTTTCGTCTATTATTCTATAAGATATTTAATAAATTACAGTTAACACTCATAAAATAGGAAATATGTTATACGAAATGCTAAATAAATCTTATTGGAGGAAAATAATCTTAGAGAGAACTAAATATTTAGGAATATGTTACCAGGCGCAGGATAAAGCGCAGGTCGCTTTATCTGATCAGAGCGACACAGACAGCAAAGGTCCGGGAAATCGACAAAACCGTATACGTTGCACTTCTAAGATGTTATGCTCATTTACGAAGCTCACATTAAAAGTCGAATTGTCCCCCCTTCTGTCATATAGAATGCGACTGCATGCAAGCAATTGAGTATCTTTGGAACAGGCTTCCTGCCTTATAAGTTTGACCCCTGCCCCAATAAGTTTTAAGATTACATTACATTTAAATACCGCTCCTGGCACAGTGGCAAAGTGTCTGATTATAAACGCGACCGGTTGTGGATTCGATTCCCACTCGGAGAATGATCATATTTTAATAATATTCAAATTCTCGCTTCGAAACTAGCCACTTCCTGTCTACCTTATATTTTAATCGCGTCGTACATATGAAGTCGATAGTTACCTAGTCTCTACGAAACCCGTTTGTAGTGGACCGTGTTCCTGAAGTATATGATGGACGAAGTCACAGCTTTCATTCCGATGTTATCTCTTAAGTAACGCGCTGTACAAAATGTATAATTAATGTGATTAATTGTTATCTATTGATCATTATAGTCCAGTTGTAGTTTTTTTGTATTTACTTAAGCGCTATCGTTGCTATTAATCGTTTTTTAATGTAATTTTATAAAAATGACAATTTTATGGTACAGTAAAAATATATACATATAAAGCGCTTTATCGAAATAAAGCGTGAAGCTACGAAAAAATATCTAGAAGATCATAGCAAGTTAGAAATAACTGAAGACATTTTGCTCGGAGAGGCGACCTTCACCTCTTCTTCTTCTACGGAAAAAATAGAAATATATATTTTTAAATACCTTTTCAAATAGTTCCATATTTTTAAAGAAATTATAATTAGTGTGATTATTAAAAAAAAGTAGTCAAATGGTATTATACGTTTTAATACGAAAATAAAAACGAATACCTCAATAATATAACAGTTGTTAAAGCTTATTAATGGAACAAATATTCATCACGAAAGTTCCCAAAGTATACAAAGTGCTTTTACTCGTCAAGTAAGTAGTAAGTACTTGTAACAGCTCCAGCATTCTCTTCCAGCCCTACCGGCCTTGGCAGCGTCACCGTATTTCAGGGGAGGCCGAGCTAGAAGAGCTCTGACCTTGGCGTGGGGACCTCGAGAGGGAACCATCAACTTAGAACACAGTGTAACATGAGCGCCACCTGTGAGGCATGAACCTCGGCTTGTGAACACCGTTTGTAGTGGGGGACTTGCCTGTACAGAACAGGCCTATTGGCATCGGGCGGGTACGAAACTGGGACCGGCGGGGATGGTGTGAGTAGCGTGTGCGCTTGCGTGTGTTTATGAATTTACCTATTTGTTTTGGATCGTTAGCGAGCGTAATGGCGTCAGCTTTTTCTGATAAAACGTGTCGGGGCCTACGGGGTCCCCATAATTGTCAGTCAGTATCGTAACCGCAGGCGCTTACCACCAGCAGGTTCGGATGAGTATCAGCTTTTTCGAAATAGCTACTAGAAAGTTTGCGATAAAGTTCTTTTATCGAGTCTAGCTTAATGTGAGAGGGAGAAGAAAGAAATAAGCAAAAGTACTCCGAGTGGAACCGAATACACAATCCAGCTACATTGCGATCTGTCACTACACTACTATGGAGTTTAATGCCGTACTTCTAGTACCTAGACAGGTTTAAAGGAGCGCGAGTGGGCTTTTTAAAAATAATATAAAGTTATATTTAAAATAAATTTTATATTAATATTACAACAGAATCCCTTGTTCTTAAAATGAAACTTAAACTGCCGAAACGACCAAGGAGAATTATATTAAAAAGAAATTAATTTTAAAATATATAAACAATATTCCGCATGGCGCAAGGAGATTCGCGTGACAATTGCACTAATGCTGATCAAGCGTTATCTAGTGTGGTCCTCATGCCATGCGCCAACGCAACTACCTTCATTGCTACACTTCCAACACCTCTCATAGCAACAACACTGAGCACTCAATCTCTACAGTTACGTGAGTGTTAACTTAGTTAATAACAGTAACACGTGGTACTTTCCGGGAGGTGGTCCCACTAGGGAGTGCCTGATGTACGGGTACCCTCATTGTATAGAGGCCCGTTGTTAATGTGTGCAACAGTGTATTTTGATTTTGGTTGTTGTATTTGGTTGTGGTGTATGTATGTGTGCGTTTTTTTGGGCGTTGAATAATATTAAAATTACATGAAACACAAATAATTCCACAAATAAAGATGTAGGTTTATTTCTAATACTAAAATGCTTTTTCATTTTACGATATGAAACGTAAAAAAATATAACATACAAGTATAACGCGTTGTCAGCGCGTCACCGGAGACATGAGTAGATGATATAGATGATATACTGCGAGAGATAGATGGAGAGATCATTGGATTAAACAATCTTGAAACTATTTCCGCGGCTTGAGTCGAGTTTTCAACGTGTTTCCTCTACGAAACTGTGCAAAGAGGGTGTGGGGTTCTGTTGTCGTACAAACAGTTGAAAGATGATATAATTAACCAATAAATATTTTCAATATGAACAAGCGTAGTAATAGAGTTCAGAGTTTTATTGTGGGCACTTGTAGTACTGAGAAGAACCAGAATTATTAATAATTATTACAATATACCATTTCCTTACAGTATATATTTCGGCGGGTAGATACGAAAGTATAACTACGTAAATTTAAGTGCTCTATATTTTTAAATATTTAAAATTATTATAATTACATATGTTATAAATTAAGTGTACCTGTGTATAAGTTGGCGGTCACTAAAGTTTCTCACAAACTCTTAATACTAACACTTCACATAATGGATACCACAGCTGAGCAACTTTTGAAAAGCATGGAGGAACTATCCAATTTGTTTAACACCAGGATGGGTGAGTTCGAGAAGAACTTGCCACAGCCCACATCTTCAGCTTCCAATCCTACGGTGAAGGCTTTGTTCGGCGAGTTCCAAGCTTTTAAAACATTTGTCTGGAAATCTCTAGGCATCCTAAAGTCCCAGGTTGAGCTTCTTGTCAATGGCCTCGATAGATTAGAGACACAGTCTCGTAGAAAGGTGCTACTTTTTCATGGCATCACGGAGAGCGTAGATGAGGATGTTGTGAAGAAGACTATGGCTGTGTTAAAAGACCGTATGCGGTTAATGGAGGTGAAGCCGGAGCAACTTGAAGCCTGTCATAGATTAGGAGTGAAAATCGGCCTATTCTTGTTCGCTTCGTAACCGTGCAACTCCGCTCCAGTGTTTGGCGAGCCAAAACATCTTTAAAAGGTTCGACTGTTAAAGTGACCGAATTTCTAACAAAATCGTGTCAAGAAGTCTTCGCTGCAGCCCGTAATCATTTCGGAATACGAAGGTGTTGGTCTGCTGATGGTGTTATAGTTATTGTTCTGCCAGACAAGTTTCGGGTAAAAGTTGTAACGCAAGGTGACTTAAAACAGTTAATAGCTAAGCATCCAAAAAGTATAACAACACAATAGTGATTTCTAAACATTCATTCCATAGTTAAACTTTGTTTAAAAAAGGAAATATCTTTTATCTCAATGATATTCATACAACGTAATGTATGGTAAATTTAGCTTCCTTTGTTCTTCATTAAATCTCAGTGCTTCAGTAATTTTATACGTCGTATTTTTACTTATATATGTATAGTAGTACTTTGTTATTTTTTTTTCTTGATATTATAAGATATTTTAATTAAATGCATGTGTCCACCTATGTTGTTATGACTTATGACACAGTTTACTGTCGGTGTTAGCTGTCAGCTGTCACATGTCAATTTCACGACATTTGTTATCTATATGCTTTGCGTTTAGTTGTTACTTCATTTAGTTACGATTTATTATTATCAGATAGATATTTTTTTTCGATGTAACTTTTGCCTTACATAGTTTGATCTTCTTTCTCATTTTCTAAGATATATATATATATATATATATATATATATATGTATATGTATATATATATATATATATATATATATATATATATATATATATATATATATATATATATATGTTTTAATGATTTTTGTTATTCATAACGAATTTACTTTAAATATTTTTTGCTTTTTTTTTTACTTTACTGTTTAATGTTATATATATTTTTTTTGTTTTTGTTTTTTCTTACGGCCAGCTTATGCATTAGAATAGTGTGGATTTGGCAAAAATTATTATTATAATTTTTTTTCATTATTATTCATATATTGATTTTTTTTAACCTATTATATTATTTTGTTTATTTATCTATTTATTTTTATACATATATTTAAATTATTATAGAGATTTTGTGATATATTGTAATAATGTATATAGAAGATGATTTTTTTTCTTGTTCATCCGACAATTACGATAGTGCTTTAAGCAGTAATAATAGCTCATCATCAGACACAGAATCATTGGAAGAAAAGCTACAAAAAGTTTTTCTCCCGGATAATAAACTCCTTTCCCTTGTGCATATCAACGCGCAGAGTCTTCTGGCTCACCATTCTGATCTGCTCACATCCTTTAACACAGGCGTAGTCGACTGTATTCTGGTTTCCGAAACCTGGTTAAAACCCTCACTCCCATCTACTTGTTGCTCTCTGCCCGGTTACCAATTATTCCGCCAGGACCGTATTGGGCGTGGTGGTGGTGGCGTGGGTATCTATCTCCGAGGAAATATTCCAGCAAACACAGTCTTGTGCTCCCCACCACATACTTTGGATTCTCTGTAGTACCTCTTCCTAAATATTGAGGTACACAATAAAAAAATTCTTCTCGGTGTCCTATACAGTGCTAATGACAAAATTAATTATTTTAATGAACTTGAAGATATTTTAAGTAACCTTTTACCGAATTACGACCACGTCATCTGTATGGGTGATCTAAATACGTGCCTACTGAAACATGATACTCGGACACAGAAGTTGAGCACGTTGCTCTCTTCATTTAATTTAAATATACTCCCCATGTCTTCCCCCACTCATCGCTTCCCTAATTGTGTGCCTTCCCTTATAGATCTAATATTTGTCTCTAACCCTAATTTTGCTATATCGCACGGTCAAATGACTACTCCTTTTTCATATCATGACTTAATATTTCTCACTTACAAAGTGCGCTCTCCCAAAGTTAGAGGCAAAGTTTTTCTTCAGCGCAATTTTAAGCATATCAACATTGAACATTTGAGAGAGGATGTCAGAAATATCGACTGGTCATTATTACTATCTTCTAATAATATTGATGCCATGGTCAACGATCTAACTTCTGAACTAATTCGGATTTATGATATCCATGCTCCAGCAAGACCAGTTCGGATGAAACATGTGCCTGCTCCCTGGTTAACACCAGTGATCAGAAGGACCATGGCAAAACGTGATAAGGCTAAAAATCGGTATAAAAAGTATCCCTCGCATGAAAACCTCGAATCCTATAAAAAATTACGTAACATCTGCAACAGAATGTGTAGGGATGCCAAACGTCACTACATTCACTCGACAATTAGAGATCTGTCCCAAGCTCAAGTTTGGAAATTCTTATGGTCATTGGGCGTGGGCAAAACCTCAGAACATTGTCATAGTTCTGTGGACCTTAATTCGCTAAATAGTCATTTCACCGCCCCTCCCATAGCTCTAGATTCTAATACTAAACTGACTACTCTTTCCCACTTATCATTTCTTGCCCCGCCAGACTGTCCATCCTTCTTTTTTCAGCCAGTCTCCGAAGACGTTATTAAGAAGTGTGTCCATTCCATTTCCACCAAAATCATCGGCAGTGATAGTCTCAGCCTTGATATGGTTCTTCCAGTGTTAGATGACATTGCTCCAGTGATCACTCACATTGTTAACTTTTCTCTGTCATGCAATGTCTTCCCGACACTGTGGAAGAAGGCTATCATTATACCTCTTCCCAAAAACAATAACCCAACTTCCCTATCCCAATATCGTCCCATATCCATTCTTCCTGTCCTGTCTAAGGTCATTGAATCCATAGTACATGAACAATTCTATTCATTTCTAACAACTTATAACCTGTTATCTCCATTCCAATCCGGTTTTCGTTCATCTCACAGCACTGTTGGTGCCTTGCTGAAGACAACAGAGGATGTGCGATGTGCTATGGATAACACCAAGCTCACTGCATTTGTTCTGTTGGACTTTAGCAGCGCTTTCAACTCTGTTGATTTTGACATTCTTCTTGGTACTCTTCGTGTGGCTAATGTCTCTCCCCTTGTTATTGACTGGTTTTACTCATACCTTTTCGGACGCCAGCAATGTGTGAAAACCGATTATGCTTCTTCGGACTGGTTGGAGCTCACAGCTGGTGTTCCTCAAGGCGGCGTACTTTCACCCTTACTATTTTCCGTTTTTATAAATAACATCTCCCGTGTCATAAATTCTCCCTTCCATCTGTATGCAGATGACTTACAGCTTTACAGGGATTTTAGTTTGGCTGAGTTGCCCAGGACTGTTGAGTTATTAAATGAGGACCTTACCGCTATAGAGTCATGGGCTAAATCTTTTGGCCTTCTTGTCAACCCTAAAAAATCTCAGGCTATAATTGTTGGCAGCAGCAGGCTAAGATGTAAAATAGACTGGAGGAGAGTTCCAGAATTAAAATATGCTGGAATTCCTATCCCTTACAGCGACTCAGTGAGGAACTTGGGCCTTATTATTGATTGCAATATGTCCTGGGTAGCCCAAGTCAACGAGGTTAGTAAACGCATGCACTATACTTATCACTCTCTCAAACGTCTCCAATATTTTCTCCCTTTCACTACAAAAATTATGCTAGCGCAATCTCTTCTTATACCTATCCTTGACTATGCTGATGTGTGTTATTTGGATGTGACTGAGGAGCTACTCAATAAGCTGGAACGTCTCCAAAATCTGGCAATTCGTTTTATTTTCGGTTTACGTAAATTTGACCACGTATCTACATATCGCAATCAGCTTAAATGGCTCCCTATCCGCCTTCGCCGTGATATGCATATCCTTTCAGTCCTCTATAATATTCTTAAAGATCTTAATTCCCCCCATTACCTACGCTCCCGATTTAATCTTCTTCCTCTTCCAACTCGTTCTAGACGTTCCTGTATTACTTCAGAGCTGGAGGTACCTAGGAGTAATACAAAATTTGCTTGCAACTCTTTCTGTGTACGTGCAGCTAAACTCTGGAACGAGCTTCCTAAATCCATCCAGAGTAGTTCTAGTGTTTATTGCTTTAAAAAAAGGGTTAAAGAGCACTTTTTCAAACAACTTTCGTCTGACTAAGCAAATTTTCTATTTTGGATATATTAAGTGTATATGTGTAGATATGTATGTATATATGTATATATATATATATAAATATGTATGTATGTAATTATATATGTATGTATGTATGAATGTATAACATAAATGTAATTTATTTATTATTATATTTAATTAATATTATTCTTTTATTTGTCTTTTGCACTATATATATATACTACTTGCTAATTTACACTATCTCTTTTAACTATGGGTTGGCTGGAAGAGATTTCTTATAGAAATAAGCCCGCCTTTGTAAACAAATTATATTATGTAAAATTACTCTGAAACTGTTAATGTGCAATAAAGAATATATATATGAAAGCACTTCCTTGAAGACCTTATCGACCACTACGTTATTATCAAACAACCCAAATGATAGAATAAATAGCATTTCTGCAGAAACAGATGCTGTAGACATTTGGCGTCAGATCAAATGTGAAGATTCCGTTAGGCTTAGTTTACACATACTCGTAGTGTAGCACTGTATGTAGTAAAAGCAGTTTTATCCATTATGTAAAGTTTTTATATCGTGTACTTTAACATGGAAGTTGTTACAATTCACGTAGCACTACATTGACACAATAGAATGGCTAAAGTGTCAACAGAAATACATTCCCCAAGTAAGCCTTCAGGGGTGTCGCACGCTATTCACTGAGCGCGGTGTTGTGCGTCGCAGAGGGACGTCAATAAATAATTAGAAAACTTTTACAAAGTCCGATGCGTGTGCTTATTATGTAAATAAGTAAATACGCGGAATTTGAGCAACTGTCAGTTTCAGTGTTCCATACCCCTATGTACGGGTGTGGGTGACTGTGGTGGGTATCTCGCGTGTTTTAACTTACATATGTACCGTTTACAAAAAAGAAAATATTTTAATTATATAGGTTTGCTTGTACTTGTATACTTGAATGACTTGAATGATGTCTTCCGTCAGCGGCTTCACGGTTTGTTTGGACAAAGGATACTTTCACTTGGATGAGAGCAACTTTTATACCAAAGAGATAACAAGTTCCTCTATTTCCGCCTAAATTCGGAACGGAACTCAGCGCTGTATTTTATCTTGCTAAAGTTAAAATGTAAATAATTAAAATGTAATAAATAAGCAAATCGAACCCCTTACCAACTTTAATAGTCTTATAGTCAAACGCTGTCACAATGCCTCTTAAATAATATTTTTATAAAATATTCATTTATTTCTATATTTATGTTTGTATATTATTTTTAGCTTCACGCTTTTATCCCGCATATAGCAGGGTAGACAGAAAGTACCTAGTGTCAAGACACTCCGTACTTCGCTTTTCACCGAAATCGAGAAATTGCGTGTTGAGTGGTGGAACTGAACGCCGTACTTTGTCTTTTACCAGAGCGAGGAAGTGAAAATAATTTAAATATTATCACTCCCCGAGTGGGGATCGAACCCACAACCGGTCGCGTTTACAGTCAGACGCTGTCACACTGCGCTACGACCGGCCTTATATGTATTACTTAAATACAATTTATTTGGGATTAGGGTTTTATGCTTTACGGTACTAACATATTTTTCTAGATTTTTTCTCTTACTAATAAATCAGCTCGATCTAACTCGATTAAGTCGACCCGAATTTTCTAGTGATATATATATATATATATATATTTATACATATATATATATGTTGCTCTGGAATTTATTTGCAGTTTACGTACTAATGAAGTAACGTATTTAATAAAAGGTTACATTATATGAATGTTTTACAGTGAATTATCGTTGTTATAGACACATCATAGTATTAAATCTTTTATAGTAAATGAATCAACTTACAATTATATCCTTTTTTAGTTTTGGTCTCTCAGGAAGACGTTGTTTTGTGGCTGGTTTGTCTCTAATTTAGTAAAAAAGTGGAGAATGGAGTATCTTGACACTAGGTTCTTCCTAACTACCCTGTTTTAGCAACAATTTGTAGACTTTGTGCTGTGTGATTCCGACCTAGAATAGGTTCACTCTGGTATTGGTGGTGTCGTAAGAGGCAACTAAAATGACACGTTGCCAGCGATAGCGCTATTGGGCAAACTCGACCGGATCATCACCACCCCTGGCATTTAAAAACGACGTTAAGTAATAGCTTTATGCGATTGTATTTCGTAGTAGGTAATACCAGGTCCCGGCGCCCAAACTCTCCCCCTTCTCCCTAAAATGAAAGCGGTTCTAAAAGAAATTTTACCCCAGGAGGGTACCAGATTGATACATTGGCGCTACGTAGAGACGTTCATCGTGCGTTCTCTATCATGGGGAGTGTTCTGGAGAACTATTTGACCTGGTTCCTGCTGCTGAATTCTCCAACTGCACAGTATGTAACAAACTAAAATACCATCCCTACTATCTGGATACGTGGCGTTCTACTACAGCGCGGTTTTGTAGAAATTTCCTTCCGCGTTCCTTACAGCTATGGAATGACCTACCTGCGGCAGTGTTTCCAGGTCGTTACGACATAAACACCTTCTAAAAGTGCGCTAATTCCCACTTTAAAAGCCGGCAATGCTCTTGTAGCTCCTCTGGTGTTACACGAGGCCGTAGGCGGCGGCTTACCATCACGTGACCCGCACGGTCGTTTGCATTGCCTGTCCTTTAAAAACAAATTTGTAAATTTTGGAGACCGCTCGATTCGAACCCGCACCTCATGAAACCGTCCCTGCGCTTTGACCGCGTGCGCCAGGTGCTCTAAAACAGTCCGAGTCTAAATTCTTATACGCTTGTTACCATTATCTTTTATTTCCATCATCTCAGTAGAGAGACTTTTACAAATTTCCAGTCCCCAAAGATTATTTCTAAGAAACAAACGTTTCGCAAAAAATAATTATATTTATTAAATATTTTACTTACTTTAAATTGTAAACTCTATTGATCTTATCAAACATAATTACAAACAGTGTTAGTAAGAAAACAACTTATAACGTAAATGAGTAATCGAAAACAAAAGTAGACACCTTTGTGTACAGCGAACAAATAAGACACGAAAATAAATAACAGAAGTTTAATACCACAAATGTTAATATATATATATATATATATATATATATATATATATATATATATATATTTATATATATATATGTATATATATATATTTCATTTCTAACTCGTTTACTCGTTTTTGAAATTTTAAACTCATTCGTTCAATACTAAATATCTAGAAACAGTATTTTACTTTGTTATTTAGTTTACATTGAAATATTTATATTTACATTGAAATATTTATCCAACCACATATTATATATGGGTAGTGATGTACAAGTACTCGAATGTGCGGTACGAGAAGTCACGGGAGACCGCGGTTGACCTGCGAAAGCACAGTATCAATCATGCTGGAGGAAGTTCACGTAAAAGGTATGAGGACCTTCCGAAGCGCATGCATGAAGAGGTTGATGACTGTGGACGAGGTGAAAGAGGTATACAAGGACCATGACGTTTAACGCTTCGTCCTCTCTGACTATCCTGCAAGGGATAAACTGTAAAGCTAAAATAATATCATGTGTTAGGCTTTGCAACATGTGCCATGGACGCGTCAACAACGTGTACGTCCATATTAATGTGCAAGTTAAACACGAGTTATTATGATTTGCATTTAAGTGATTATTTTAAAATACTTCTAATGAGGCCGGTCGTGGCGCAGTTTGACAGCGTCTAACGCGATCGGTTGTGGGTTCGATTGCCATTTAAGGGAGTGATTATATTTAAATTATGTTCATTCTGGTAATACAAATAGCAGCGTTGAGTTTCACCACTCAACACATAATGTTTGGAATTCAGTGGAAAGTGAAGTACGGAGTGTCTACTAGTACTTTCTATCTTCCCTGCTTTGCGGGATAAAAGCGTGAAGCTAAAAAAACTTCTAATGTACATAATATTTTAAGAAATGTTAACAGGAAATGATAAATCATTCCATTCCATGCAGCCTTTATACAGTATGAAGAGGAAAAGTGAAATTTACGTTTTACTTGACATCCTTTGTGTTTTGTTGTACAAAGTTATCAGTAACGCTGTTAGATAGTGCCAAGTGCCCGATCCAATTCGCAATGGCCTTGCGAGTCGTAAATGAAAAAACCTAGTAAACGCAATTTTAATGCAGTACCAAAAATAATCATTTGAAGGAAGAGTTCACGAACATATATAAAGAAAGCATGATTAATGAATCTTTCTTGTAGTACCGAGTACAAAGGTTTCTATTATAACAACTGAACAAATTAAGTTACATAGTAAGTCAGTTACTTACTTAACCAAAATTAATTAGAATATGGTTAAAAAACATTAAAAAATCTTACAGTTATATGTAGTATGTATTTATGTATGTACAGTTATATGTTATATGTAGTACTTATGCATTTAATGTTAATAGTTTTGAAGTCGTTGATTGTCTATTATTTTCCATTTTTTTGGGTAAAACTCTACTTCCTGCAGATATTTTTTTATGAACTAATAAAACTGTTCCTATCTTTATCTTTATCTTAAAACATTGATAACTAAGCTTTAGTCTGAATGTGTTTGTTATAAAACATTTTTTCATAAATAACAAAAAGCCATTTTGTATGTTTAGACAATGTATGTAACAAGAGTCTTTTATGACTACTAAAGTAAGGAAATAAAAAGTGAATTTCCATTGATGTATGTTGTTAAATAAAACAGGCGTTTTGTACTACACATATTACGTAGTATATCTAGGCGGTAAGTCTCGCTATGAACACAGTGGTCCTAGGTTCAATCTCCACACTGCGTTTTGTTTCCGGTAAGGTAAGCCAAATTTAGGCGTTGGCATTTACAATATGCGATCTCTTTAATTATTTACATTATGACTTTAATGTATTCCTGCATTTGATTACTCTTTTTAATTCACTCTACTTCTTCAGCTTTATAAAACTGTATGTTAATATAATAAAAATTCAGGCTTATTTTACAACTAGCATGTATGTCTCACAGTTTAGAAACGAATCTCGAACTAAATATGTAGTAGTGTAAAGGGTCTTAGTAGATTACACTACCGGTTAGTGGAAATGAGTCGATTTCATTTTCGTATATTGTGTTATGATTGCATTAAATATACACGTTACCCATTTGCGTAAACGTTTATTATATTTATATGTCTTAATATAGTTCTTATATCTTCTATATCAAAAGAGTCAACTTATTCCAGTAATAAAAAGCGTACGTAGCGTAGCCAACACCAAACGTTGAGTACGTTTGGTGTTAGCTAAATACATCTGAGAACTCCTACAGTAATGAAATGTGTAATAAAAATACTGTAGTAACTGAATATTTCAAAAGTATCTCACACTTTTTTGGTAATTTGTTTAGCATTTTATGAATTATTAATCTACTCTTCAGTATTAGCACGAAGTTTTCAAAGGTATTAATAAAACCATCAAAGGAATAATTTTAACTCAAAGAAAAAATTTCGTTAGCCCTTTTTTAGTGTTAATGGAATTAGTATCAAAAATTATAATTAAAATGAAGATATTATTAAAAATTACATGTTCACCTTCAATTGTTGCTAGTCGATGAAGTTCAGCGGATTAGAGGGAGAGGGCCGAGAGTAAGGACGTTCCGTTCTTCACTTTTCACCTGTTTGCGTAAAACTGGAATCGAAGTGCGTTAACCAGAATGAGGAAAGAATATAATTTAAACATTAAAATTCCCTCTCTATTAGCGCCGTGGTAGGCCTCTCTCTGCGACACAAAGGCACCAACAACGATTTAAAGGCAAATTAAACAACATTAACTATTCGACCTCATACTCGTAGTAGATACTTCCCCGTAGATATTGAAATACTTTAAAATTTGTCTCAAGTCTACAAGGTTACCGTCCTGCCCGCATAGCTCTACGAACAGCTCTACGAACAGCTCTACGAACAGCTCTACGAACAGCTCTACGAACAGCTCTACAATACGAATCTAATGAAATTCCTTTATGAGTCTGATTTAAAGTTTTGCCCATTAAAGCACACAATGTTACCTATTTTTCGCAGCAGGATTCTAACTCACGCTCTTAGAAAGCGAACGCTCTGAGAAATAATTGATTGAGAAGAGTACATGATGTTAGCAAACATTGTTAGTAGAAAACAATTTAAAACAATACAAGCGTCACATCGATGACAAAAAGTACACACCGTGTATTTATTACAAGTGATATATGAGTTAATTAGATTATTAAATAATTAACAAAACCTATAAAAAATTTAAAGTAAAGATTTTCTTATATTTTTTAAAAAAAATTCTAATCCTTATAATATTTACCAATATTTTGTTAATAGTAAAGTAATTAACTTCTCAAATAAACCCCAGTAACTACTCATTAAAACGAAGGTAAGGCTTCGCGCGGTCCCTCGTTAGATCGACTATTATTACATAAAAACATAGAAGTTATATATAGAATAATTTGTTAGTAGAATCCAATCCATTTCGGGAATATGAATATAAATCCTTTGCCATTTCCTTTGCCATAAAACCGAGCGTTCTGTTTTCAGAAGTTACAATTATACAAGTTCCTTTTGTGGCTATAAAATACCTGCAAATGATTTTTAATTGGAACTCAGAATTATCTCATAAGATATAGTTTACTAATTTATAATTTTACTTTGATAATTATATACTAAAAAAAATTAAAAAACTTGAAATTTAATAAGAACTTTCCGCTAATGACAAAGTGCCGCGTTAAGTTCCGCAACTTTAGCCTTCAATTTAGTTAGCACGTATATTGAAAAACATTAAACATGAAATAGTTCATAGAACAGTATCAATTTTATATTTTACATGACGTGATTTTTCTATTTCTGTAGAAGAGTTAAATAAGTAGTTATCATTTTTTTACAGTTTTTACGCGCGGCTCTGATACGTGTGTGCGTTGACGAGGTTTAGATATTTTTATATTTCATTTGGTTTTTCTACAAATGAGAAGTGAAGAAGATAGTATCGTAAGGTAAACGTGGTTATGGGTTTGATTCCCACTCGGGGGGATTAATATACTTCAACTACTTTCGTCCTGGTAACACAAAACGCGACGTTGAGTTTTACCACTCAGGCCACAATGTTCCAAATTCTACGGAAAGCGGAATATGGAGTGCCTTGACAGGTTCTACGGTAGTACTCGTCGGTAGTTCCCATTTATTTTGCTATGCGAGATAAAAGTAGCACGGCTATGCTAAAGCAATAGATAAATATAATATTGTTTTTATGTCCGAGGACAATTTCCAAGTCGTCTCTAACAGTGTTTAACGTCGCGATGTCAACCGAATTACACAGTAACTGGTAATAGGAGCTGCGCGCGAGCTCCGGCGGAGACTGAGCTCGGAGTATTTACATTTATTATTGTTTACGCAATTCTTACAATTTCAACAATACGCACTGGGGACTTACAATGGGAATTAATTTAGCGCTTTGTTCTTTTGTTGTTTTGAAAATGTAAAATTAAATATATAAACGTAAAGAGCGCTGTAGACGTTAGCGTGGGCGCGTTGACGGCGCCTGCGGCTTGAACTGAACGAGAGCGACCTCGAACAATGTGTCATTAATAGCCAAGACAGACAGACGTCACATATTTGGTAATTTATACTAAGACCTTATTCGGTTTAGTTTCTCACTACGCAACTTTAAAATTCAACAAAGCCATCTTTTCTTTTCTGCTAAGTTTCTTTGTTTCTTGCTATTTTAATATACGGAGTGATAAGTCACGAAGGTAGTGCCACGGCTTTTGTAATCAGACCAGATTGCATAGAGAATCTAGTATTAAGACAGGCGATGTTATTAGTAGATATATAAAAAAATGTTCCTGTAAAAAACTTGTATTCACAAATTTTGATATACAATCAAATTGACGTACTCGTGAATGGCCCTCGAAGCTAACAAAGTCGTAACAGTAAGGGTCTCGAGAAGACACTAGGAAATGAGTCGTGTCGAGACTACGCGACGTCGCCGCAGAAGTAGACACTGATCACATACACTATCGCAGTCTTACATGCGCTCGCTTAGCAGAGTATTCAGAGACAAAGAGTGTCAAGACACTCTGTTGACTGCTTTCGACTTAAAATCGAGCGGAGCTATGAAAATTATATTTTTTTATATATTATCAATTCCTAGAATGGGATGCGACACAACCAATCCCCTTTACCGTCAGACCTGTCTACACTGTCGCGAACGCTTAAATAAGTAATCAATCTTCAATATTGAACATTATTGCACATATATAGATAAGATTTTAAAATGTTCAATATTTTATGGGTTTCTTTAAACGCTACAATTGGAGAGCTTTCGTGCGTCGAGAAGTACAATTTATAGTGTACCTTCTTCCCAAAGACAGACAACACAAATTCCTTAGTAACATAGATAGCCCTGGGAAAGGTATCCACTTACTATTCAGAAAGATTCATGAAGACTAAAATATATACGAAACCTCATAAAATGATCAGCTCTTTATAGAAAAATGACATAACCGAGGAAAATGCTTTTCAATTTATTTTTGTTGCGTTTATTCGTTTGCTCGCGTGACGTCGATACAAATAAATCATCCCAAATTACTTTATATTTGATATTTTTTTATGTTGCATCTGAAGTATGTATTTAACTGTCTCTGGTGTCTTCAACGGATGCCGTGAGATAGAAGGAAGTAACTTCCGGACTTCTAGATGTGAGCTCGGCTCTTGTTGGTGTTGAAATTTGTGCTATATTAAACGTCTATCCGTATACGTATGAGTATATGTACGTGTACGTGAAACTGGAAAATGTTGGAGGAATGCGGAGAATGAAGTGTGTTGAGACTGCTTTCTTCCATACTACGCCGTTATGTGCTAAGGCGTGAAGTAGAAAATATCAGTCAATGTAAAAAAATGTAGAGTCTAGCTTGACCTGCTCCTAAATTTAAATTAAATACATGTAACTACTTTCTCCAATGAACATAAAATTAAATTATAATAAGATTAAATAAAATTTAAAAAAAAAACACGTTTTAAATATAAATATGGTTTACTCTTACATAATTCCTTTCGGAACACTCTTGTAAGTTGAAGTCCGGCTTTTGTAAATAGCTCTTTGGGTCATTTTATTTTACTGTTATTCTTCGGCACTGAGTTCCCCGCACCTGATAAGCATTGAGACGAGCGTGCTCTTTTATAGTTACTGTTTTAACGCTCTTTTATGTATGGGATGCCTAGGTTTTTAAAAATTTTTACTACTGTAAAGTGTTCGAAACGTCGGGTTTTCAAAATTGTTATGAATTTATTTGTAATTTTTTGGTCTGGGTTTAGTGGGTGTAGGAATGGCTCATGCCAAGATATATCCACACATCAATGAAATAATAATTAAAAAATAACAATCCACCTGCGTAGAAAACAATAATAGGAAATCTATTGAAAAGATTTAAAACATATGTATTGCTTACTCAAATATAACAGTAAGCTCGTCCGTCGATTTGTTTTGCAATATTATACAGGAGATGCAGTCAAGAGGTGCGCGTTGTTAAGTCATACTAGACATGTGCAGATGGACGCACAAAGAGGGAATACTTTGCCTTGACTGGGAACTGCTTCAAAAGGTACGATCGCAATTAACAAAACTATAAATAATGCGTCTCCAAGTAAACCTGCGCCTGTAACCGTGTATTGCATTTACTCAAAGCGGTTACCAGTGTTTGAAGGGGATTTATTAACGCAAAGTTTCTTAATTGTGATTATATTTTGTCGAAATTCACCTTTTCTATTTCATTGTTATATGAAATCTAGTGTCAAGACACTCCGATGACTATTTTAGAGATATAAATATTATTAATTAAATCAAATATTGTCAATCCCATATTTTTTATTTTTTTGCCAAATGTGTGCATAAAAAAAGATTCCATAAATGATATTTAATTATCATGTCAAATATTGCTTTTCCTTGTTACATTATTATATTATAAAACGGAGTGTCTTGACACTAGGCTCTACTCACTACTTCACTACTAAGCTCTACTTGTTCTGCCATTCAGGAATTGCTATTTCTCTTAACGAATGGTAATTGAAGACCTCTTACTTAAGTAGTACAAAATATATCACAAAATAAGAAAAAACTAAGAGTTTTATTACAATTAGTACAATTAAAGGAGATGTACCTTTAAAATGAACGTATCTCCAATGTCACGTATGACACATTACGTAAAGCTCCAAGCTGATTGTCCGCGCGCACTCGACCGCCTCATTTGTCACTTCATTGCTCGGTGAACTGACGGTGACTTCTATTTTTCTTGGCGTTTTCAAATATATACTTCGAGCAAATAATTTAAAAACTGGTTTGAGTAAAGTATTCAAAAGAAAAGAAGTACCTAATGCCAAGGCACACTGCTTTCCGCTGTCCGAATCTGAGACGTTTTTTGTTTAGTATTGGAACCTTACGGCGCGCTTCGTCTTACCAAAGCATAGAAGTTTTTATTTATTGCACGCTCTTTCCGACACGAGTGAACCGAATTTGGTAGGATATTTAATAATAGATGGATTTCTTGATACCAGGAAAACGGCAGAACTCCAAATAGGTGATCCAGCCAACAATTGTCGCGTGCTTATTCGGACTGTTTTATATTATTAAAAAACAGTTTTATTAACATCCCATAATAGGAAGCTGTTCCGTAGCGCATACAATCATTTACATATTTATTTAAAATATAATATTAATCTATAATTATACAAAAGAGGCAGTAATTATAAGCAATAATTAATTGTAAATAGAATAAGCTGAAGTCACGGCCAATGTAAGAGTGCCTGTAAGTCCAATATACTTGGATAGTTCACCTCACAGACGACGCTCGCTTGCGTCTCGGACACACGCGACTAAAACACATTCATCAAAGTGACCGGAACAAACGGGAGTGAGAGCGCACCGCCAGCACCCTGCAAACAAACTTTACTTACATTTTAACATGCTCTACTTTTACCTGACTAATGTTCTAGACATTAGTGATTTTGTTAGTTACTCTTTGGATGTTTAAGCAAGATTTGTATTTAAAGTGTAAATATGAAAATCCACTACGTTGTCCATTAAATGCCGCGCCTAATGTCAATTTTTTGCAGGTTCACACAGCTTTCTAGCAAGATAGAGAACTCAGTGTCAGGATACTCCGTTCCCCGCTTTCTACAAAAATTTCAGACATTGCGTGTTAAATGGCGGAACGTGGCGTTGAGCCACGTTTGTCTTATCAGAGTGTTATTTGCTGGTATATCAATATGCCCTTGAGTGAGTATCGAACCCACAACTACCTCGTATATATCCAGACATACCCTAACCACGTATCAACAGCGTTATTTAGAATTATATTAATATTAAAATGAAAATAGCCGGTCGTGGCGCAGTGTGACAACATCTGACCACAAACGCGATCGGTTTTGGGTTCGATCTTCACTCGGGGGAGTGATTATATTTAAATTAATTTCACTTCCTCGCTCTGGTAAAGACAAAGAGCAGCGTTGAGTTCCATCACTCAATATGCAATAAAAAAAAAGAATAAATGAAAAATGTCAAAAGTTTCAGTAATAAATGTGTAGAGCGCGTTATCTCAACCAGGTCATTCATCATCTTTTGATTATATTATATTGAGTACTTGTCTAATGACGTCCAAAACAAGTGTTTACTAATATTTACTATTTTTAAAGTGTTATTCCACACTTAGGATTAGAAAACATTTTTGAAAAACGTATAAAAATTTTGAACGCAGCGGGATTCAAACCCGCGCCTCTTGGATACCGTCCAAGCGGTCTGACCGCTTAGCCATGCGTTCTACTACCAGCTACGTCGAAATTCTTATACGTTTTGTTACAACTTATTGATGTTGTTAGCATCTCTGTAGAAAGATTTTTACAAATTTCTACTACTTAAAGATTATTAAGAAATACTCGTTTAACAAGAGAGATTGCTATTTTATTTAAATATTTTTTTTTAAATGTTATTCCTCACTTAGGATTAGAAAACATTTTTAAAAAAACGTATAAAAAAATATTAACGCAGCGGGATTCGTACCCGCGCCTCTTGGATACCATCGAAGCGGTCTGACCGCTAAGCCATGCGTTCTACTAACAGCTGCGTCGAAATTCTTATACGTTTTGTTACAACTTATTGATGTTGTTAGCATCTCTGTAGAGAGATTTTTACAAATTTCTACTACTAAAGATTATTAAGAAATACTCGTTTAACAAGAGAGATTGCTATTTTATTTAAATATTTTTTTAAATGTTATTCCTCACTTAGGATTAGAAAACATTTTTAAAAAAACGTATAAAAAAATATGAACGCAGCGGGATTCGTACCCGCGCCTCTTGGATACCATCGAAGCGCTCTGACCGCTAAGCCATGCGTTCTACTACCAGCTGTGAGAATTTAATAAGCTCCGCCTACTAATGTGATAACTAAGCGAAATCAATGTAGCACCTTGTATACGAAACTGACCACACCGAGCTGACTCGGAATTAATGTATCTTTGCAGTTAAAGTTAAAAAAGGTTTCTATGTAGATTAAATAGATAATTTCAAGTTTATCGTCTTCACCTGTCACACTATAGTTGCGGGTTGAATTATATGTGTATATTTGCTTAACACTAACAATATGTTTGTATTTAAACCACATCCATCTCCCCTGTTCGACTACAAGGAGGATTTAATAATGAATGTGTTATAAACGAACCTCGTAACAACTAAAGTTATTATACGACTTGAAAACTTTGAACACGTTCAAATTGAAATGTTAAATACTTCCCGTATAAAGTACTGTTTATTATAACAATTTAATCATGTTACTTAATTACGTGCGTACAATATATATATCTATATATATATATATATATATATATATATATATATATATATATATATATATATGTATATATATATATATATATGTATGTATATATATATATATATATATATATATATATATATATATATAAACATAAACAAAATAACATTTTTCATAATTTCTGTCAATCTGTTTATTCTAGTAAATGGAACGGCTTGACCGATTTTAATAGGACTATCACTGTCAAATGATGATGTGATATGGAGCCGCTTAGGCTATTTTTATTTTAGAATTATAAAATAATAATCCAGATATATAAATTCCGCGCAGATGAAGTCGCAGGTACAACTAGTCTTAAAATATAATTTAAAGAAAAACTTAATCAAAACTACGTTTATAATTTAATCTCTTAATAAAATACGAGAAGACTACAAACGAGACTCAACTGAAACATTTCAAAGCAACAACTCAAATGTCCGTAATTAGCAGACGGTCTTTGTTTGTTGTGTTACTTTAAATAATAATACTATCTAAATAAATAGACAATGGAGATAAAGTACTTTGAAGACGAATTAAATAACGCAACACTTACATTAGGAGTTAGTGAAATATTTTAAATGATACTGTTCTAAACGGATTATTTGCATGCATTTTGGTATTCGATTTGTTTACGAAAATCGGACGTTTTGAATCTACCTGTGACCGCTGCGTAGAATGGTAAAGGTGTATTCCTTTGTACGCAAAAGCTGTTCGCGTTTAGAAAGCTTCCCACACTGCGGCCAACTCCTTGAACGAGTAAACATGACTTGGAAATCTTTTTGCTTCCTCAAACACATTCCTATCGCTCACTGAATTGCGCTCGCTGTGTTGTGTTAGTAAAGGGGAAACAAACTAGCCACATTTGAGCTAAAAATAATTGCATTTACATTTTTACCATTTATTCGTCTCTTTGCTCTTTTCAATCTACCCCCCTTCATATAAATGGTTGTAGGTAAATCTCTACCCCATTTATTCTAACGTTATTATTTAGCAAAATTACGATTTAATATTTATTACTTGACTACAGACTCGTATGTTAATCCCTGACACTCGTTGATAGTAAGGATGCACGTATTCACTTTGAGTCTACCTGTGACCGCTGCATAGAATGGTAAAGGTGTATTTTTTATACTCAATAGCTGTTCGCGTATAGAAAGCTCCCACTGCAGCTAACTCCTTGGACGAGCTTACTCCCCTTCCGAACGCCTTGTGTATGAGGTCCACTTTTCCACCCGCCTGTGAACCAGGTATAGTGTGTTTGGGGAGTCTGCTGTAATGGAAGCACCCGTATATTTAGATCTTCTCAGGGAGCGAGTCGTAGATTGTAACGTCCAATGGACATCTGTACGATCTGATTAGCTCTAGACTGATGGTCGTCACGAGGTCTGGACCGATACAGTGCATTTTAAAAAGATTGCGTCTATTAAGGCCAGGTCCACGATGAGTCGTGAGGGCCTTACTGAAACACCATTCACCAAAATTGAAGTAATCGTACGAACTCTCATCCTGGCGTCCCTGATGCAACTAAAAGTGATCCTTCTTCTGAGGTCCTCCGCTGCTTCCATAGTTGTAGTTGCTATCAGATCACTATCAGGGACAAAATTATTTACCACCCAAGTGGACTTTCCACAGCTGGGAACGCCATTTATCAATTTAAATTTCGGTATCTGCCCGTGAATATATATATATATATAAGTTGGCCAGATATAAGTTGGGTCTTTGTAACTTTGGATGGTGAGCATCATGCTGAAATTTTTTTTCTAGCGCGATTTCCATGCAACGGTCTACAACGAGGATTGGGTCTTCCGAGGATGTTGTGTACTTTGGTGGGCTAGTAGTTTTATTTGTTTCGACTTTATACACGATGCCATTTCTACCACTGTAGGCCACTTTTCTCTAAAGAAAATGTTTTGCGGGCATCCAAAGAAGGTAAATTTTTAATGTTAATGTTCACAAAGTGACTCGTCTCTACATCATTAAAGTTGAGTTTCATTTTGTGTTCGAGCTTTTGAGCGTTTTAAAGATATACGAGTAGAAGCTTGCGATTATTTTCTTACAAAATGTTGTTTACATATTACGTACATATAAATGTAATTATATAAAAATATTAGGTATATATTTTTACTTAAAGTTTCTGCATTAATATCGATGTGTTTATTTCCATTATTTAACACATAACGTTTACACACCGACCAGAAAGTGGAAAATGGAATGATTCTCTTTTTTCTAACTGCCGCATACGACGACACAGGATTTTGCAAAGCAGATACAGCCTTGCAGTGTTGGCTAAACTAAAACACTACCCACTAAAACCCAGTGGAAATCCTCTCCATGCAAATTGCGAATGCCAAAACGACACCTCGGTATCGGTTACCATCCATTGTGGACACTGACCTCTTCAATATGGTTCAGAGTTTCTTCCAGTAAACAATGTATAATTATTCATTTATTATAAGCCTAAGCAAAGTATGCTATTATATTATTTTTATATCTTGTATTTTCCTCGCTTTAAATCATAAATATATCGCATTTTATCGATTGATCAACCAATCTGCACTTCCTGCTCTCTCTGACGTGTGTCTCCCAACGTGTCAAAACGGAATGTCTTTATATATTAGTTTGTGCACGATAACTTACGTCTACAAATGCCTTACATAAACATAAAATATTATATATTCCGGTAATTGTAATAAATTTCACACAATTTAGGACCAGAAAGATAAAATCAATCCTAAAGTATAAGATATACACCATATGTATTGCATCAATAATCCGAACGGCTTCCGAACACCAACAAAGCCTCAAGTAACCCGCTACATATGACACTGTACTATACTGCGTGAAGACAACACACGCGCGAGCAAAGCACCGGCCTTCACCGACATCAGGATGGTAGTGGACGGCATTCAGGCATGGAATGTAGACCCCTAATGTTAAAAAAATCCACGTTAAGTGTGGAAGGGGCTGCCGTGGAGCGTACGCCTCGTTTGCTTTGTGTCTTTCGCAATGCTTTGCCCTCCCCAGAATTCGAAGGGTGGCTTGAGTTTAAAGTCTCCATCATCAATGATGCAGGAAGGGATTCTCCATCATCAATGATGCTGGTACCCTCCTGGGGTAAAATTTCTTCAAGTACCGCTTTCATTATTGTGGAGAAAGGGGAGAGTTTGGGCGCCGGGGTGTGGTATTGCTTACGAAATGCAATGTCATAAAGCCATTACTTAAGGTTTTAAATACCAGAGATGGTAATGATCCGGTCGAGTCTGTCCATTAATACCATCGCTGGCAACGTAACTCTCCCACCTGTATTTTAGTCGCCTTTTACGAGACCTCCAATACCAGGGTGAATTTATTCTAAGCCGGAATCCCACGGCAAAATACATTTTAACTCATCAACTTTGCCTCTTTTACGTATGCTTCTCACATTTAGGTATAAAAATGATAGTCGAGATTTGTCTGTAAGAATGAGTTACATAGGTGAGGTACATAGGCTAGGTATTTGTATTGACCTGGAGTTTCGTCTAGCAAAAATTTGACAATAGCAGGAAGCTTGTCTTTCTTACGAAGCAAGTACGCAGGTATTTTTAAGTTGTTAAAACATACCTTTATTTTTTGAGGTTTCTTTTTGTGTCTTACTTCCCAAGACGAAAAATTTTCACTGATTTGGGAATCACGTTTTTTAATGATGTTATTATTTTATAAGTTTCAATTTCATCGTTTCGTAGTCGCTCTTGTGGTGTGGTGTTCTGTCCTGCTGGTTCTGCCACGCCGACTATTTAGATATTACATTGTCTCTTTTTACGGTTTACTTGTAACGAGGAATTGTTAGGATCAATATTATTATCGGAATCTTCAAGTATTTTAAATTTATTCTCAGCCTGAGTTAATTTCGTTTCAAGTTTTTGTAGTTGGTGATTTATATGGTTTTGCTCTTGCAGTATTTGCATGGTAGTAGTATTAAAGTATTTCATCTCTAAGTCAAGTTTCAAGCAGCGAGCACGCATTACGCGTTATAGTTCATTACGCATAATTTTAATGTCTTCCGAGCACTGGCACTTACGATCAGACGGTTATTTACGTTTTCGGAGAGTTATTTGCGGTTGAGATCCACCAGCACGGGTCGTGTTGTTGGGTGGAAATAGTATTGCTTTCATTGTAGGTTGAAGTTAAAGAAACAATATAATAAAAAAATATATATTATTAATTCCAATAACTCGATATGTATGCAGCTTTATAGTGCAAATATGCAGTGGACCTACGGCAACACGCGTTAACTGAGCAACCGCATCAGCGTATGAGCGAGAAAAACAAATTATATCGCCATAATTTCTTCACAAGATTTCGAAACTATTTGCTTGATGCTTAGGGTTTTATTTTGAATGATCTCGGGCTTATTTAATATTTTTATTAAAAAAATAACAGACGTCTCTTTAGAACTACGATCGACTGACTACGATATTGGAACCCTATAATTGAAACCGTTTGATTAATTTGTTCTGAAACTAATCAGATCAACGCGTCCTTATCTCTTAATCCCGGCTGAATGAATTAAAGCATTACGCCGATTGGAAATCCAATCAGAGCGAGTACAGTCGACTACGGACGAGCGCTCCAACGTGAGTTACTGTCATAATTGTGTTACTACAGTACTCGTAGTATTGTCAGTGCAGTGATTCAGTAAATGTACAAGTAATATACGCTTACGCTATCGTGTATCGAGTGTTAACAACAGTTAAGTTAGTAGCTACGGTTTCCAATCACCCATTTATACGCGCTTCAAGTAACTCCCAACACTCATCCACTAATTTACTATTAGGTTAAGGATTACTAATTACTAATTTATGTTATCTCTCGGCATTAGTTGACGTTTTTATTATTTGTTGTTAATCATGTATGTACAATAATTAAATTAATTCAAATAATTATCGTCCATGTTAATAGACAGTTATTGCTATTTCTTCAGCTATCCCTTATGATGTACGTCAACGCGATGCGGTCGATCAATTCTATTTAAGGACTCATTTATTAGTTTAGGATTATCATTATGATATTGAACATAACCAAACAAACAAAACTTTATTTAAATTACGTCTATATTAGTATTTGAATAGATACAGAAATAACTTGAGACGATCTCAGGGACTATCTGTTAAAAGATAACTTTTATTTTAATAAGGATAGGAATGATTGAAAAGGGTAAATTTAATTTTAGAAACAAAATAATGTGAAAATATAATAAATAGTATTGATGCTTCATTTCTATTAAACTTCATCAATAATATATATATACACACACACACACATATATATATATATATATATATATATATATATATATATATATATATATATATATAACTTTCACACACTCCCCGGTGAGTGCGGATCGAGACGAGACTGCGTGCCGGGTGACAAACTCAACGCCGCCCTTTATCTTACCAGAACGTAGAATAGAATCGTATTAATCATATTAAACGCGCTAAGCATTCCGCGGTAGCGCGGCTTGAGTGTAGTGAGGTGTCATCTTCTAACGCTGTTAATTTCCTGCATCCGTCGCACAATTAAACTTGATTCCCTGAGGAGTTCCATCCCCGCGCCGCGTCGCCGCAAGGTGCCGCGAGCGCTCGCTACGTTTATTTTAAATCTGTTTTTACGTGAACCATGAAAAAAAAGCAAAGAAATAAATAATTTTATAAATATAAAAATGAAAATAAAAATAAAATAATTTCTTTTTAATTTTTTTTAGCTTATTGTTTTTATCCCGCACAGCAGGGTAGACAGAAACTACCTAGTGTCTAGAATATGAGACATTGCGTGTTGAGTGGTGGAACTCAACGCAGCGACTTGTCTTATCAAAGCTAGCAAAATAATTTAAATATAACCACTCCCCTCTATGGAGATCGAACCCATAACCGATCGTGTTATGGGTACAGTCAGACACTGCCCCATTTTATATATTAACAAAAATTAAAATGCTTTAAAAATTTAAATGTTGCGAATATGAAAACCTAGAGTCGTAGTATGAGAAGGTGGATGGCACATACCGATCAATCTTCTCATACTTGGAAACATTAAGTTGACAAGATCATACACAGCCACGGGGATAGACGGTCCGGGCTGTCTGACCACCATACGACGGGATAAATGGTGAAGCTGCTAGACTCATACAAAAAGTATGCGATGTTAACATATTTATCAAAGTAGATTAAAATGAAAGAAAAAGCTTTTTATTACTTTGTCCCGCACAGCAGAGTTGTCAGGGGTAAGTAAGTGTCAAGACACTCCGTTGCTCACCTTCCGACCGAAATCGAGACATTGAGTGTTGTGTGGCGATCTCAAGGTACGTATTATATTGGCAGAGCGGGAAACAAATAATATTACCATTCCTTCAATTGTAAATCGAACCCACAACTACCGCTGACTGGCATTACGACCTCTAACGAAAAATAAATCGACTAAAATGAAATTAAAAATAACTCGCTTCAATTAATCAAAACCAGTATAATGAGACGTCGACCAATTGATTATATAAAATTGCTGACACACGACGCAATCGAAGTAGACTTTTCAGGGGATTTTATAAAGAAATTAATTTAAGATTTTTGTAATTAATTAAATAAAGCTTAAGTTTCCTTTGTTTTGTTTGACTTGCCTTTGAAAGGATCAGAGAAAGTAACTTTTACGAATTCTGTATTAAATGTACGTAATATGTTCTTTTTAACGTTGACTTTAATATTTTCTGGATATATATATATATTTAAATTATTAGATATATATATATATTTAAATTATTAGAAATATTTTCATAATTCATATGATTAAGCAAAACGGCTTATTAAACAAAAACCAACTAAATTAGAAGCAAATATTGTAATTTAATTGAGTATGCTGTACAACTTAGCTGAGTTTTCTGCACGCATCCGTCTCCAGATGGACTCAGATAAAACCAAGATTATGTTCAACTACCAAGTGACATGTTCTATACGGGACCCTCTTGAAGTTGTTCAACAGTATGTCTACCTTGGAAAAACTTTGAAGATGGGTAGAAAAAACTTTAAGGAAGAAAAGTGGTTAGTTTGGCTGGGCAGCATACAAAAAACTTTGTCAATCGTCATAGACACAGAAAAGCCTAAGATAAAAATGTTTTAATGAATGCGTTCTACCAGTTATGATAAATGGAGCTGAGATGTGTACACTTACAGTGAGACTGGTCCAGCATTTTGAAATCGCTCAGCTAGTTGTAGAGAGGGTTATGCTTGGAGTTTCTGAAAGAATAATCTTTTGATGGGTTATGTCGGTTACTGTGGTTCATATAAATGAACCACAGTAACCGACATAACCCACAGGAGTAGCAAGCTGAAGTGGCAGTGGATCACATTTATTGCAGAATCGATAACCGCTGGGGTAAACGTGTTCTGAAGTAAAGACCGCGCCCGGCAAGGATAGTGCAGCCCTCCAGCTACGTGGAGTGACGATATGCCGTTTTCGATGGACATCAGTACAATTGTTACAGAGATTAGCCAGAACACTAAAACAGACAGACAAAAATTCTACAAAATGTGAATTCGGCATATGTATGGTACATATTGTACATATTTATTGATGAAACTTATAACTTAACAAAAGTAATTACTGGAGCAATAAAGTAATCATTGGACGTATAACTTGGGCTTGATTGTTCTCGTAAAATTATAACAACTTTCAACTATTAATTATTTTAAATGCTAGCGACCCGCCCGCGGTTCTCCGCGCCACGCCCACGCACCTTATACTACGTAACTATTACTTAAACATAATACAGCGTTGTGATCCGATACTTAACGCAATGCCTCGAATTTGGGCGGAAACCAGGGAATATGACTAAATTTCCACGCTATCATTAATAACTTTTATACTCAAATCAAAGGGACGTAATTTCCCTGAAATTCAAGGAGAATGGATAGTAATATAGATGGCAAATACATGAGGCCGGTCGTAGTACAGTGTGACAGCGTCTGACTGTAAATGCGATCGGTTGCGGGTTCGATTCCCACTCGGAAAAGTGACTATATTTAAATTATTTTCACATCCTCGCTCTGATAAAGACAGAGTGCAGCATTGAGTTCCACCACTCAATACGTAATGTCTTGAATTCGGTGGAAAGCGAAGGACGGAGTGTCTTCACATTAGCTACATTCTGTCTACCTGTGTGAAGCTAAAAAAAACATACATCTTGCACTTGTGATTTGCAGACCAAATTGTAATTTTAGCTGAAACTTTGTGGGACCTGCAGTGAGTATACTGGACAACTTAGCTGAGTCTTCTGCATTCGTCCGTCTCCAGATGAACTCAGATAACACCAAGATTATGTTCAACAACCAAGTGACATGTTCTATACAAGACCCTCTTGAAGTTGTTCAACAGTATGTCTACCTAGGACAAACTTTGAAGTTGGGTAGAAAAAACTTTGAGAGGGAGGCTCGAAGAAAAAAATACCTTGTCTGGGCAGCATACAAAAAACATCGTCAATACAATCTCAACATCAATCTCATCATCAACATCGTGAATACTACACAGCAAATCCTAAGATAAAAGTTTCTAACGAGTGCGTTCTACCAATAATGACATACGGAGCCGAGATGTGGACACTTATAGTGAGACTGGTCCAGCATTTAGAATGATTTTCGCTCAGCTAGTTGTTGAGAGGGCTATGCTTGGAGTGTCTCTGATAGATTGCATTCGAAAGGAATCGATCCCACAGAGAACCAGAATTACCTCCATAGCCTAGAGGATTAGCAATCTGAAGTGGCAGTGGGCTGTTCACATTTATCGCCGAACCGATAACCGTTGGGGTGAACGTGTTCAGGAGTAAAGACCGCACCCGGTAAGCGTAGTGTAAGACGCATTCCAGCTAGGTGGAGTGACGACATACGGTCATTGGTGGACATTGGTACAACCGTTACAGAGATTATCCAGAACACACAAACAGACAAACAAAAATTGTACAAAATGTGATTTCGGTATATGTACCATGTATATATCCATATCCATTTCGCATTTTCATTTCGCAAAAAGCATTTATTGTAAACAAATAAATTATTTTAATTTTAAATAAACAAACAAACTGCAATTTCCTTTATTTGTATAAATGTATAGATTTATTGATGAAACTTATAACTTAACAAAAGTAATTAATTACCGGAGTAATAAAGTAGTCACTGGACGTATAACTGCGACTTGATTGTTCTCGTACAATTATAAAGACTAACGTTCAACTATTAACTATATAAAAGCTAGCGCCCCGCCCGCGGTTCTCCGCGCCACGCACACGCACCTTATACTACGCGAATATTACTTCACTCCAGTATGTTGCATATTTTCAATTGTTATTGATTCTATTATTCTATTTCACTTTAAACATAGATTTGAAAATGTTCGACACGAATTTACATTATAATATACCTGATACCTAATACCTATTAAAATTTACCTTTAAAAAGTATAAAATAAAAATAAATAAAAAAAACCTTAAACAAAAACTTACCTTTAAATATTAAAAAATAATAAAAGAAACTAAATCTCAAAGCACTTAAGTATGTATTAATAATCCAAAACTACGCAAGTCGCGTCGGGGAGCGCTACTGAGTATTTATTATCTACGGTGTCTTTCATAAGTATAGCGTGTCCTCTAATCAAGACAGCGCCTGAAATTGCGTGACGTCATCGGCCGCAATCTTTCCAAATACATTATATATTTAACAATTACATTTAATACAATACATATTTTATATTGGACTCTGAACAGCCTCCAAATGTTCTGATAAACCTAAATAAATGTATACTTGACGTAACATGATTTCCGTAACAAGTATCTGTTAATCACAGTAACCCAAGTACAGCTACTTCTGGAACTCACGTCGCACTGAAGCGTGTTGCGAGTTCAGTAGTCCGTAGAGGCGACGTACTCGCTGTCGACGGAGTTGCTCATTATAATTATAACTGTTACTGTAATGCTTACTTGCTTTGAGATTTACGTTATATTGAAGGCAGTATTCAATTAAATTTAGTATTTCAATAATGTTATAGATAATAATAACTGCATCTAACCAAACGTGCGTTTGTGACCGTCAACATGGTTGGTTGTGGGCTCGCCCCAGCGTTGAGTTCGTCACTCAACTGGCAATGTTTCGGTTTTAGGCGGAAAGCAGTAAAACAGAATATCTCCTTGCTAGGCTGTCCCTGACTACTCTGCTATGCCGGGTAAAATGTGAAACTGCTTTTTGTGGTGTTCATTTAAACTAGATCTAGATAGCTGTGCTTCCCACTTGTTATCTTTAGGGTGTTAGAGATGGTTAAGAAAACATTTTTAAAAATCTTACTAAAATTTGAACGCATTTACATTTAAATCAGTTAAGTCGCAAGTGCACAAACGGACAGACAAACAGACGTGTAAACAGATAAAAAATATATATTTTGGGTATAATTACATTTATAAATGACTCCAATATATATATATATATATATATATATATATATATATATATATATATATATATATATCATACAAAAACAAATGCTAGTCGATTGTTTCTCAAGTAACAGTATTATATGAAGCACGTAATACATGACTGTGGAGAGCCTTTCCCTTGCTGAAGAGATCACAAACAAGAACACATCCGAGCTGCTCGTACTCGTGAGTCACATCCACAATATCACTTTATCACTCAGCGGAGCTGCTCGGGGGTTTCTCTCCTGCTACTTCTCTTATACTTACTGGAACGGTTTCTCCTCAAATATCATATATGAAGAGGTTAATAAAAAATAAATGACACAGAAGAAATATGTATAGTTTGCGCTCTATTCCCTCCGACTAGCTCGCCAGAAATAAAACGTGAAAAAAGAGAATGAGACGTTATAAATACATTTCTTGTTACTAAATAGTTACTATTGTCCTCGTTATTTTTTTTCGTATATACATTAATACAAATGGTATGTCAGATCAAAAATAGATACATTTCATGTAACGCCTTTACACATACTTGACTGATAAGCAATCCTTTCTGGTAAATAGCAGTCTTTTAAAAATAGCAAGTAGTATATATACTGAGGAAAACGCAATCGATACCGTAAATAAAATATAGGCTTAGCCATCGAGGAGATGGACGTAGCGGTCGCGCAGGGCTGCGGCTAACTGCGCGGATTGAGTGAGTGTTTACTGTTTACAACGGTTATTATGTAACAGCTACGTCGGACACGCTTTAGTGGCAATTTTAAAATTATCTGCCTATAATGCTCAATATTAGAAAATTGCGAGAATTTATGATCTTAATTTTAGTAATTAAATCTGAAGTAAATACAGCAGGTAGAGAATATTCGACTTGTTTACATTTGGCGGCCAGTGAGAGCGCACGCGTACACAACGCGCGACCACTATGTTGATGTGTATAAATATTACATATATTACTTTGATATACTTGCAATTGATGTTGCTAGTTGTAAGCACTCCTTGAATCCTTATCTCGTGCCAGTTTAGTTGATTTCCTATTGTTATTTCGCGCAGGCGAGGTATTTTGTTATTACATGCTTTTATTTAACTTGTGGTGTAAGTTAGTTTGTGTGTGTGAAATCTCACAAGCTTATTTTGAACTATTTCTATTTATCTGATTTAACTGAAACTTAGAATAAATACGTCTTCATTTCTCATGACAATGAAATTATATCCCGTCACAATCAGTGAACCTGTTACAGAGATTAGCTGGTACAAACATAGAGACAGACAGACAGAACTTGATATTTTTAAATCCTTAAGTATTAAATAACATTTATTCTCCCGCTACGCATATACGAGCGCGGTGTCAGCCCTGTCTACACTGAGCTACCTGCATCCAGTTTGGATGGTTCGGGACGGCCGCCGTTAAACACTCAACACTAACAACATTCTGAATACAATATTGGTATTGAGCAATGTATTGTTTGTGTTTGAATAGTAGACGGAGACAATCGCAATACAAAAAATATTTGCAAGGTTTACAATTAGTTACATTTGCAAGTACGTTTTGGCGTTTTAATTAACTCTGAGCTTAAAAAGAATATGTATAGAGATAAAATACATCCAAGCATATTAAAAAAATGGCAGAATTGACTAGCCTTACTAATTGAACAATTCAATTTACAATTCTATATGTAATGATTTAGTGATGTTATTTTTATTGTAGTCTTTTGTTTTTGTTTTGTGTGATTCCTGCAGTGTGCAGGTGTACTCGTACACTAACTAGATTGTGACCGTGACTCGTCTTACATCGGTCAAACAAAGAGGAGCATCGGATTTCGAACGAAGGAACACATCACACACACACTCTGACATCAAGAACATCAGGTTTAATAAACCCCATATCCTGCTAGGGAAGTAGATATATTCCTAAAACGATTCACGAGACGAGACGAGATTCAAAAATATCTTAATTTCAATATAGAAGATGGTTAGATACCATTTACCACCTGGGATCCACTTCTAAAAATATTTATATCTCAATACCATTATAAACAGACAGATACAGTCAGCTCATTCTGCAAGAATCCAGAACAGCACAGAGGTAGTACAGAGGCAACTAAGAAACAGATGACGATAGATTGTTATAATTATTTATTATTACAACAGACAGATAAGTGCCACCTCAGTTTACCTGCGACCGCGGACTACTGTAAGGCGTTCGACATGTTGGGTTTTCGAAAATGTTCAAATACCAAAACATACGCGATTAATCCGTTTAAAATATTTCTTTTAAAAAGTGGAAGATGCTATTATGCAAGATAATTTTACATGTATTGTGCTTTCATACAAGGTGGCAAGAAACCACCTACCTTCTTAAGCAGATAACATTATTTGAAGGCACTTCTTCACTTTCTTATATTTTGTATGTCATTGAGTATGGATCGGGGAAATCCAACAACGCGTTAACTTTAACTGGACTCGATACATGATAATATTTTTAAAACATAAATATTGGAATTGAGATCGAACTCCAAATGTTTATGCGTCAGCAAACACTTTTTGTCCTATTTTCTATATATTATTTAATGTAAAATGATTTTCTAACAATAGAATATTTTGACATTAAAACGAGGTCCTACTTCAACTCGGCGTTCAAAATATTTTGTCCGGAACTCATCTGCTAATGCTTTGATTGACAGACGGAAATACATTTGGGGAAAGTTCATTATTATTCCTCGCTTTTTACTTTTGTAATATAAATATTGCAAATGTCAGTTTCTTTTCAAAACTGTTTCTCGTTTCGGGCACAAAGCTCGTCCCGTGCTCGTGTATCTGTGTAGCAGCTTTGTTTAGTGTATGAAATTGCGACACATGTAATACAACTATGTGTTGTTGCAATATTATCTAAGCAGACTCAAGCTTTATCCCTCATAGTTAGAAACAAGAGAACAGACAGTCTTCAGACACCTTTTAATCTTAAAATTACTTCATCAATGGGTTGTGGGTTCTATTTCCAATTGGAGGAACGATTATACTTAAATGATTTCCATTTCCTCGCTCTCATAAGACAAAGCGAGGCGTTGAGTTCAGCCACTCAATACGCATTGTCTCGAATTCGGCGGAAAGCGAAGTACGGAGTGTCATGACTCTGGATACATTCTGTCTATCCGGTTATGAAGGATAAAAATATAAAATTAAGAAAACTAAATGACCCGTATGAATAAATAAATACATGGCGTATGTCATAATCATTTTTTGAATTAAAATTTCAAAACAAATTTAAAATTGCAGAATATATCGCAGAAACCTCAAAGGTATTAATGCAGTTTTTTAAAACGTATTTTTAATGCTTCCGTCATTTGACGTCACATCGCTCCGGCCTCGTTTAATCTCGAGGGAGGCAGTTTCTATAAAATCCTATTTGAAATGCATTTGGGACAAATCCGGGATAAAAATATTTACATATTGTCTGAAACAAATCCTTTATTTCTCGTTCCAAACAACGTTTGTGCTTGTGTATCATTTATGCATTTGTTTTTAAATTTAATGTTGTAAAATGTTCACGTTGTTGTAAATGGCATTAGTTGTCGGTTCGATACTAGCTAGATGAACTTATCTTATAAAATTTGTTTTTGACGGCGACAAGTGCGGCGTTGAGTTCAGTCATTCAACACGCATATCTTGAGCTAGAAAGGAATGTGGAAATCAGTGTTTTGACACTGAGTTCTCTCTGACTTCTCCATTATGTAAAATATATTTTTTAATATAAGATTGAACTAATTATTGCATACTTAATAGAACATTTATAGATGCAAAGTGGCGCGTTTTATGAATGAACATACTGACATGCCACAGGTCACGTGACCAAAGAGGCGCAGTTGCAGAGCCTCTGACTGTGAACACGATCGTCGTAGGTTCGGTTCCTACTCGGGAGTAAATATCGTACCCACAATCAATCAATCAATTCCTTGATTTCGGACGGAAAGTCACTCAACAGCGTGTCTTCATACTAGGTTGTCTCTGACTATCCTCCTATGTGGGATAAACGGTGGAGCTATAAAAAATCTTACATTGCTTCCTTATACTGTTTCGGGTTTTCTTTGAAATTGATATCAGTATGACGGTCACGTACAGAGAGAGCGAGGTGTCCCTCACACAATCCCCTGTGGAGTCTTAGAGCAATATATATGCATGGCGTCAGCAACTTGTACCAAGGTTATACCTATTACTAAATATTGGTTTATATTGAATTGATTATAAATTTGGCTTTAGCTAACAGTGCAGTAACACAGATATATTTTCTGTACCAAATCTTAAATAAAATGTAATAATAAATTCTATAATATGTATAACCTTGGCACACATTGCTGGCATCATATAGACTCCACAGTTTAATTCCCCTCGGGGGAATGATTATATCAAATTTTTGTTGAGTTCCACCACTCAATACGCAAAATCTCGAATTCGGCGGAAAGCAGAGTCTGGAGTGTCTTGACACTAGGTATCTTTTGTTTCCTTAGCTAGCGGAATAACGGTGAGGAACTAAATTAACAATCTCTCCGTTTCTCCATTAAATACATTATTTAGCGATCATCAGTCACAAAGCAACTGTTACTTTCATTGTTTGTGTAATCCAGCACCATCCTCCTGTGCGTACACACAGTACACACACAGCTCATACTGTACAGTCCTTTATCATAACATATCTTACCCACATTCGTAATACACTTCAATTGTAACATTTCTGTACAATTATGTACAATTGTGAATCACAAACAGAACACGCGTAAATGAGCTACAATTACACGTGTTCTATTTCACTTGTTGTTGAAATACGTTTTTGTTCACGAAAATTACTTCAACCTGTTAAAGACGTAGACCTTAAAAGTACTTCGTAATATTTAGTACATTTGAATATAAATGTGCGGGAAAGTTGTATTATGATAACAAAACTAAACAATTAAAGTAAAGTCACACTAATGCTGAGACGTGCTGGTTGGCCTCAGTCCATATCTCTTCATAGTTATATCTCGTCTCGAGGTGTCGCGTGCAACACGACTGGCAGAACACCTTCACTTCCAAAGTAGATTTGTATCTTTAAACCACACGTTTGAGCCAAAGATAGAAACAATCTCAAGTATTAGCACAATAATGTTACAAGATTATTAATCGACATCTGTTTTTTAATAATTAAACGTCAGTTTTTTTAAAGAAAATGTCATTAACAACGAGAATTTCTCGTAATTTTATAATTGAAAGGTAAATTAAATTGGGATAAAACATCATTATAAACTCATTTTAACCACAGGATATTATTTTATTAGCTTCACTCTTTTATCCCACATAGCAGGATAGACCGGAAGTACCCAGTGTCAAGAGATTTCATACTTCACGATCAGCGGAATTCGAGATCTTACGTGCTGAGTGGTGTAACTCAACACCGCGCTTGAATAAATGAAAATAATTTGAATGTAATGGTTCCGCCGAGTGAGAATAGCGGTTACAGGCAGACGCTTTGGTGCACCACCAATTATTAATAAGTATGGTACAGTGTGATGTTATTACATTTCCGGTACAAAACGCACAGTAATTGTATTCATCACAGTTGGCTCCACGCTCGAGATCGGTTTTCGGGAAGCCATTATCACGGTCTTCTAAATGGAACCTTTTAGTTCTGATTTATTATCCTCATTGTATTGTAAATAATTACAATTACGTGATACAGCTTTTCTGTAACAGACTACTCCTTAAGATCTTCTCACTTTAAAAATCATGTGTTTGATTCCCACTTGGGAGAATTATTAAAACAATATTATCATTTCTTCGCTCTGGTAGGACAAAGCGCGGCGTTCCGTAACTCAACAAGCAATATCTCACATTCAGTGGAACGCGGAGTACGGAGTGTCTTGACTCTAGGTACTTCCTTTCTACCCTGCTATACGGGAGAAAAGCGTGAAGGTAAACAAACAAACTGGTGACACAAAGTACAATATTTAAAGCAAATTAATAAATAAATCACATCGTTCTCCGATGTGGAATTTAACATCCCTGGATCTCTAATATATATTTATATAAAAACTAAACTATTACTTCTCATTACATTAGCTGTTTGTCATTAAAAATCTCATCAAACTTGATCTAGCCGTTTCAGAGATTAGCCGAAACAAACAGACAGACAGATAGATATTGTTAAAATATTACTTTATCATATGCACCGTGTATATATTCATACTGACGTATTAAGTAACAAGCGAATATTTTATTATTACAAACCAACACTCCAATCCACCAGCACGTCGCGCCACGGAACCAAAGTGCGCCAGGCGTGAGCTCCACACATCACATTTACAAAGTTAGTTCCCGACCGACTTGTGTTTACAACTACCGCGTACTTCATACGAGTGTGCTTACAAGCAAAGTATGTTTTGATATCAATTGGTTGCAATTATTTTGAGGAAGGTTGAAAGTAAGTATGTAAGTATTATATGGCCATATCGTGATGAAGAATATTGTAATTGGAGCGTTTAAATCCCACTCTAATGCACAGTGTCTACTGTAAATGCAGTGTCTGCGATAGTTGCGGTCACTCGGAGAAATTATTGTATTAACATTATTTCCGTGACGCTGGTCTGGTAAGACAAAGCGTGGCATTGAGTTCAAGCACACAACTTGTTATATTTCGAGGTTGCTTGAGAACCGAAAAACGAAGTGTTTTGACACTAACTCATTTCAACTCTGATATGAGGAAAAAACGTAATTTTTTTCAGCTTCAAGCTGAAAAAAATACTTAAAATACTTTAATTAAAGATGAATGTATCGCGAGTTGTATCACTTAATGCTTAATCCTCAAAAAGGGGAATAAAAAACAAATGTAATTAATAGTCTATTCTGTAAATAAACAAATGTTTTAAAACTACTTACAAGCTATTAAGGAATATATTTAAATAAAACTAATCAGTTTGAACCCAAATGTGTGAAGGCGTAATAGACTTGTGAAGTGTCTCAAATGTTCGGCGCAGCTTCACGAGTATGAGTGGAGAGTAGAGTGACAACGTGGTACAGTGATACAGGCAACTAGCACCAGGTACCGGGGCCTGAAGCACACGCAACTGTGTTTTATACCTTGTAGCCGGATTGTTCGAAGCTAAGGTATACTTTACTCACACAAGTAAGCTAAGTTTATTTTGTATTTAAATTTAAATTATTCTTAACATTAAAAATGTCTATATTAAAAATTGATCAGAACTGGTTTGGAATCCGCGTCTCTTCAAAGCTGTCCAAGCACTCGATTCCCGCTTCGTTAGCTTAAAAACAAAAAAAAACACAAATTTAATTTTAAGCTAAAATATGAAATCTATTTCAAAATATGTACAGTTACGTTAATGATAACAGTTTACAAACGATCTCCAGTATGTACATAACGTTACAAGTATTACGGAACGGACGCATCAGAAGTGAGCGCCTTCAGCCGCCGCGACACACATCACCTGAGCGGGGAACACAATCACGGTGTATGGAAACGCTTGTTATAATTTATATGAGATAAAACAATTTGGTGTCTGCTTTAATTTGAGAGTTGTAGAGTACGAGATTAAAAGTAAATAATTACGAATATAAACAACATTGTCAGCGTCTCTTTAACAAAGAGAGTTTAATGTTCAAAGCTAGGGTCTGTCACGTACGTATTCACGTATACCACGTGAATGCAATTGAAACCTCTTCATTTACCACTAAGAAGTACACCCTGTATAAAATGCCTCTCCATAAAAGGTCACTATAGTAAATGAATCTCTCTAACTTGCAACTCTCTCATAACAGACAGTGCTGTAATAGTGATGTACAAATAAACAACCCTACAACCCTTTTTAAAATATACATATATATACTTTGTTATATTTAACATTCAAAACTTCATACACAAATACTCAACAAATGCTGAAATATGTTAATAGTTGATAAACGACACATGATATATGAACCCGTGACCCTTCCGCAGTCGTTAACATATGTAATAACATATGAGAACACGTTAGTACCACGCGATACGAGCTCGCATACACTCTGCGTACGTGCTCGGTGGCGCGAGGTGGCTCGGTGGCGCGGGGACGGCCGCAGTGAGACGAGGTGCATTTCTTATTTAGATTGAGTGCAATTTTCTGCAGTTTAAGTGCTTTTCTATGTTATTACTTTCATATAAATGTAACTCGATAGATTAATCATTAGAGGCGCGGGAGGGGGGGTGTCGATACATGCTCGTATATATTTAACCCCCGTTATAGGGATAGAGACTCAGTTGATATTTAGATATAGGTTTCCAAGAAGCACAAGTTCTAGTATTTTTACATAATTATTTTTATTTCTCCTCTCTGGTAAGGCAAAGCGCAGCCTTGAGTTCAACACTCAGCTCGCTAAGTATATTTTATAAAAAAAACACTTTTTAAATTTGAAGCATTTTTTTAATATTCTTAGACATGACACAGACGCCCAATAAAAACTTTTTTTATGAATAGAGATACTTGAAAACAAAAATATGTATTCGAACAGGGGACATCTGGATTTAATACGGGGACTTTTAGTATTGGGACCATCCGATTTCCCACCTCGGCTTTGTATTATTGAAAATTTTGCTTTTTACAACGCTGTTGTAACATGGTAGATGGTGAATTTTTTTCTTCGTATTCTAATGAATATTCCAGCAAGCTTTCATTGTGTACAATACAATACATTCAACTAGTTGAGAAACGATCTAAGAAGAAGTACTTTAAAATTGCAAAACAATAATATATAGAAGGTGTACCGATTATAGTCGAACTGCACTTTAGAAGTTTATAGGAGCCGTTAAGAAAAGTACGAGAATAATACATTACCTTGTTCGCAATAAAAACTGTACTAACAGGAAACTGCATCGTGATACATACAAATTGGTCTGAGGGATTTGCATTCAACCTGAACAACAAAATCGATCTCGCGTCTCTTTAAATGTACATACATTTACGTACATTTGTGAAGGTTTTTTTACTAATAGTCTATGGACACAGGTAGATACTTCTATTTTTAGCGTCACGCTTTTATCCCGCGTAGCAGAGTAGACAGTAAGTACCTAGTGTCAAGACACTCCCTACTCTGCTTTCCGCCGAATTCAAAACATTGCATGCTGAGTGGCGGAACTCAAGATCGCGTCTTGTCTTATCAAAGACACACAGAGACACACAGAGACACATCCGCGCGTTTACAGTCAGACGCGGCCTCGCTGTGCCATGACCGGTCTCTATTCCGTACCTTATATTATGTATCATTATTTTTTTTCTTTAAAAAACTCGACCTTATAAACGTATGTAGAGTGTTTATAAAATGTTGGAAACTGAAATACGTCACGCGATACAGGGAAGTGAGAGGCAGTTAGTTATAAATGCAGCTGAGGTCAGAGCGCTGCGGGCGATACAGGCGCAGAGTGTTCAGGCTCGCTTTAGAAAGTTTTCAGCGACGTGACGTCCTGAAAACCTACACTGTCTCTTCTTGTATGGACGCGACCAATGGAAAGATATTTCCCTTATATATTCAAATGGCATCGTGTGCTTGTGGTCGTGGGAAGCTTGTATGCTTGAATGAAAACACATTCGTGTATCATCTAGTTTTCTAACACTGCATTAAAAGGTGACATATAAAAAGAAAGGCAAAGAGAAAATGTGTCAAAGCACTACATTGTCCACTACCCAACATTATTGAGCGCCCATTTAAAATTTACTTGGCATGCCCCCGAGTGGGAATCGAATCCACAACTATTTATTTATTTATTTATTAAGTACTAAACACTGCACGATTATATCCGCTTTAGTATAAAACTGTGTGAACATATACATGTGTAAATAACATTGTAAGTAAAGTTCCAAACGGTGCCATGATTGTGTCCACAATCAAAGTATTTTGTAACTCTTTAAGCTAGACCCCAAACGTTTAGTTTCTAAATCCGTTAAAGTCATAGATAGATAGATAGAGCCCAAAGATATTCTTAAAAAATATCAATATATTTTATGAAAAGGCTTTTATAGTAGGTTTATAAGAATTTAGCCGTAAGCTAGAAGACATGGATTTGATAGATTTATTACTTATTCTTACATTTATTGATAATTTGTAATTTTTAATGACAAAAAAAATTGATACAAAAATCAATTAGACTTAACACTACACTCTAAGACTTAGCTTACACTCTAAGAGCTTGAAATATGAAAACTGCAACTGAGCAAATATTTAAAAGCAACATAGCGAGTGAAGTTCTCGCTTTAGACGACATGTATTAACGGAATGACACAAACACCGCGTCTCTAACAGATGTTTTGCATTAAACCGTTCCGCAAACAGTTAACAGATGTTAGGTATTCTCTAATTACCCTGCAATGCAGAATAAAACGTAAGACTGCTTTCTTCGTCATATTTATCAAAGTTGTTATATAATTAAGACAGTTGTGACCTGGTCTGGTTACAGTCATAAACGATGATAGTTTTACCAGAGCCAGAGTTAGTTCTGGACTAAGTGCGGCGTTGAGTTCCACTACAAAACTGCAGAATATAGTATCCAGATATGAGGTTTCCTCTGTCTACCCCGCTGTGTAGGAAAAATGTGCTAACAAAGTAATTATACGAGACGTATCCCTAAAAGCAGTTTCATTTGAAATATCTCAACGGGATTGAAAGTATTCCAATTATTTATGAAATGCTTTTCAGTGCCCTTCGTTGTAGCGCCTCGCTGTGGACTTGTGGCTCGCTTTAAGAAATATTTATCAAGAAAATATTAGCTATTTTCCTTATTCTATATATTTGTGTCTGATTCCCGCCATTACGCGACCACAATAGAAGCGTGTTTTGTCAGTTTTGAATGACTTAATGAATGTGATTATTTAAACACAATTTTCTTATAATATGCCTTTTCTGTAGAGTTTATGAACTAAACGGAAATAAGCTATTGGTATTAAAACTTGTACATTAATGAAATTTAAAAAACCTTTTGTAAGCTTCGCGTCTCATCCCGCGTAAGATGGTTCAGCCTGAATTCGAGTCCCCTTTTTTGTCTTACCAGAGCGAGGAACATCAAAATAATTTAACATAATCATTTCCTTGCGTGGGAACCAAACGTAAAACCGAGCGTTTTACAATCAGACGCTATCCCACTGCGAAATTATGGATTTATTTACATAATAGATATGGATATTAATGTTTTTTTTTCATTACCGCCTGTGTAAATATCATAAGAAGAATTGAAATATAAAAAATAAAACACAAAACTTGGAAAATATTTTACTACGATACTTAATAGCTTTTTGTTAAAAATCTAATATGTGTTCGTTTAAAATAACTAAATGTATGAAAAATGCGTGTTCTAGTTCAGCGGTACAGCGTCGGGTTGGAAATGCAGTCGATTGTGGATGCCGTTTCCACTCAGTAATGACTGTGTTTAAAATTATTTTCATATCTCCTCTCTAGTGGGACAAAGAGCGGCGTTAAGTTATGTATTAAATACGCAATGTCTCGATTTTGAGCGAGAATTAGCCATGTTAGAATCGACTTTGATGAACGAAGTAATAAACATGTAATAATATCGTATATTATAATAATATTATCATATAAAGTAGGCTATAGTCCGATGATGAGAGAAATATTCATGTTTTTGCAGCCGAATGTTCATTTGATGCTTCCATAGAGTACTTAATAACTCGTTTTGTCGGTTTAGTGAGTAATGTATACAGTGCGAGCGCGCGGTGACCGTGAGGGCAAGTCAGTGAGCGCAAGTCGTTGCGCCTCTAAGAGGAGAGGAAGTGAAGACGAATGTACTGATTACGCAAAGGATCTGCGTTTGACCCCGAGCACGATCCAGTGGCTTATCTGTTTGTACGCATGTGTTACATTACACCAACTTGTCAGTCATATAAGAAAGCCATGTCATTTTAGTTGCGTAATATAAGATTGTAAAGTATATAACAATATTACATTTCTATACTCTTTAAACTTATTGAAGTCAAACAAGAAATATTATTATTAATGAAAAGTCCAAACATCTACGTTCAATTTACTATGTTTTATAAACGTACGTATAAGTTTTATCGCGTAAATACCACACTGAAGACAGAAAAGGCAAATGCATATTATAGAAAATGCCATCTCCACTGTAGCACCGTGGGACACTGCCTGAATATAAACGTGATTGGTTTTGAGTTTGATTCCCACTTGGAGAATCACTATAATATAAACAGACAGCAAAAATATTTATATTTTAGATAAATTTAATTTTATCATTTCCACTTTACGCCCGCAGTGACCGATTGCGGTAATATTTATGAAAATAGTAATAGTATTTATGTATTACAAGCTTTTGTACATCAAGAATGAGCCATAGTTACGAACACTAAATTAAACAAATATCGCTAAGGGCTCTAAAAGACTAAAACCCCATCTTAGCATAAGTTAGCTATTTTAATGTTGTGAAAACCCAGAAAAGTATGTCCATAACAAATAAAATATTAAAACGCACTAAAAGAAGTCAACGGAGTTTCTTGACTCTACATTGTCTCTGACTACTCTGCTATACGAGATCCTGTATAGCAGGATACCCTGATATACCTGCTGTGCGAGGTCAAAAACAAGTGTTTCAGTCGATAATTGAATATTCAATCTAAAACCCAACTCTTCGCTACCGACCGCCGCTTCATAAATATAAAGAGAACGTGAAATATGCAGCGCTCGATAAATCTGCGAATGACAATTCTGTGTGGAATATTTTGTGAGCGCTTCAATTAGTACTGGAAGTATTACTGCAGTTAAGTGGCCTCATCGTACATTAGAGCACTTTGTAAGTATTTATCTTTGTAAAGAAATTAAATGCTATTTATAAATAACACCGCACGTTAAGGAGGAGGGAGAGGGTTGACAAAGTGTGACATTGGTTGACAGCTATGAACATACAAATGTGACCAGAGTGAGGGAGGAGTTAGAAAACCATCAAATTCATGACACATAATGTATGGACGGCCCCCGATGATATTATATGACACCTTCATATTAATAATAACCTGGTACTGAGTACTCACTCACCTACTTTTAGTTAATTCAAAATGTCATTTTGTAATACATACGTATGATTGACATTATTGACAGTATATTCAGTACAAAGTTACACCTACATTGCTAGTTAGCAATACACCAGGCCGAGCAGACCGCCGCGACCCGCGCCCGCCGCCTGGCCGCGGCACTCTGCGCGCCGCACACACGTAGCCACTACACGTACGATACTTGCGGCGCTTTTAAATTAATATGATTAAGTAATTAGGGATAAGTGTTATAGAAAGTAGAAATTGTTATTTTTTCAGCTTAGTATGAAAGAAGAGAGGAGTCTCATTATTTATATAATAATTATATTTAAGTACTCAATTAAAAGGAACAGGAAATTCATTTGAAAATATAACGCTTATTAAACAAAGCGAACGCTCTGATTGTAATTAAATTACCTCAAAATAATTAGAAGGGGTTTTTGTAAACATATTTTGAAACAAAATGTTTTAATAAAAACTTTTTTATCCAAAATTTAAAAAAAGAAATGAAACTCGCCTTTGAAAATAATAATAATATATTAAATAGGTATTACTTAATATAAGTTGTATACAAAGTAACTATTAAATGAACTTCCTGAAAATTTACAAGTAAAGAGACACACACCAGGCAGCAGCAGCTCTACAGCAGCAGGCGCACTGCAGCAGGTAATGTAAGCGGCAGACGGCCTCGTCACGTCCGCCGCATGAATATTCAGACGCGCTCGAACTGAACTGAACTCCACACAATCAGCTCCGCGGCCCGCACTCGTCGCAGACTGCACGCGGCACACCGCACACGCTACTAGTTATTTAAAACTATTATTGATTACATAAAACTAGAGCCGATATATTAAGAGATATTAATAAAAAAAAGACACTGCAAATTTCAAATCTTTTTTTGCTTCCAGGTGTGACTCAGCAATATCATCAACATCACGCCACACTGTTATACGTTATACAGATTACCGACCGGAAGTCGTAACAAACACCATAACTTCATACATTCGTAATAATCGATGCTAAAAGCTACGCTTTTTGAAACAATATAAAGGTAAAGTATTTTTGTCAAATACTACAAATCACAAAACAAGAAGGTTCTACACATATAAGTGAGATATTAAGACTACTCGTATAAGTACTTGCCTGTCTTACCCCGCCCCCGCCCCGCCCCGCCTCGCCCCGCCCGCGCCTCGCTATACGTCGCGCCGCCACGAGCAAGCCATGTGTAAATCTGTAGACGCGGAAGAGATTGACGTCAAATAGGGATTTCAGTATAAAGGTACAAATACTGGTTCTAATAAATGATTTCTCCGTATTATACGACGTTTGTGTATGTACTACTGTGCAGATCCTACTCGTGTGCGTGACGGAGTTACATCTAAGAAATTCACGCTTGTAGCTTCACGGACGGGAAGACAGAAAGTATCTAGTATCAAGACACTCTGTGCTTCGTTTTCCATCGAATTCGAGACATTGCGTGTTGAGTGGTGGAACTCAACACCGTACTTTGTCTTGGCGGAGCGATCACTCCCCCGAGTAGGGATCGAACCCACAATCAATCGCGTTAACAGTCAGACGCTGTCACTGAACTGTATGAAACAATTCTGTTTTTTACAGGCTTATGTTTGTATTGAAAGAAAATTTAGAATTAAGTCTGGTAATTGAGTATTTATAACAGCTTCATGCTTGAGACAACATGGTGTCGAGAAAATCGAGATATTGCGTGCTGAGTCTTACTAGAGGAAAATTGTCTTACTAAAGCGAGGAAAATTGGAATAATTAATTAAAATCAATCCTTCCAGTCAAATTGGAACTCACAACCCTTGAGTACAGAGAAACCAATGAACCACGATGTACTGTACCACTTTTATTTGCTAATGTAAATAAATATGATGTATCTCATCAAAATAAAATGTAGTGTCTTTATTTTTTAACGCAAACTTAATATTTTTATATGAATGTTGAGATAATTTCTTAATTTTCAAACGCGTGTCAATTTGTTCCTGGTCGCGACGCTGGTAACTCGAGAGGGTCAGATATTTCATCAACATATTTCTGTTTCTACGTATTTTTAAGTAGGTGCGTAAAGGCACCTCGATGGTCTTTAAGGAATAATTCATATATACGCAGTTTCAATACAAAAGTGTAATACCAAAAGCAAACATATTTTTTTTTATAATATTACGGTTTTTTAAGCGAGAAGTGTTAAAATTTCTTGAATTACGCAGTATTTTTGAATATTCTAAAGAAAATACGTCGTCATTTAGTTGACTTATCGTTTTAGTGTGCGTGAGCGATCACTTTGTTTGTACGTGGAAAAACATTTACACTGAGCCTGACTAAGTTATTAACAAGTTTTTTTTAAAATTAATCCTAAAGTTAAATTAATTCCGGTCAAAAAACTAATTTTATTTTATATTAAAAAGGAAATAAATAATAATTCGTACTTTATAATTTTTATTAGTATTCCTTATACATACATACATATCTACTCGTATGTATCATACACAATATACAAGTGTGAGTGTTCATGAAGCCACGTCATATTACGCAAAGTAAAACCCGCGATGAAGTATATCCGGTAACAATGGTAATTACGATCTCCATAAACGATTCAATTAAAACCTTTGGAGAGCATTACAGCGTTTGCTAACAAATATAGAGGCTTTCTCGCTACCAACCCGCAGCCTCATTAGCTAGTATATAAAATTAAACAAAAGTATTTCTAAATTATTCTGTGTTTGACAATAAACCCGAACGGTCGGTGCGATTCCTACTCGAGTATGACTATATTTACACTATTTTCGTTACGTCACTTTTGTAAGAAAAACGGCGTTTAATTCCGTTACTCCCAAAACTTCTTGAACACGATATCTCCTGACACTACGTTCTCTCTGACCACCTCTCTGCTATACGGGATTAATTGTGAAACTGTATAATATAAAAACAAAGAAATATTTAAAAGCTCGAATACGTTTCTACTAAATCGCTGACAGATGAGGTATCTTTAAAGAAAGCAAAGTAACTATGGACTTCATTGTTTAGTTAACCTAATTACACTGCCCAAGTGAGCTCTGAATTCACAAACACTTTCCTGGAATCAACACTTGACTGAGATAAGATTCTTTTCACTCTATTTATCAAAATAAAACATGTTCTAACCGTGGACTCGTTAGAGTCAACTACGGGGACTTTGCTTGAGATTTTTAGGAAATATTTTTTCCTTTTTTTTCACGAGTCTCTTTTCTCCGCCGTCCGCGGAATTCGACACAATGCGTATTATTTGGTGGAACCAAACGTCACGTTTTGTACCATCAGAGACCGCTAAATAATTAACATACGATTATTGCATTGAATGGAATTGGAGCCACAAACAAGACCAACCGCCATTGACCTTGTTTCAATTATTTATTTACTTTTAAGGGATAAAATAACAATATATGCAAATAAAATTCGAGACCAATCAGCACATATCCATCATAATACAAACTAATCAAAATAATCTTTATATTTGAGACCTTCGTACATTTGTTTTCAGTTCTCACCTCAACAAAGCGCGGCGTTGAGTTAGCTACTTGACACGCAGTGTCTCTATAATGGGTGGGAAGCAGTCGGCGGAGTATCTTGACATTAGACTGTGTTTGTGTTAGTGTTGTGTTTTGTCTAAGCGGGATAAAGCGTAGAACTACTTCAAATGTTAAAAGTAATAAAATAAATGCAGTATGTTGCAATCAGATTTGTTTTCGATTTCTTAGTGTATTTATTTTTAAAATCACTAAATGAATAAATATAATTATATAAATATACGTTCCCAAAAGTTATTATTGAAAACAGTTATGTTTTTCGACTATATTTATTTAGTTTCGCAAGAATTATATGAATAATATATAAATTAATAAGAAACAATAGAAAGAGAATAATAACAAAATGACTATAACATTTTCAAAAAACGTATAAAAATTTAAACGTAGCGGAATTCGAACCCGCGCCTTGCCTCGCCATGCTTGAATACCATGGAAGCGCTCTGACCGCTAAACCAGAGCTGTATGGCAAAGTTCATGTACGTTTGGTACAATTTATTTATATTGTTAGCATCTCTGTAGAGATTTTTGCAAACTTCTGCTAACTAAAGATTCTGTCTAAAAAATAATTATTTAGCAAGAGAATGCTGCTTATGTTGATATTTTACTATTTTAAAACTTTAAAAACAGTAGAATATGTATGAAAATACTTAATATTTTAAGTTCACTCCAAACATCACATCGCTTAGAACTACGTTTGAGACAATCAAAATAATCATTCATAAATATCACAATAAATTATATCAGAATATTACCTTTTAAGATGTTAAAAATTACGTACTTACTCCAGATACTTCAACAGATTTCTTCAAAGAAATTTTAAAATATTGCCCTATTTTCTTTTGAGTCGGCATTGTCGGCGTCGTAAAAGTATAGAAGCAGAGAACTCGATATCTGAATTACGTAAGATTGCAGAGTAACGAACTGCAGGAATTCGATTATTCATAAAGACTTTACAAGAATTATGATTAGGCAAGTGATATCATTAGTGCGCCTACTGGCAATACAACTATTAACATATTTTAGTATAAAAGGCATTTTAGACAAAGAATCAAGCACAGTCATACTTGTGAAACATTGCATACAGTGAGTATAACGACACTCAATAGCCATCATGAAAATGGTAAGAACATTTTGATGTTATAAAAGAGTGCATCTTTAGACGCCCTTTGCTATGTCCAACTTCACTTATTTATAGAATATGTTGATAATAATCTAGGTTACTTTTTTACAGTTTGTAATTGTTGTTGGCTTACTGGCTGTGGCTGCTGCTGCTCCAAGTGTAGACCCAGAAGTCGCTGCTCGACGAGCACTCCCCGCTTTAGAGCACGAGGAAGTCCACGACGAGTTTGGACAATACGCTCTCCGCTACGTGACGGCTGAAGGCACAGTAGTATCCGAGCGAGGTCGTCTCGTGCCCTCTCCAGATGGATCTGGCTATGTTCTGATTACTGAAGGAGAAGTCTCCTACGTCGGTGATGATGGAAAGACCTACGTGACGAAATACTCCGCTGGTCTGGATGGCACTAAGGTCGAAGGCAACCATTTGCCTAAGGCCCCTGAACCGGTTGCGGCTTAGTTTCCAGTGGTACTTAAATTAATAAAAAAATATTTGAACAATTTTTTTTGGATTTCCGATTTATTGATAATTTTACACTTGTAAATCCCTACAGCCTGATATTTGTCGAGATAGCTTTTGGTTTGATTAATGTTGAAGTAGCTTCACAAAGGTTTCAATCATATTTGGAATAATGTTCCATAGTAGTCGTATTTCAAAACATTCTTCATTCTGTTTTCTCCGTTGTGCAGAAAAATAAGTGAAAGTATTTAAAAAAATAATTTAACAACAATATACTGGGTAATTCAATAATTTTCAAATTTAGTAAATAACGACGTTCAAACAATATTCAATACTTCGATACCCGTATTGTCTGTATCACGATACCGCGGTTATACCGTCGTATGCTGGTGTTGAAGATATTCCTTATATTGTGTAGTTGTTAAAAAGTGTGACTCATTTGGAATTCATTAACAAAGGATAAAGATTTCACTAGAACTACTCACATTAAGTACTAATCATTTATGTTATTTTTAAAGTAGAAAAAAGAAATCGCTAACTCTTGTACTTTAGACGTCACAATGAATTTAAGTAAAAGTTTTTAAAAGGAGGAAAAATAAGTTATTTAGAAAGTTAGTGATAAAAATACTGAGTTTTGAAACTTGCGCTATTTCATTGAAAAGATGTTCATTTTTAAAAGTTTAAGTTTTTATTATTCTACTTTGATGTCACATCCTTGTCACATCTACGTCACATACATATCAGTTACAGTAAACGTGTTATTGTTGTTTAAACTATAAAAAAACATATAGTAAATAGAGGGAGAGGATGACCTTTTTAAATTCTGTCATCGATTTCAACTCCAAGTCGATTATCCCATATGAAAATATTGTACATTTTAGTACATTTGAGTCCAGAGTAGTAAAACTAAAATTTGTTAATAATTTTATTCCAATGTTCCTACTTATGCATACAAATAATATTCTTTGAAGAAAAACAGTCATCGTTATATTTAAATCTATTAATTTATATTAATTATATTAAGAACAATCTATCTGAGCCTGTAAACAGACGGACATTTATGAATATAATAGAATTCAAAATATTGACAGCTATTTTTCTAGTTGTCTGTGTTTTGTGAACGCTGTTCTGTGTACTCTGCAGTTTTCATTTTTACATTTTGACAACCGTCCCTCAACATGAGTGCTTGTGTTATTACAATTGGTTCATAAAGAAAAGAGTATTATATTATTAATTTAAAATGTGTTATTCGAAGTCTAATAATAGTATGTAATGTATTCCATAATTTTAGAGCTTGTACTGTAAATGATTTACTGTGTGCAGCAATGTGTGTGGCACAATGGAATGTCAAGAATATTGTTATTTCTAGAGCGGAAAATAAGCGAAAGACGGGAGTTGGAGCCTAGGAAGGAAAAGCGTTCTTTAAGATAAGACGAGGTATCAGGATGGAAGAGGATTGAGTAAAGGAATGTGAGGGTGTGAATACGGTCTTTTATAGACAGCCAGGGCAGCCTAATACGATACTGATTGATCAGGTTTTGTAGGCGCTCTAGTGTGTTAAGCAATTGCTGTGGTAAGTCCAAGTAACAGGTGTCAGCATTGTCTAGTATGGGCAATAGAAGAGTATGTGCCAAAGATATTTTTGTTTTAGTGGGTTGGAGATTTATCCATCTTTTTAGTCGGCCTATAGCATAGAACATCTTCCGGCAGAGCTCAGAGGCGGGAAGAGCCCAATTATGAGAACTGTCTACCATGATACCTAGATTCTTAACAGATTTACTATACAGCAAGGCCGAGGATTATAGGGGGAAGAGAGGTAAAATTTAATTTGGATAATTGTCTAGGTATTAGAGTATTTGTCGTTAATATGAATGCACTGCTCTCGACCATATACATATGAGTGAAACTATTAAATAACCTCTGAAGACATGTTAATAGTACGAGAATTGTTAAGATAATATCAAAGTCCACAGTATTAAAAGCATTCGAAAAATCCAGTAGAACAAGAATAGTAATTTGTTGTCCATCGATGCTGAATCGGATGTCATCGTTGCTTTGTCCAGGGCGGAATCCACACTGGAAGGGTGATAGGACTTTCTTTAAGGCTAAGAAAGATGAGAGTTGTTGATGGTTTATTTGATCTAACGTAGATAGGAAAGGAAGCGATAGTCCGTAAAGGATGAAGGATTAGAGACTGTGGGAATAGGAATTATTAACGCCTGGCGCCAAATGTTGGGAAAACACGTGGATAGGGAATCATTGAAAATGTGGCATAAGACAGGTAGTTGAGCATTTGGAGTTAAAAGAATCATCTTTCGACTGATTTGGTTACACTCAAAAGCATCAGATTTAATGCAGCACATGTTTCTGCACAAGGAGAGAGAGAGCAGCAGCAGAGATAATGGAGAAATGAAAAGGAGAGGGAGAAGGTAAAATAGGAATGAATCTAATTTTTTCACTCATCCATCACGATTCAAGATCTTAACATTTGTAAAGTGGTTGTTAAGTTCGTCAAGACTAATATTTTCGCTTAGTTCAATAGATTTCCGTAAGCGCCGATTAAGAAATTTCCAAATGCTAGCAGAGTTGTATCGATTTCGTAGTATTTTGAACTTAATAAGGTTTTCCTCGCTCTAGTTAGACAAAGTGTGGCTTTGAGTTCCACCACTCAACACGTAATGTCTCGAATTCGGTGGAAAGCAAAGTACGGAGTGTCTTGATACTATGTACCTTCTGTCTACCCTGCTAGGCAGGATAAAAGCGTGAAGCTATATATTCACTATTATAATGTTATAATTCCTTAGGAGAGGAAAAAAAAATTCTTCACAATCGACACGGTTAGTAGTTTAGCTCGAAATCGTTGTAGTGAAATGGTCTTGACCAGTTTGAATCCAGATGTCTGTTAACCATTTTTTTAAGTTTTTTTTTTGTGCCAAGAAACTATTATTAAGAGCCCTCTACTATTATCCATCTAACCTCTATTATATATATATTGTAAAAAAAATACTAATTTTAATTATAAAAATCTCTGAAATATACACAATTAAACGAAGTGACTTAAACAATTTTACAGAAATTTGTTAATCAAAAAAAATAGGTCTGACAAATACCGAGCAAAGCTCTGTCATCAAGGAATAACGCTTTTAAATGGACGTAAAGTGAAACGTGGTTTATTTGTGACCAAACCTCCCTCCCTATCTTTTAACGACTTTGATCAAAAAACACCAATCAATCTTAGCAAACCTTACAATTTCGTTTCTACTTATATCCAATAATAAATTATAAACGATAAAGCGCCCCCAAGTAAATTGAAAATGAAGTCTGTGGAGCCGACATCATATTTCAGCTTTTCAAATCCACTTTGTAATGTTATAATTTATATTTGTATACTTTCCATTACAAATAGTAGGACTTAAATATTGTTAGAGTATTTTAGGAACAAAATCAATAATTAGGAGCTCCTATTTAACAAAATCGATTTTATATGACAACGGGACACCTGAATAAGACGAGATCACGAGTCTAAATAAAGATTAATAAATTTATTTAATAACGGAAAATATTTATGGCACTTTGAAATATAATACGTCTAATTTAAAATGATACGTTGAAATACATAGAAAATTGACAATATATGTTACTGGCAGACTGTTACATGCATACGATAGTACGGTACGTGGTGACCAGCTCCAATATGAGCAGACTCAAATGTCGCATTCAGTTTAGTTCCGTACTGGTGATGCACTTGCGTGTGACCGGAGACTATGATGGAATGTGACATGGAATAATTAAAGAAATTGAAATATGACAAAGTTAGAGTAACGTATACAATTGTTTTCACAGTGACTTATAATTAGTTGCCAATAAACATGAAAGAAATAAGTAAGTATGAGAGAAATATTTAAAAAAAAATTAATAGTGATTTGTGGTCTGGTTCTAACTTCTCTACTACTTCAATAATAAAAATACATTTGAAGTAAAGTTATAATAACACAATCTCATGGTATTTCTATCTCCTCATACAACTGAAATCGCTCATTACTATTTACCTGAACTAAAAGCCGCAAAGCGCAATACCAATTACACTCAAGTCAATGATTCGTGACGACTGTTTTTGGTGTACCAATGTAAGTAGAGCTATCATATTACTAAATGTGAACGAATAGAGGGTTCTATTTTAAATGGCTCATACAAACATTTACGTTGGTTAAATAAACATAAACATTTTCGTATTATATAATGTATGTTCTGTCCGTTTGTAATTTGATTTTTCAAGTTTAATTTTGTTACGTAACTTAGTTGCGGAGTAAAATTTGGGGATCACGTTTTATTCCGCACCTGAGTTGCGCCGTAGATCCATTAAATTAGAATGCATTAAATAAACATTTTAAAAAGATATTCTATAAAAGATATTTTATAAGATTTTCGCGATTAAAATGTGTCAAATTTTAAATGAAACTATTTTAAATGCATTATTCGCATATATTTTGCGGTCACTCGTGCACACGGACTATTGTAAAGCGTTCGAAACGTCGGATATTCTACGCGATTAATCCGTATATTTTTTAGCTTCACGCTTTCATCTCGAATAGCAGGATAGACAGAAAGTTACTAGTGACAAGAAACTCCGTTCTTCGCTTTCCTCTGGGATCGAACCCACAACCGATCGCGCTTCCAGTCAAACACTGTCCCACTGCGCCACGACTGGCCTCAAAGAGAAAGATCTTCTATTTTAAATATATCTCAAACGTACAAACGCGTGTGTCCATATCTCAAAGTATTATTGAATTATACTTATATTTAATCCTAATGGATGTTAGAAGCAAGATAAAACCATCTGATACAAAACCTACAACCCACTTCAAGGGGCTTACTTATATGTACTTATACTATATATAATCATATATATGATTATAATTTTGAGGTTAGTTGTAGCGCAGTGGGACAGCGTCTGACAGTAAACGCAATCGGTTGTGGATTCAATTTCCACTCGAAGGAATATATTTATTATTTTTATTTCCTCGCTCTGTTACGACAAAGCGCGGCGTTGAGTTCTACCCTGCTGTGCGGAATAATCGCGAATTTAGTGACACGCTACCTACTTGTATCAAGATCTCATCTGGAACACTATGCAAGAAACTTTGCAAAATAACTTTCCTTAATGACTAAAGTTGTATTTGCGCAATAGTGTCTTCAAGTCGCTCGCGCAAGTCGCTCATTTGTGAGTTTAATGAGTTTTGAAAAATACAGAAAATAATATTAACTACTTCTTGCTTCAAGTCATACTTGAGGAAGTTAACTAATTTAGTGAGATAGTAATTGCATGGTAAGGCTGTAGTGGCGCAGTGGGAAGCAACTGACTGTAGACGCAATTAGTTGTGGGTTCGATTCCTACACGGGGGTTGATTATATTTATTTTTTTTCATTTCTTCGCACACCGTCCGTCTAAGTCGATCAAGGCAAATAAAAAAATATATTTTAACGAAAATGCTACTCGAACTTAAAGTACATACTCATTGTACACATCAATAGTATAAAACTTCTACTACAATATCAATATGATGATGCTAAGAAAACTTTTGCCAGTACTTCACAACCATCAGATTATTACTTACAAAAGCGAAATTCCAACATTTCACGTTACACTACGCTTTGGTGCATGACTTGTAATTTGATAGCAATATCTAAAAAACCTTAAGAGGAAGTAAGCGAATCATCTCAGTCTAATATTGGGTAGGAGCATTAAATATTCAAAAGGAACTCCGTTCGCGTTTCTAGCGTTTCATTAATGACGTATTTCCGGAAAAATAACTATATCGTAGGTTGAGAGAGAGAAGAGCATATTGATGTTAATGTCACGTACAGAGAGGTGGTATTTAATAAAACCATACCTTCATACCATACATAAGTAAATACAATATGTAAGAAAATAATTTTCAGCAGCTACATGCCTTTTCTCGTTCATAGCAGTATGGTCAGGATAATCTGGGGGCGCTATTGAAAAAAGGTTTCCTTTTGCACATTTATATTACAATAATTGCAATTATGCTTGTTCTCATTCTTATTCTTGCTTTGTCTTATTCTCTTCCTCTGTTTCTTTTCTCATCTTTAGGGTACAAATCTCTTATCATGTTGCTCCACTTTTCTTGTTTACGGCGCAACATGTGCCCAGTCCATCTCCACTTCAAACTATCTATTCTAGTAAGTACGTCTGTAACTCTTGTCTTACCTCTTATGACGGTGTTTCGTATCTTATCTTGTTTCTATACACCTATCATACTTCGCTCTACAGCTCTTTACCCGTAATCCAGTATATTTCTGTGGTGTGTCGTGAGTCCCCAAGTTTTACACCCGTATGTAATACATGAGAGAACGCAGGTATTGAAGACCTTCTTTTTAATACCAATATTAAGACCTATGGATTTCATAAACTTTTTCAGTGACCAGAATTTTTATTTCATATTTGTTTGGATAGCTTCGTTTTGTTTATATTCAGAGATAAGTAAGATAAGAGAAAGTGGGCACTTTCTCGCTCTCTTTATTTAGATCCCTAGTTGTTCTTCAAATAAGGCAATATCGTCAGCGAATCTGAGAAGGTTTAATTATTGTCCATCGACATTTAACCCATGTTGGTCCCAGATTAGCTTTCGCAATATGTTTTCCAGCACTGTCGAGAACATCTTTGGGGACATCGGGTCGCTCTATCTGACGCCTTTTTTTACTTGTAATGCCTCACCCAAGGTTTCCAATTATTCTCTTGCCTTACTGTTGGAGTAGATGTTTTAAATTGTGTTTATGTACACCGTCGGGATTCCCTGATTTCGTAAGTTTTCCCGTGCGGGATAAAAGCGTGAAGCTGTATATAACAAGTAGGCTCTCAGACACATCCCAATTGCACCACGACGCGACGGTGCGAAATTGAATTCAATAAAAAAGGTTTTAAACAAAAAACAATATTCTACAAATCTAGAATCCTGACTCAGATCATTCAGTTGATTGCTGTACTTCTCTGATTTCAATTTCCTCTTTCTAGTTGTTGTTTGCAAGAATAAAATATTAAATTTAATTATTGCAGTAAAGTATAAGATATTGAATTTATTAATATTCCTAACTGTAATGTCTTTATATATTATTTTTTATTCGAGCACATATATGTACCAATTTTATTCTCGGTATTTTATTCTCTACTCGCCTTGTACTAAAGATAAACGAAACACGTTTGGATAATAACTTGTCAATACGACCAAAGCACATCGTCCTTATCGTCGTCGTTAGAAGTTAATATTATTTTTTTTAACTATTATTTAAATTTGAACCTTGACATTTGGCCACGCTTTTATCGCACGTAGCAGGTAAATAGCAAGTACCTAGTGTCAAGACACGTCGTACTTGACTTTCCGCAAAAGAGATATTACGTGTTCAGAGCGCAACTCAACGCTGCACTTTGTCTTTGGGAGAAATTTAAAATAATTTAAATATAATCACTCCCCCGAGTGGGAATCGAACTCACAACAGATCGCGTTTACAGTACAATATTATTGCTGAAAATTCTTTTCGATTAAATTATTTATTACAGTCATAACTCTAGTATCGATGTGGAAACTTACATCATTATAAAGTTTTAGGTAAAAGTTTGTACATTTACTTTAGTATACATTATTATACGTGAGCTTATTGAGCTGGAACTGACTCGAGGTTACCAGAATGAAATACGGATGACATCATTTGATAGATAGTCTTCTATGCCGCTTGGCAGTCACTTGTGACTGAAGAGTGTCTTTTCAACGCGTTTTAGCTTATCACAATATAAATTTACTGGAATTATGGAAAGTAATTAAGTAAAGCTCTTATCAAATAGAAGAGCAGTTTGCCTGTTAATTGTTGACGGTTGGTTGTAGGTTCGATTTCCACTCGGTCTAATAATTATGATATACTGAATTTACTCTTTGCTCCTTCTAGTGCGACAACGTGAGGTTAAATTGTGTAATTTGGCAGACAGCGTAAGTGGAGAGGAGAGTCATGTGGAGAGCTGTACAAGAAAAATGAAAATTCAATAATAAAATTAAAATAAAGATTTCTATTTTTATATTATTACAAGATTTACGAGTTCTTCTATTCTCGATCAACTTTTAGTTAATCTGGTTTACATTGATTATGTAAAGTCACACTTTATCCCGCATGGCATGATAGACAGGAAGTATCTTCTGTCAAGACACTCTGTTGAGTCCTAAATGGCGGAATTCAACGCCGTGGTTTGATCATTCCACCGGGTGATAATCGACACCGATCACACTTTGCAGTCAGTTGATATCCAATATAACATCTGCTAACCAATCATAAAGTTACCATTTGAATGACTTATTAATATTTTTGAAAAAACGTATAAAAATTTGAACGCAGCGGGAGTTGAACCCGCGCCTCTTGGATACCGTCCAAGCGTTCTGACCGCTAAGACATGTATTCTACTACCAGCTGCATCGTCATGCGTCAAAATTCTTATACGTTTTGTTACAATTTTTGTTATAACTCCAAGAGGCGCGGGTTCAAATCTCGTTGCGTTCAAATTAATATATGTTTTTTCAAAAATATTTTCTAATCCTTAGTGTGGAATAACACTTTAAAAATAGTAAAGACTTATTACTATATTTTTTGACAAACAAACAAAAAATTCAATACTTTAAAATTAAATTAAAAACTAATAAATGTATAACATCTCACAGTACATGTGAAATGCATATCTCAGTTCTAGTATTATTATACTTACTTCGCTAAAAGCTTTAAGTAAGTGGATTCTACTTACTGTTCTTCCAATGTGTAAGTAGTATATATATATATATATATATATATATATATATATATACGCACGCGCGTCAAGGTACAAATACTTAAATAACATTTTTTACTGTTTTTGTTTGACTGTCAGTTTGTTTCCGTTAATCTCCGGGACGGTTCGAACGATTTTAGCAGAACTTTTAGTGGTATATAACTGATAAACATAAAAAGGGAGTAACTTAGGCTATTTAAAAATTACAAATAAAGGTCCGAATTTTTTAAATTCCAGGCGGACGAAGTCGCGAGCTCAGCTAGTTCAGAATAAGAATAGAAACTAAATATGCATAATATTAAAATAACTAAATTATGTCACCTTTATATATTCAACGTCAACGTGATAAAAAATATTTGTCTTTTACTTTAGATATATAGGAATTGAAAATAAGGAGAGTGGAGTCTAATATTACTACCAACCAATCCACGACAGTGTTTTAATATAAAGGTAATAAAATAACGCAAAAAAACTGGTTGAATAAAAAAAGCTCAAAGTATATTCAATATCTGGTAATCTTGGATTGCGTAACATAATGACCAACTCGGTCACTGGCTGAGTGCCAGCGCGAAGTCAGCGGAAGCAGTATGGAGTTCTGTAATAAAACGTGATATATTGCTATGAATTTGCTTTACGAACGACCGTAGTGGCGCAGTGAGGGAGTTTTGACTATAAACGCGGTTGTGGGCTCGATCTCCAGTCAGAGAATTATTTGAGTTATTACCATTTCCCGCCGTGATTAAATAGAGTATGGCGTTGAGTTCCGTCTTAAATTGGTGAGGAAAGTTAGTGTAAGGTGGGATAAAGAATAAAGCATTTTGATTGATTTTATATGAAATGAAATTTAAATAGTATTTGTTCAAAATATAGATTAAGAAAACATCTTTTAAATTTATTTATTTTTTTAAGTTTCTTGTGTATAAATGATGAATAAAATATAGGCGCTAGTAATTTCCTTTGAGGACTAGTTTCTAAGTAAACGAGGTCGACTGTCACCGGGAGACTTCGATACCGAAACTCCGGGCTTATTTCACGCTCATGCATACATACTGTACCCGAGTATTAAGAATTTATGTTCTGTTTTAGTTACGTGTGGTGGTAAACGTTGTCGCGCAATTTAATACGTACGTACAAGAGGACAAGGTGTTTTGTGCGGATAACTGTGCCAATTTATTTGATATAATTTTAATAAAGTTAAAGATCAATAAAGTGCTGTAGGACAATGTGTGTATTACAATAACTGTAGGTTCGATCCTCGCTCAAAGGATTGATTAACGTTAATATTCATCAGGTTATGTCTCGGGGAGTCTGGCGAAAATCGAAATAAAAGGCAGCGTTGGGTTCCGCAACTCAACATACAATGTCAAAGTAACGGAGTGTCATGACACTAGGTTCTATTACACTAAATAAAAATTGTAACTTGAATATAATTTCATGAACACTTATATGGTACGTATATTACAATAATAATATTTCCTCAATTGTTCTGTAGTTGGCAGTACTGCTACAGTGTTGTGTGAGTTTGGTAATTACTTGTCGAATACCTTTGTATGTGGAGCTCGTAAGTGCTCTGTAATATTCAATTAATGTTTCCAATAAATCAAGGTTAGCAGTAGCGTTAACAAAATAAGTAAAGTAAATATTATATACTTTACTGATTTAAAGTGAAAAAAAGATCTAATGATTATTGTAAATAGCACACTGAGAACACGGCTCAGTATTTAATATTCTTGTAAACGATAATTTTCTTAGGAACAATATTTGGGAACAGAAATGTGTTAAAATCAGTCCACCGAGATGCTTAGCGTACATAAGTCGTAACAAGCCTATGGGCTATATGTATGTAGGACGCATGACGCACGCGGTGAGAGCGCTGGGACAGTTTATAAGAGGCGCGGGTTCAAACTCGCTGCGTCAAAACATTCTTTTATAAGTTTTTTTAATATTATATATTAATCGTTTATAACACACATTGATATTGCTTCTCTTCATAAATTATCAGAACACCAAATTTTATCTCTATACTTCTTCCAAAGGTTAGCTTATGACTAAATCCTCTCTGCCTACTCTGGTACTTGTAGCAAAGGACACACCTTGCCTCAAGAGTTGAGTTCTAAGACTAGTTTATCTCTAACCTATATGCAAGTAATATTAATGTCATCAAAAGGAATAATCTACAAAATAATAATGTATACAATGTATCGTTCAAAGTAACGTCTGGTCTCCTCTGCAACTTCACACTCGGTAGTGCCTACAAAGTGAAGTACGGTAAATGAAAATTCCAATTGATTAACAAAGCCTCACTGTTGCCGTCTGATGTGTGAGTCCACAAGGACATCGATCACTACTATATATTTATATGGAGGTAAACAAAAAAGAGTGATATGACATTAGAAGAGGAGAGTTTTTATGATATCAATGGCGATGTTATTCTCACTCATATGGAATTGCATGAAAAGTATTTAAATCGTGTTTAGAAAACATATAAATGTTCTGAATGAAACTGTAGAGGCCAGTGGCACAGTGGCACAGCGTCTGACTAAAACACGATCGGTTGTGGGTTCGATCCCCGCTCGGGAGAGTGATTATATTTGATTATTTTCACACCCCGCTGTGACAAGATAAATTGAGTCTCGAATTTGTTGTATAGCGAAGTATATCCAGCGTCCGAGCGCTGTGACCGCGTGCGTCATGCGCTCTACAGCCGGCTGCGTAACTCTTATACGTTTGTTACAACTTATTATTGTTAGCATCTCTGCGGAGAAATTTAAAAGGCTTAAAACATATTTATAATACAACCAGCAACACCTGCTCTATTTTACTTGTACCAGGTCAGGTTTTATGAAATGTCATATTTTTAACACTAGCATTCCTGTAGACTTCTAAGAATTATCATTCGGCAAGAAATAACGCATTTATTAAGTACTTTCAATATATATTTTTTTATTTACTATAGCGATACTATATCAATCACTCACCTGAGATTAAAATATGACATTATAAGAAAATGTAGAAACTATTAATAAGGCACCACAAGCCTAAGGATTTTGAAGTAGTTGAAAAGAAGGTATAGCTCAGTGATCAAAACTATTAGATAAGACGATAACAATAGGTGCAGGTTTAAATTTCATTACGTTTACTTTTATTTACCTTCACGTTTTGTCTAAAAATAGATTTTTCATCATGGCTATAAGATGTTTACAAGAAAATACTACAGAAAAAAATATTGCAGAATGTTTATTTAATTAACTATTAACACATTTAAGACAAAAATCAAATCATATCAAAAAGTCCCTAAAAACGAATTAAATTCAAAACAGCTGAGGCAGCAAGTGCACGTCGTCAGTGTAGTCCGCGCGGACGCTGCGCGCGTCACTGCGCCGCGCCGCCGCCGCCAGCCGCAGCGCCGCGCGGCACCAGGCGCCGCCGCGCGCGCTGCGGACGGCCACGAGCGCGGCCACGTGCGCGGCGCGCGGACACCACCTGCTTGGGCGAGAACTACTTGCTTTGCATTTCTTGGTAAGAAAACATCTAATAGCTTACAATTCCGAGAAAAAAAGTGTGAAGCCATCTTGGCGCGCTGGGACAGCATTCGACTCTAAGCGCAGTTAGAGACTATGTGTTTAAAAAGAGGCGATGAGATTGGTAACGTCCCGTAAAGGGCGGATATCATAGTAGTTGGTGGTAGGAGGGTAATCTTACGACTGGCTCGCGACCACTATCATGACAAAAAGGATTCGCCAAATATCAGATGATGTATTCCGCTTCGATGTCATATTAGCCAGCTTTACTTCTTACCATCCCTCCTTTCCCTCAGAGTGTAGTGGGTCCGACAGCTCTGGCTGCCGAGGCCACTAGACTGTCTCCTCTCACTTCCATCCCAAGGCCAGCAACGCATCCACAACTCTAATATAATGGATGTCCATGGGCGAAGGTGATCACATATCATTAGGTGGCCCTTCTGCTCTTTTGATATATTTTCAATAAAAAAAATATATATACATATATTTTTATATTCTTTCTCTGGTAACGAAAAGCGCGATATCCAGTTTCTCTACTTACTACATAAGCCTTAAATCAGGTGAAAAGATGAGAATGGAGTGCCTTAACACTATATTCTGTCTGCAAACCCTATTATGTTGAAAAATTAAACACAACACAACAACGTACCTCGCCGTATATTGCACATAGACGCACTTCGTCTCTTTGGGACTCAGCACTAACGTCGATGGGAACAGTCGAAAGTCTTTCTCGCTACAAGTTATCACCACTTGTACTGTTGCGGTTGCTATGAACATACATGACATGATGTTATCATTCTGTTTATAATAATAAGTAAAGGTTTTACAGTCAATTCTACAAACGATGTGGAGACGGACGAGTATGACTTTGGGTGTAGTAGAACAATTTAAATGATACTATTTTAAACTGATTAATTGCATATATTTTGGAATTCAAAAACATTTCTCAGAACTATCCCATATCCCGTTATATGCTAATTTATGAATATGCTAATTTAAAAAAGGCAAATATTTTAAAAATAAAACTACATATTTAAACAGATTGAGACTCACGGCTAGAGTGTGATATGCTGAAGTAACTCTTAGCAGTGTGTCCATCGCTGAGAACACCGAAGTCGAGGACACTCGGCTCCACGTGGAGTCGGGGCTGGTCTAACAGCAGGGTGAGAGGGATCGTCTGTGTTTGTAAATAATTGTTATAATATGAATATATTATAGTAATTACTTACAAAACAATCCCGCTGAATCGCTTGCGCCGGATTTTATTATGTTTGAGGTGTTAATTTTATACAACTGGTGGTAAAGTATTTGGTATTGAAAAAATAAAGCATGTAACTTCTTATTTGAAATAAAATTTAAAAAATATGACCTAGTACAAAATATATAATACAGCGATATGTTTATCAAAATGTGTTTAAATTATTATCCACAAGAAATTATGTAATAAAATGTTTTATTTATTCTTATCCGTTTGTAAAGCTTACTCGCTTAAGACGCGTTTTGGCTGGTTCTGTACCAAATCATTTAAAAGGGCCTGACCAGCGTTATAAGCGTTACAAGACTATTACTCGTATTATATTTCTTTACATCATACCAACAAAAGAATATCATCAGCATCAAAGATGTCAAGAGCTCCCTTGCGTTCACTCTGCGCCGGGTATTCTTCCTGCGCGTGCGTCGGCCAGTACTCCTCCGCGCTTACACACACTTCGACGTACACCTACACATACATAAATCTTACGTGAGGAAATCCGTTAGAGATACCTGCCTGATTGTGGACTCCGGATGTCGTCCATATACTCACTAAAACCTCACGGTGCTCCTTCCCGACCACTACTTGCTGGGCTACAAAAACCTCAACCTTCCGGGAGCCTGCAAGGCACGTCGCGCAATCAAAGTTAGTGGGCAACCACTACGGCCTGCTTGGAGTAGCGCGCCGAAGCGACCTGCGCGCTTATACTCCAGCCAGGAGACTAGACTCGAACTACTTCTCCAAGATGACCACCTCTAGCTCGTAAGGGTAGGATGTAGCGACCCAAGTAAGTAACCCTGAACTATCCATAGTATCCGTCAGTTAACCTCGACAGAGCTATGCGGCAACAGCTCCACGTCTGTGGCGGCCACAGCGGCGGAGGCGCAGTGCGCGTCGCAGCGGCGCGGTGCGCGCGACGCCCGCCACGGCGCGGCGGTGCGGAGCCGCGTCATGACAGAGCAGTCCCCTGTGTTGCGCAGGTAGAAGTGCTTGCGAAGTCTGAGTTAAAGTTTGGGAATATTAGCCAAGTCGACGGTAGGCTGTCTCAATGCGATTGGTTGTAGGTTGGATCCTCAGTTGGAGGAATGATTAAGCGCAGTTCCGGCACATAATACGCTATGTTTAGATTACAGGAGGAAAGTGGAGTTCCAAATGTATTGACACTAGATTGTCTCTGCCTCGCCATGAGGGAGAAAGCCTAAGTAGTAGTAGTATAAATGTATTCATATATTGCAGACTACATTCCTGAGGTATTTTACCTACAGTTGTAAATTTAATGATACGGAAAGGTATTAAATAATATAGAAAATGACACTACATCCGTTTTTTGAGGAACTGGCCTCTTGGTTAGGTTATACATTAAGAACTTAATTCTAATTATAACTAGGGAACAACTGACCTAACTTTTGCCGTGATGAAAACGGAACAATATTTGTTTCAGCTCACCTCAACACATCCTCACAAGGTAGATCCAAAGCGCACAACGCCAGTACCACCTCAGTACAGGACGCTTGCACACAAGCAGAGCGCGGCGCGGTGCGGAGTTGTACATATTGGTGTGGCGGAGTGGGACGGTACCAGCCTTTGCTGTTACGAGATAATGTCACTCAATATATAATTCAATATATAATTCAAAAATCAAGTAATCTGCATGAGCTTTCACACGAAATTCCTAAAAAAATTAAAGACAATGGGAGTAAATGGGACTCTCAAGTATCTCTGTATGAACTTCCATCACCATCAGTTTAGCGTCGACCATGATGACATCGTGGGACACGTGTGGTTACCCTGCTATGAGGGATAAAGCGTACAACTTAAGCTGAAAAAAGTTATACCAATATTAAAATAAACAAAAAAATACTAGTTTTTAATTCCTACATCATTCCAGGTTTTATTAAATCTTTTTAGAAGGGTTCTAGTCACATAACACTTATTCATTTGAGGCGAGGAACTTTTTATCGAATTATGGCCGAATTTCTGAGGGAAGCCCTTTAGGGTGTCGACGACTAAATAACATATGAAGGCGCTACTTGACGCGGTTGTAAAACTATTTCTATTCTAACCACGTACCCGGCCACTCCGCGGAGCATTACTGCTTGAAAGTTCTTCTGATAAAAAAAATATTTCTATCTGAGCATTGGGTGTATTTTAAATAAAAGAAAATATGTGTTAGAAATATTTGTTTAAGTGAATGATATAAAATGCAAATTAGTATACAATTAGGTACACATCAAAGAATTTATATATACTAGGTGTGCCGTTAACACATTGAGAACGTGTTGCCTTAGCAATGTCCAAGACGTAGCGGTGTGTATAGCGTTTGTTATTTTATCTACAGTTTATCTTTGACCTTGTTATCAACAATGATAATGCCAAATCAGACAGTCCTTCTTTCTCGTAATTTACGTAAGAAGTTATGGCTATATATAATAATATTCTAGTTATAAGTATGGAATAATACTTTTAAATAGCGAAAGTAACAACCTGGTTAAATTCATCTTATACTAGAGAATAATCAGAAGGTAACATGCAATATTTATATATTTTTTAGCTTTACATTTTTATCCCGCATAGCAGGGTGGACAGGAAGTTCCTAGTGTCAATACACTCTGTACTACACTTTCCGCTGAAGTTGAGACATTGATTGGCGAAAACTCAACGCCACACTTTGTCTCACCAGAGCGAAGAGATTAAAACAATAAAATATAATCACTTCCTGAGTAGGAATCGAACCCACAACCGATCGTGTTTACAGTCAGACGCCGACACCCTGTGCCACGACCAGCCACATATAATCTAACACGTTTACAAGTTTTCTAATAAAAATAATATTAAAAATATAAATAAATAACAAATCTAAATTACTTATACACTAATAAACAGCTTTACCCGGCTGTGACGGTCGGTAGCATACGGAACAGGATCGTGGCATTGGGAGTCTCCTCTGTCAGCGTCAGCAACTTCAGTTGCAATCCTGCCTTAGCGCCAGCCTTCGCGAGCAGTTCAGACGGCTGTACCTGGATACAGTGCACGTTTGGTGCGTTGAGTAGCTTAAATAACTATATGTTTTGTGCATAGTTTATAAATAATGAAGTAATAAATGCTTTTAAATATTATAAAATGATATTTGGATGAATAAATTCCTTTTAAAATCATAAATTAATATTAAAATAAATATATTTATACTAATAACAATAATTTATGGTTTTATGTTGGTGAGTACACAGTAAATATTTGATGTTTAACTCCGGTAAGATGAACCTCGGCGATGAGGTCGATCACTTTACACGCATATATCATATTAGGTCTCAAAGTGGAAAATCTTAGCCTGAAGCTGTTTGTTTGTAAATGCTGTTCATTCCGTAAAGCAGAGTAGATGAAGTTCTTTTTTCCTACCGTGAAGAAGTATTAGAGGTCGGTCGTGGCGCAGTGTGACAGCGTCTGACTGTAAACTCGATCGGTTGTGGGTTCGATCTCCACTCTATGTGATTATACTTAAATTATTTTCACATCCTCGCTCTGGTAAAGACAAAGTGCTTATTAAACAATGTTTCGAAATCGGTGGAAAGCAAAGTACGGAGTACCTTGGCACTAGGTACTTTTTGCCCACCCTGCTATGCGGGATAAAAAGCGAGAATATATATTGTTACTTACCGAATAAACACTGCTATCCTGAATACCATAGTCTGAAGCTAGGTAGAGCTCCACGCCGGTGAGCATATCTTCATACACACTGCCTGATTGATCAGAACGGTTTTCAACATCTTCTGTACAAACATTAAAATATAATAATAATAAAGAATTCTACCACTAAATATACCCTTCTTTGTTAATACAGTTCGTTCGTGGAGTTCGTGAAACACGCTTATCGAGGCAGTCAATACACTCCGGTCGGCGCTTTACACTCAAGTTTGATACAATATGGCTTAAATGCCAGAGAGTTCAAGTCTTCTCCTTCTTCTTATCGGAGAAGGGAATTTAATTTAGATATGCAGTTAAAAATATCCAACGCCCCGAGTGGGGTTTGAACTCACATCCAAAGTATTAGCAGTCAGTCACTGTCTCATTGTGGTATGAGGCCACCGTGGGACAGTATCTGGACTGTACGTAAAGATTTGATACGATTATTTTAATTTTTCCTCTCTGTTGAAACAAACCAGGGCGGTGACTTTACCACTCAACCGCAACGTCTCGATGTCAGGCGGAAAGCGGTAACCGGAGTGTTTTACTAGGTTATCTTTGGCTAGGCCGCTATACGGGATAAAACGTGAAGATACGAAACGATGGCCTCAAATCATTAAATTGTATATTTACTAAACTACAAATTATAACTTTTTTATATTTTTTATATTTTAATAAAACATTAAAGGTTGAAAATTAAATCAAGGAAATAAACTCGAGGACTCATGTTTTTCTTTTCGACAAAGTTTCCGAGAAAACACATCAAAAAACGTGATATATGACACTATCAAATGAAGTGCCAAATTGGATCGTGAATCTTCGTTTTTCTTATTCCTAATTGGATGTACAGAAATATGCGACATTCCGGAAATGCCGTTTTATTTGTAAATATCATTATATAAGCAAATTCTCATTTACATAGTTCAAAATATTTAGTTTTCAGCATTATATATATATATATATATATATATATATATATATATATATATATATATATATATATATATATATATAAATATTGTACGGTCTGTTCTTACAGACCACTTCTTCAATGTTCTTACATAATTACTTTTACTCAGCAACTAACAAGTTTCATTACCGTTTGTATCAACATGGAATCACTTACAGAAATATACTTAGAACTAATCGAAAACTTATTACGCTATTATTGAAGTTAGCAAATTACTTGTTTACCATTATACGTACATTGTATATATAAATAATGTTTTCATTTGTTTTTTTTATTATTACAATGGCGTGGAGGTAAGGAAAAAAATATTGATATTAACATTACCTGTATTCTAACAGTAAAGTACCTTTGAAAGCAGTAACACAGGGACAAGTAGGCGGGAGCACGTCGTAGAGACGTATGTAGAGGCGGAATGGCAGCGCCTCTTGAATGTACTCTATAATGAAGATATGTTAAGAAAGTTAATGACGTAAAGAAACTCAGCTCATTTAGTTGCAAAAGGGTCAACTATAGTTGCTAATTAATAATTGTTGTACTTGTACTGGTGGTGATAAGACCGCCTTTATACCGACGCTGTAGTTCCTTGAGGAGAGCGCATGGCTCAGCGATCAGAGCGCTTGGAAGGTTTTCATGTGGCGCGGGTACGAATCCTAGCGTTCAGACATTTATATGTTTTGTAAAAAATGTTTAATACCATGATCCTTTAAAACATATGGGTAAATCAGAAGATCAGCTTGCGAAGTGTTTGTGAAGAGGACGCTGCGCTCCGGGTCAGAGTTGGACATCCTGCGTTATATTTACATGTATTACTTACATATTCACGTAATCATGACAACGCTGTAGCGTTAAGCTCAACCATAAAAAAGAGGAAGAGGATCTTGTCCTCTATTCTAGTTCTCTTTGTGTATTACTAAATAGCTATAAGGGTAAAGAAAATACTGAGTGACAATGCGCAAGGAAATATCCTAGTAAACTACACCATTACGCGCTACGAGTACACACCACTATGAAACATTTCAAATGAGTTTCTGTGCAAAATATGTGATATTTAAATTGGTCACTAATCGACAAATTTGTAAATTCTTCGAAAGAGAATGACATAGTACTTGTACCAGAGAAATGATTGTATTAAAATTATTTTTATTTCCTCGTTTTAACAAGACACGGCGCGATGTTCGTCTCGAATTCGGTTGAAGCGAAGTACGCAGTGTCTTGACACTAGGTACTTTCTGTCTATCCTACTATGCGGGATAAAAGCGTGAAGCTAAAAAAAGTATACCACAGAACAGGCGGTAAGTCCAGCTCGAAAGGCCTCAACGCGAAGTGTAACGGAGGTCCGACCACCTCCACCCACACGTCCAGCACTACAGGCTCTAAATGTTCTATCTGTAAATAAGTAATCTATGCTAATAATATAAAGCGGAGAAGTTTGTTTCTTAGTAAGTAAACGTCAATACAAGAGTTATGATTGTAATGTATAAGAACCTTTGGCGAACTCATCGCTAAAACTACGACTTCTTACAGGCAACCACCGGCAAGGGAAATAGCAACTTAAGAATTGGATAAGGTGTGCTCCATTAAAGTACGCAGCGTTGAGTTCCGCTGTTTTATAAATCTCAATGACTTCTCTAAACTAAGCTCTGTCTTGTCTTGAAAGTGGAAGAGTTCTAAAATTTTACAAAACAATATAGACTTGCACTTGGGTAATCATTTATACTTTTGATTTTATCATATGCCATGTTAAACATGCATTTAAAAACTATAGTAAATATATAGTTTTCTACAAAACTATATCGCGGCGTTGAACCCCGCATTAAAAAAACACGCAAAATCTATACTAGATTTTTAATTTCTTTTTACCCTTACTAAAAGAATACACACTCAAAACAGACAAACACACACAAACAAAAAAAATTAATTTATATTAAAACCCACGACCATAATGCATTAGTGAGGATTTCAAGACGTATTAACACTTTACTGACAGAGTTCAAATAGATTTCCGCTAACATCGTTTTCGGCGGGAGTTTGCCAAACGGCCCCAACCTCTCCCCGCCCGCCCTCACTACGACTGCACTAGACCCACTGCACTCTCAATAAACTCATGTAACGCATTTTAGTGCCAAAATCTAGATTTTATTCCATTCGGTCATAAAGTTTCGCTAACTTGGACTTCATAAGGAAATAATCTAGACTAAATCTGTTTTGCGTGTACATTGTACTTAGCTATTACATTGTTCCTTTTCTCTTACCAGTACGATTGTTTATAGAGGGTGAGTTTTTCATTTTTATTTGATTTATTTACTATGCTATAAGTATTTCGGCGTACTTTCATAATAAATCATATATTTATATATGAAGGTAATTTTATTTATAATTACAACTAGCAGTGCTTGCGACTTCGTCCGCGTGAAATATAATATCTTTACATCTTATTTTACAATACTGAAATAATACTTACTCCTTCTTACATCAGCTATCTGTTAGGGAAATACCCATCAAAATTGGTAAATACCAAATGTGTATGAATTACTTTTTGGTACATGTTCGTGATCGGGTTCGATTCTCATTTGAAGGATGTTTTTTATTAAAATTATATTCATTCCTCCGTTATGGTAAGACAAAGCATGTCTCAACTTCGGCGGAAAGTGGAGTACGGAGTGTCGTGACACTGGGTACTTCCTGTGTACCCTGCTTTACCTGGTTTGGGCAATGACGAAAATAAAATAATCATAAGAACAAGTATCGACCGGAGAGCAGCTAACAACTGTACGTAAAGTGGATATTGTGAAAGACATATCGTGCAATTTAGCATTCTTAAATATTTTAATTTTTCATTGTACAAGTTTTCCTTTAAAGTATTTATTGAATATATATTCATTTATATATAAGAATATTCAAGATACGTTCAATTGAACAACATAGTAAATGTTTCATACAAAACGTATCAATTCTAAATAGAACATTCGATATTCTTCTTTTATCCCGCATAGTAAGGTGCAGGAAGTACCTGTCAAGTAAGTGTCAAGACACTCCGTACTCCACTTTCCGCCAAGTTAAGTGGTGGAACTCAACTCTAAAGCGAGGAAATAAAAATAAATTAAATTTAATCATTTCCCCGAGTGGGAATCGAACTCACAACTGACCGAGTTTACAGTCACGCTGTCCCACTGCGCCACAACCGATCTCATTCATTATTATAATCATTTAATTTGGAACACAAAGCAAACTCTAGGCACAAATTATATATAACGATGTGTTATTTTAAACAGAATAACTCTATCGAGTGAACCTTATGAGGCAGGGGTAATGATGTTTGCTTATGTAAAGCGTCTATATGCTAATAGCGACCCCACGGTCGACAGCAACAGTCGATATGAGAACACACACATGCTTAGATTCCAAATAATATAATGTAATATAAACATGTAATATACATCAACAGGCTATAATGCCGCAGTGGTACAGTTTCTTAGTGGAATCGTCATTGACTGTGGGTTCGATCTACAGTCGGGGGAATGATCATATTTAATTACTATTATTTTTCAATTCTGATAAAACAAGCCATGGCGTTGGATTCCAGCAAATTTCCTGCATATCCAGAACAACCTAGTATCAAGTCACTTCGTCCTTTTCTTTCTGCACAAAATCGAGAGATACGTGAGTAGTGAACATTAACGTCGTGGTTTGTCTTATATAATCCTTCCCCCGACTTGGAATCGAACACGCAACCAATCGCGTTTACATTGACACGATTTTGCAATCAATGTTGACTTCTTTTCAAATATTTATTATGAGCAGCTGCATTTACATTTGAAAAGAGTTTCTCATCAGCTCCTCTCAGTAGAACTGGGTCCAATCTGGTGGCAGCTGCTAGTAGGACTGACAATACTGACACTTTCATATCAATTGACGATTCAAATGTGACTTAAATCATTAATTTAATGAGTAATTTGAATAAAGAAAGTGACAGCTATAATCTTCTTTGTCTAGAAGTTAAGGAATCCAAGTCTATACAGGTGGTTGCTGGTTCGATGCCAAATATCAATATTTTGTTCAATATTTTATCAATCTTTACACATTTAACATTAACAACTGTATATACGCCATAATGTACAATACTTCCCGTTATACATTTATTGTAAAAGGACCGAACCAAATGTACTTACTTAATAAAGTCGACCCTTTTTGTTGGAAAGTATGGAACAGAGTAAAATAAAATACGAGAGCTATGTTACTTTGAAAAACAAGTTAACATAAATATATGAAAATAATTATTAAGTGAAACACAAATCGTATATATTATTTCGTTTTTTCTTATAAAAGTTTTGGGAATGAGGAGTTGAGGTGATTCATCCACAGAATTGTCTTTTTAAATTTACTTTTTTTTTTAGCTTCACGCTTTTTATCCCACATAGCAGGGTAAACAGAAAGTACCTAGTGTCAAGACACTCTGTACTTCGCTTTCCACCGAATTCGAGACATTGCGTGTTGAGTGGTGGAACTCAACGCCGCACATTGTCTTTTACCAGAGCGGGGAAGTGAAAATAATTGAAATTTAATCACTGCCCCGAGTGGAAATCGAATCCACAACCGATCGCGTTTACAGTGAGACGTTGTCCCACTGCGCCACGGCCGGTCTCAATTTTTTTTAAATTTACTTATTTATTTATTATCATTTATTAAGAACTGCCTGAGATAGACACCATCGTGGCGCAGTAGAACATCGTCTGACTGTAACAATTGATCATGTGTTCGATTTCCAATCAATCTCGATTTCTGGCGGAAACAGCGGCAGCGGAGTGTCTTGACACCTAGTTGTGTTTGTAACTACTCTACCTTGCGAGATGAAGCGTGACGTTGAGAGAGATTCTAAGATAAACTCAGTCTCACAGCTGTTTGTTTGCAACAATTAGTTATGTTATTTAATTGATATTACATCTGAAGACAATGCTATATTTGAACAAGACGGCGGACGCAAAGTGTCCTGTCGTTTTTTTGTTCGTTCTTCTCTGTGTCACGTGACCCAGACAAAGACCTGCCCTATTAGAACGTCCGTGTGGGTCTTGCTAAGCTAAATCAAACTCACTTGCTAGTATCTGACAAGGTTGAAATTTGGAAAACACCGTTACTTTTGATAGCAAGCTCATTGTATATAATTAGTATTGAAGTTAATATAAAAAAATATAATTTATACTTTCCATTTCAAATAAGTGTTAAATAGAAGTTAGAATACTCAAACATAGTACAATATTAATATCGCTAGCCCTTCAGGTACTTAACTGAAAGAAAAATGAAAATATATATAAATATATACATACCTGTATAAGTATTTGGTCATAATATACACCCCAAGTGTCGCTACAAAAAGATACGTCAATCGTGTCAACTGTGTCTCGCTCCAGAGTGCCGGAGGCGGGAGTGCACTGTAGAGACACTCCCGGAGGACGACACCATGGCACTGAAAAAAATTTATATTAATACGTCTCTATTTATTTATGGTGAAGCGCATATTCCCAATAGGGATAGGCGATTTTGATAGCTCACAGCCGCCATCTTGGTTGTTTAACATTTGATATTTGTGTTGTTTTGTGTTCAGTAATATTTGCCATTTAATCATGAACAAGTTCACGATACCTAAACGTTTGAAAATTGTCCAAATTTTCTATCAAAATTCGAGAAGTATTGTCTCTACTCAAAGAGCATTTCGTGCTAAATATGGTCGTCATGGTGCACCGTCTGAGCTCGCTAGGCGTCGTATAATCCAAAAGCTAGAAAGTGAATATTCTTTGCACGATAGTAGACCACCAACACGACAATGAACAGGGCGTAGTGAAGAAAATATTGCCGCCGTATCAGCCAATGTCGAAGAAAATCAAAATGTTTCCGTTCCACGACGTGCACAAGAATTGGGCTTATTCAGAATGACAACCTTTCCAGTTATTGCGTGATAAGTTTGGTGAGTCGGTTATTTCTCGCAACGCTCCTCACAATTGGCCACCAAGATCATGCGATTTAATACCCTTGGACTATTTTTTGTGGGGTATGTTAAGTCTCAAGTTTATGCCAATAAACCAGGTACGATTCAAGACCTTGAACGCGACATTCGAGCGACTATAGCAGCCATACCAGCCGCAATGCTGCACCGAGTCATCGAAAATTGGACCGATAGTATTCACCAGTGCAAAAACAGTCGTGGCGGTCATTTGAACGATATTTTGTTTAAATCATAAATAGCATAAAATTTCCTATGAAATAAAGCCATTGAACACAAAATTTGAAGATATATTACATGTTTTATTTCATCTGCATCTGAAATCCACTTTTTGTGTATCTAACCGGAACGAACAAAAGAAAACAATGTTTAGTTACAAATATTACCTCAAGCGGAAATCAAACCTACAAAATACTTTGTACAATGAAGCCCTTAGCAACTTCAACAACTACATCTAGTTCAGCTTCCACGTGACATGTGCGAGTAGGAGAGTTGTACACTGTGCTCGTTACGAGCTCACTAGTTGATACACAAGCGGAGCACTCTACTGGCGATACGCGCATAAACAACTCATCGCCTGTTTAGAGTGCAAGCTTGTTTGTTCCGTATTCAGTAAAATATCAAGAGACAAAACAATTTGATATATCTTGTACACGGGTACTTACTGTCTGCTTTGCTATAACGGGTATGGAATAAATGCCACGATGGCCTCTATGGCTGTTTATAGATTTTACATATAATAAAAACTAGATAAGCAAAGTTATTCCACTATTGATAAAATATTTAATATCTTTTATACGTGTTTGTAAAACGAATAAAGGCAAAAGAAGTTTTAAAAACCGGAAATTGATAATAAAGTAGCCGGAAGATGTATGTTCACTACCTTTGAATATGACTTCACAATAACTGCAACGTTCTGTACGTTGCAGTCTAAACCAAACCGACATTTGAAAAAAAAATTAAAATCATTAAGATTGGGTTCCGAGCTTAAGAATATTTAAAAGATCGAGTGTTAAAAATATAACACTTATTACTAGGTTCTCTTACTCCCTGCTAGGCAAGAAATAGGAGAGGAGTAAAAAACAATATACTAAATAAAACCAAAGAAAACACTTTTCTGACCAACTCATTAAAACAATGTTGTCTGAACACGGCTGTTCACAGTTCATCTCTGGAGCGAACATCTCAAGGAGTCCTCTCATTGCGTCGACTTACATCGTGAAACGTTTTAAACGAATTCCGCACTGAAGATTAGACATCCGTGCTCATTGTACATGTGTCCGTTGTGAGTACAATTAACGTCGTTTCGCAGTTTCATTGTAACAGGCCGCCCTACAGACACCTAATTACATTTTCAAAGTGAGTTCTTGCGTATATTTTACTTATTGTAAACAAAACAATGTAAAGGCGAGTGTTAGGATGAATGTCAAACAGTTGCAAGTATAGTATATATACTTAAATATTAGATTTTTGTTTGAAACTTTGGTAAGAACTTTCATTTATCATTCCTAATACACTTAACAAACAGTGTCACGTTTTATCTCGCACAATAGAGCATTCAGAGACAGCCCACTGTCAAGACACTCCGTTGAATACTTTCCGCATAAAATCTAGACAATGTTTTGTAAGTAGTGAACTTAACACCACGCTTATTCTTGTCAGCGACAATCGATCTGATTGTAAACACCATTGGTTGTGGGTTCGACTCCGACTCGAGTGAATTATAAGAGAAGTAAGAGATAAACTATTCTCATTTTGTAAGACAATGTACGGTATCAAGTTCCGCTCACAATTCACGACAGTCGAATATATAATCGATCTCGATTTTTGCCCGGAAGAGGAAAATGGAATATCATGGCACTAGGTTATCTCTCACTATCCTGCGTTATAGGAAATAGCGTGAAGCTGGAATGACAATATGGAAGAAAGAAGTATCTGACTAGTAACGAAATTCAGAATACAACAAGTATAAAGTTTTTCCAAATATTGGAACCAACGATAAAATAAATGCCTTTCAATTTTAAATTTCCATTTTTTTTAAAACAGTACACTGTGGTATGAGGCCACCTTGTAGCAGTGGGATAGTGTCTGTTAGCGCGGTTAGTTGTGGGTCTGATTCCCACTTGGGAGATTGTATTTAAAATATATATCCATTTCTCCGCTCTGGTACAATAAAACGCGAATTTAAATTCGCCACAGAGCATTCAATGGAGTGTCTTGACACTGGACTGTTTCTGACCGCTCTGCAGTGCGGGACCAAGCGTGAAATCAAAACAAAATTGTAGTCAAACATTTGCAAACAATACTTAATTCCAAGATCCCATTATATTGCATATTACGGTTTCAGAATTAATTTATTTCTTATACAAAATTTATAATTCACTTACTGAGAAAAGCAACATTAAAATGTAAATCGTATTGCCGTGACAATAATGTGACATGCTTTGTTGGGCTCTACAGTGAACAATAACTTGATATATTCCAATATAGCAGTAGTCATTTACATACTTCTGATACAAATATAAAGTAACGGAACTTTGGTTTCCGTTGTTCTGAAAAATATAATTTTAACAGAAGCAAAATGATTTGTACAAGAATTTTTTGTACGAAAAAATATATTTTCGTATTATTTAATACAAGCATTCATCGGGCGCTTCTTTTTGGTGTGTTAATAAAAGTAACACGAAAATTGTAATTAAACGAAGTACCTAGTATAAAGACACTCTGTACTTCGCTTTCCACCGATTTCGAGATATTGCGTGTTGTGTGGTGGAACTTAACGCCGCACTTTGTCTTATACCAGAGAAAAGAAGTGAATATAATTTAAATATAATCACTCCCACGGGTGGGGATCGAACCCACAACCGATTTCGTTTACAGTCGGACGCTGTGCCACTGCGCCACGACTGGCTTATTCAATTGAAATATTAAATATCATCTAACTCCATAATATTTCATATCTTCGTTACTACGCATACAAAATGGCAGGTGAGAAGTAGTTTATAATATTAATATTTGGTACAGTTTACGTAAATCTCAAGATACTCAGCATACCTTTGGAAGGAATGCGAACTGAAAGAGCTAAATCATCGGTTATAAAGCTCGTAAGAACGAGATAATGCATTTCAAAGTATTTCAACATACTACAATGACAAGTTCCAAGTTCTGAGACCAGTAGAAAAGTTTCAAAACTTTAAGATCAAGCTTTTGCTTACTAGATAAACTCTTAAAACTTTTGAATCCACTATCCTGAAGTTGTTATTAAAGTAAGCAACAAAGTTAATAATACTAAGATTTGATACAATAGAAGAGCTTTGAAAGTTCCAGATATAAAAGCTAAGATCAACGGGGACTTAGGAAATAAGGAACATCCTTCCGGTGGTGGCTAAGCGAGGCGACTTTGATGTACATACACTGTTCTTTGCCCTGAATATTTCTTAGAGATTTGCCAAGTGGTGTGTTTTTTAATACAAGTAGTACGTCATAGATAATTATTACATAAGCAGCTTCACGCTCACCTCGAATAGCAGGTTAGTGAGGGAAAACTTAGTGTCACGACACTCCGTTGACTATTTTCCGCCTGATATCCAGACCAAATGTTGAGTGTCGAACACAACGCCTCAATTTTAATCAATTACAATCATTTCCCGATTAGGAATCGAATCCACAACTAATTGCGTCTACAGTCATATGATGTCCTAGTGTACCCCGACACCCTCTTTTTGCGGTTGTGTTTGTAAATATTCCCTACAAAAATTCCTTAGGTTTCTAAGGAATGGAAAAGTATTTTGGTGTAAACGACACCACTATCAAAAGCAATGCACAAAAAGTGAGAAATACGCAATAGATGTATATAATGGTGGCATATTAAGTTCCACAGTACACACGATTGGATCAATCCTTGCTCAAGGAGTGACTAATTTCTTTCCAATTTAATAACTCGGCGTTAAACTCCGCGCCTCAACACGTAATGTATCGATTTCGAGTGGAAAGGGCATGATATGTAAAATATCAAGACAATATTTGACTTATCTTTAGAGGTTTACTTGCATGAAGCCACTAGTTCAAAATGAAATGATGTTATCACGAGGAGACAGACTGCGGATATTACATACATTGCACGTGGGTCGTAATGACGATACGAATTGCTCGCTCGTTTAGCAGATTTTATGACATTTTATACTGATATTCGCAAACTTAAAAGTCAAAGATTCATACTCAGCTGTACTTAATATATACACAATCTAAGCAAGAAGGTTAAACTATATTCTTTTCACTCTTTTAAAAGGTGAACATCTCATATTTACTTTTCGCTTATCAATTACTCGTCCTATTGCATATTGAGAATACAATAAATTCAAAACGTTACTTGTTCAGTGGCGGAACTCAACGCCGCATTTTATCTTACCAGAGATTGAGAGTGAGAGAACTGCAATTAAAAAACATTTAAAAAAAAACGTATAAAAATTTGAACGCAGCGGGATACGAACCCGCGCCTCTTGGATACCGTCCAAGCGGTCTGACAAATCAAATTTTTATACGTTTTTTTAAAAATGTTTTCTAATCCTAAGTGCGGAATAACGCTTTAAAAATAGTAAATAAATAACTGCAATTAATTTAAATTTGTGTATAATCAGCCCCCGAGTCGGAATCGATCCCATAACGAAGACACCCTGATAGAAATATAAGAATATTATCACGTACTTAAACACAATAATTGCCCTTCATTACAGAGGTCAAGTTACTGAAAAAAGGAAACAAGGGAAGGCATTGGATCTTAAAGATGGGCTAATAACAGCGTCTGTGAGCTCCCACAGAGAGGAATTGCGGATTTACACGTAACGAATTGTTGGTCTTTGTTACTAGAGAGGGACGTTAGAGTGTGAACATTATAACTGTACCATAAGCAGCTTCACGCTTTGCTTGAAATAGTGGGATAGTTAGTGACACTCTAGTGTCTAGGCACTCCGTTGATTATTTGATTTTGTTTTACAAGCTTCACGCTTTTACCCCACATAAACAAAGTAAACAGAAAGTACCTAGTGTCCAGGCACTCCGTACATCGCTTTCCCTTGAAGACATTGCGTGTTGAGTGGTGGAACTCAAACTCAACTCCGTTGTTTGTTTTTGGCTCTAAATTGGATTTAGCGTGCTGAGAGGAGGAGTCAACGGCACGCTTTGTGTTACCGGAGCGGAGAAATGGATCTACGACCAATCGCGTCACTAAGATATATCTAATGTGACTGTAAATACCGTAAACGCTGTGGTTTCGGTGTTCAATAAATTTTGTTTAAAATATTTTTCCTCGATCTGACAAATCGAAGTGTGGCGTTGAGTTCCGCGCAACACGCAATATATTGAATTCACTTGACACTAGGTAAGTATAATATTATACCTTCCTATTTTATATGAAAAAGTCAATATAACCAAATTACATTATGTTAAATCGGATACTGGCAGCGCAAGGAGTACTCGTCAATATTCATATAAATTACCATCTTCTTTGCACCATGAAAACTGCGCCCTAAATTTTACGTATTTTTTCGATATCGAGTAAATAACATTACAAGATTCATAATAATTGTCATGTGAAAGGAAAAGATGTAAGAAAAAGATATATATATATATTGTTCACAGGTATTTATATTTCAAGCCGGTATGTATCAAAAATTCTTTTTAGAACCACCTTTCCTAACCAATGCCATTTCTTATTATTTCCTGCAATTTAAACAAAAGTTTCATCTACACGTTGTTCCCAATATACCGACACCATTCATAGCTCTGTATTAATCAATATCCTATTAAGTATTAAACTATTATTTACTTAATACTATTTCAATTATGCAACGCAGTGCTTACAACTTAAACTGAATGTTTAGAGTTTTGAGATTTCACACCACGTTATTGGTTCCATTTAAAAAGTTATTTTCTAAACTGCCCATACATTATTTTGTCCGCTCACTTCACAGCGGCGTCGCGCGAGCGAGTCACTTGTACACACATAAAGTAACAAAAATTTTGTTTAAACGTTATTCTGAAGAAAAATCATTTTGACAAAAGTAAAATTTTTTGTACGAAAAAATATATATTTTCGTTTTATTTAATACAAGCATTCATCGGGCGCTTCCTTTTGGTGTGTTAATAAAAGCATTAGACACGAACGGTGCGAGAGAGGACGGAGTTCAGTCAACTCTACTTTATACTATCTATACATATAAATAAAATTGGACTGTCTGCTTGTAATATTAAAATAACCGCCGATTCTATATCGCGTGTATAATATTATGTACACGTTATATAATGTACTAATACTATTTGTTACAATTTGTATCTGTTTGTTTATCTGTTTGTTCTGCCTAGTCTCTGAAACATCTGAACCAAATTTGTCTGAAATTTCACTGGTAATTGCTTGTCATAAGGAGTAACTTCGATATTTTTTAGAATTCGTCAGAGAAATAGTTGATATATGTAGAATTATTGTAATAACGGCTGTTGTGATAAGGCCTTTTTGAGAAGGTTTGAAGGCTCTCCCAAGTTTGTATGTAATTCCTTTATATTGAAGCATTTTTTATAATTTTAAAATTGTTTGAAATGAAAATGAATATAATATGACACCTCCCGTATACATATGTTCAATTAAATAACAAGGTATTAACCATTACAACGGATTTTATAGTAAGAATAGCTTCATCATCTTTTATTAAGCTTCTAGAGAGAATGTAGAGATTTAAAAGGCGCGCACACTCGAATGTGTACCACAAAACCGACCTTCCTACTTCTGAGACCGATAGAAAACATTTCAAAATGTCATAACGTACATTTATGAAGTTAAAACTTTTGCTTACTACATAAACTTTTAAAACTTTATAATCCACTATCCCGAAGTTGTTATTAAAGTAAGCAATAAAGTTAATAATACTAAGATTTGATACAATGGAAGAGCTTTGAAAGTTCCAGATATAAAAGCTACTAAAGTGAGGCGACTTTGATGTACATACACATACACATGTACATACATACATTTTATACACTCATACATGGCGTTCTAAGAACTTAAGACGTGTTCTTTGACCCGAATACTTCTTTGAGATTTGCCAAGTGGTGTGTTTTTTTAATACAAGTAGTACGTCATAGATAATTATTATATAAGCAGCTCAAATAGCAGGTTAGTGAGAAGAAACTTAGTGTCAAGACACTCTGTTGACTACTTTTCGCCTGATATCCAGACCAAATGTTGAGTGTCAAACACAACACCACAATTTTAATCAATTGCAATCATTCCCTGATTAGAAATGGAATCCAAAATCAATTGCGTTTAACTAAAACCTAATAAAATATTCAAGCTCTCTCGTACTTATACAAAATAGTTGCCCTTCATTACAGAGGTCAATCACCGTAGGGATACTTAAGACACTGGAAAAAGGAAATAAGTGAAAGCAGTAACTCTTAACGATGACCTAATAACAGCCACTGTGCTCCCAAAGTGGGGAGGTGAGGAAATATACGAGACGGGTTTTGTGTATTTGTTACTAGAAAGTGACGGTTTAATATTGACAATATAATAGTACTGTAAGCAGCTTTACCATTCATCCCATATGGCAAGGTAGTGGGAGACTATCTAGTGTCTAGACACTCCGTTGACAGCTTTCGGTCCAAAATTGGACATGGCATGCTGATTGTAAAAACCATCACCGCTCATTGCCTTACCATGGCAGAGAAATAGAAATATTTTTTAAACTATAATCATTCCCATGAGTGGGAAACGAGATCCACAACCAATCACGCTTACAGTACGTCTCTGTTATTGAGCGAAGATGGATGTAGTACCATAAGCATAAGCATAACATGAAATATTAGCTACATTTTAAAATATTTTACTATTTTAAAGTGCAAATCCCGCTGCGTTCAAACTTTTATACGTTTTTTTTAATATTATTTTAAAATACATATGTCTATTATGAGAGTAAAACTAAGATTATAGTATTTGAAAGAGACGAAGAAAGAACGGAATGCAAGATTATGGTAGATAGAAAGATAATAGAACAATTGAATGAGGTGGTATATATGGGAAGTATGCTAAATAGAGATGGAAGATACGAAATGGATGTGGAATGGCGTATTGCTGCCTGTAACATGGTAAACGGTGCTCTTGCTACATTGATGTGACGGCGTCGCTGTACCTGCACGTTCACAATGCAAAACTGATATCTACGTTGTGATACGGAAGCGAAACGTGGGTGTGACAAAAGATGAATGATAGAAAGATGAATGCAGTAGAGATGAGATCTCTTGGTCGGATATGCAGAGTCAGTTTAGCTGACCGTATATGCAGCGAGGAGATCCGCAGAATGGCTGGTGTAAGCGCGAATGTCACAGTAAGAATGAAGAAAAATGTGCTCAGGCGGTTTGGGCACGTCGAAAGGATGAGCGATGAAAGAAAGGTAAGAAAGATTTATGAACTCAAGGTGAATGGTACGATAAGTCGGGGGAGACCTCGGTTGACCTTCGAAAACACAGTACCGAAGATACTGGAGGAAGGTCACGTAAAAAGTATGTGGATCATCCGAAGGCCGTGCTCTCTGATTACCCCGCAAGGGATAAAGCGTGAATCTAAAAAAATATCTAATATGACCATAAACACTATAAACGTTGGTGTCGACCCTCATTTAGAGGAATCAATTTTATTCAGTTTTTTTTTCTCACTCTGAATTCCGCCACAAAACACGCTATGTCCTGAATTCAACCAAAGAAGTAGAAAACAGATTAATTTGATACTAGGTTATTTTGTCCTACAATGCTATGCGGGAAAAAGTTATAATCGGTTTTTTTAGTCCTTGAGAAGTACTTGTAATAAAATCTACGAAAAATTTTCACGATTTTTACTAATTTCAAAAGCTAACTATTAAATATATTGTAAAAGAATTATTTTAAATGGATTACATTGAATCAAGTATCGGTCTGCCTGTGACCACACACTACTGTAAATTATACGAAACGTCGGTTTGGCAAAATTATTTTTAAATACCAATTATAAGCGATAATAAAAACAGTTTTAATTAACATTAATTATGAAAGTAATTAACGATTTCATCTCACCTTCATTTAGAATGTGTAAAAAACACGAAACTCAAATATTAAACAAGCTAATAAATATTAAATAAAAAAACAGGCTAATTTAATTTCTAAAGCTAAGTAAGTGTACATTTATCCACTTACATATAAAAACCAATAAAACCAAATTACACAATACTAGCACGGATACTTTACAGCGCGAGCATTACTCGACAATATTGATATAGATTTCCATCTTCTCTGCTTCATGAAAAACCCAACGTAATTTTTTCGATATCAAGCAAATAGCATGCTAAGATTGATAATAATTATCTTGTGAAAGAAGTAAAAATAAGATGACTTTTTAGAAATAATTTAGAAAGGCATTTTGTTAAATGAAGATACTTTGAGCAGATTTATCGCGTATTCTGGTACTAGAAGTACACTTTTGAGAACCCGACGTTTTGAACACTTACTTTACACTTACGGAAATTCATGGTCTCAGGCAAACTGATGATCTGCCTGTGACCACGGATTTAGAGATACTAGAGTGTAGGACTTTAAGCGTGAAAATCAAAGATCTTATTATTATCTTGAAAAATCTGAAGAAATCTCGTGGAAAACAGAGTGTGTTGATACTAGTTCTCACTTCACTAGGCTCTCTCAAACTACCCTGCTATGCTGAATAAAGTGTTAAAAAGCAGTTTTAAGCTTTATCCCTCAGAGTAGGATAGTCAGAAACAACCTAAAGTCAAGATACTCTGGTGACTGCTCTCCGCCCGACCTTGAGACATTGCGTGATGAGTAGCGAATCCAAGATTTACGTTGTAATGCGTTATGTTGTTCTAACCAGAGTGGAAAAATAAATATAAATTATAAATATAATCATTTCCCCAAATGGTAATTGACCCCACCACCCGTTCGCGTTTATAGTCAGACGCTGTCCCACAGCGCCGAGAGGGTCTGAGGCCTACAACTGCTACAATATATTTAAAATATAATTGCTAATGTAAGCGGAGTATGAAGCGATAGAAACATAACACGGCTACTAGTTATATATAATTACATCCTTTTTATTGTTTTATATTTCTTTTAATACTTTTTTATAGAAAAAGAAAGCAAACGGACAGACAGAGGCACCTGATGATAGTAAATGATCGCTGTGGCCCATGATATGATATTAGAGTTGTGGATACGTTGCCGACCTTGGAATGGAAAAGATAGTGATATGACCTCGACAGCCAGAACCGTAAAAGGAGTACGAGGAGGAGAAGTGTAGTGGACACTCTGAGGGAAAAAATGCGTGGGAATAGAGAAAGCTGGATTAAATAGCATTGAAGCGGAACACATCATCAGATATTTGGTAAATCGTTTATGTCACGAAACTGGTAGTGAGGCGGTGGGAGTGAGTGAGTGATTCGGAGTCTTGTCCTCCAAATTACTGGGATACTCGCCTCTTAAGGGACGCTATCCAGAAGCGGAGAAAAATTGTATTCTATCCCGTCGCCTTACAGGAAGAGGTTGCAGTTTTTCGATAATCGGTTTCTATAATAAATAGCTTCCTGTACAAAACATGAGAGATCGTTACACCCTCCTTATATCGCAATGATTTATAACACTGTTAACGCCCGTTACCTCCGTTAGAACTCGTTTTTTTTATTTATTGCTCTCATGTTGTAAGTAAGTTTTAGTTGATTTAGAAGTACTTTTTAGTATTATTTTAAGGTTACTTCTGGTTTCTGGCAAAGATTAGTGTTAAAGTACTAGATACTTCTATATAATATGTCTAGTGTTTTATGTAAAAAACAAAAGATTCAGGCTTTAGTTTTCACGCGAAATTAAGATATACGTTTGAGTGACGAACTCCACGCCAGGTTTTAAGCCAAAGCGCGGGGAAATGAAAATAATCTTTTTATTTATAATCATTCCTCTGAGTGAGAATAATCACAACCAATCTCGTTTACAATCACACAGTGTCTCATTGCCTCACGGTGGCCTCTCTATGAAAAAGCATAAATTCATTTCTCTAATTTCCTCATTTCACATCCCTAATAGAGTTAAATAGTTTTAGTTTTTTATTTGTTTCTATGTTTTACTGACATATTTACTGAGGTGGGTATCGAACCCAAGACGGACGGACGGTGTACTCTGATTTCCGCTCTATAATAAAAAGCGGCATGAGGTCACCACTCAATAGGCAATATCTCGATTTCTCTTGGTAACAGTCAATAGAGAGTCTTGACAGTGTGTTCTGCCTGACTACCCTGCAATACGAAGAGAAGAAGGGAAGAAGGGAAGAAGGGAAGAAGGGAAGAAGGGAAGAAGGGAAGGCAGAACGCGTAAAGCCGCTTTTTCAATCATTATATAATTCTAAAAATTGTTATCAAATCAAAAAGGAATATCTAAGGAAAATATATTTTTGTTTTTATTATTATAGACTACACTTAAACTCTTACTTCTTTTACTAACAATTGAAAGTACGCTTTTATTCCCTTTATTAGCCGAGGTTTGCGAATTATTTATTGAGTCAAATAATAAGATGTTTGTTTTTCAAGATTAATTTAAAATAATTTCATTTCTAATTATTTGAAACAAGTTTCTTTGAAAGTGCTTTTATACTATAATTACAGTTCTAGTTCGAGACATCTTTCATCGTTCGTATTTCAACTTGAGATCTGCTGATAGAGTTCGCTCATTCACGAGTCCGTCTAAATTTGAAATGTACTAAATAACGAAATAAAATATCTATGAAGAAATCTATAAGTGATTTTTGTTAAATAAGACATTAATAATATATATTTTGTGTTTTTTTTTGATTTAAGACTCCCTCATAGTAGAGTAGATAGGAAGTACCTAGTGTCAAGATACTCTATATTCCGCTTACCACCGAACTCGACATTTATGTTGATGGGCACAACTCATGTAAAGAGCGTGGAAATGAAAATACCCAAACGAATCAAATCCACAACAAACAGACGCTGTACTGCACCACGGCCGGCCTCTTGTTAAGTATATAAATTCTATCTATTTAAAACAAGAAAATAAGCCCCAGTGTTAAAACACTCCGTTGTTTACTTTAAAATTTATAAAGAATCATAACCTTTAGTAACAGTCTTTCCCGGCCAGTGTCGCACTGCTGTTCTCCAACGCGCTGAAATTCCTCCTTCATTCCGCAGAGCCACAGTGCGAGAGCATACTGTAAAAACGTTTATTTAATAGAGTCTCTAAGTCTTGTCGTATCATTCTCTTGAAAGTTAACAGTAATTATATCATGAATTATTTCTTAGATCTAAATAAATCTTAGAGCAGCAGACTTTGAGTACCTCTATAAAGATACTAACAGCATACGTAAGTTGTAACAAACGTATAAGAATTCCGTCGCTCTTTCGGCGTTTTTTAAGTACTGTAATGTGTTCAAAGAGCCTAGTTCACTAAAATATATTTTTGAGTATCAAATTTTTAGTTTTTATTTAATATAGTTTCATTTAAAACATTTTATATTAATTTATAATTTAAACGTACTTTTTATGTCTTTATATGCAAGATTTTAGTTTAAAGTTTTAACATATTTCATATAGAAATAAAGGAGGGATGTGTGTCATCTTGTGACCAAGATATACTGTAAATTACTTTAAGAATCAAAATTTTGTTTTGATAAACTAACTCACTGCAATCCCTGAAAACCAAAAATAAACAATCGTAACATGCGTTTAGACTCTACCTGAATATAAAGTCACCGGTTTCTGCAAGCTTAAACACGTTTAGGGAATTACTTCAAAAATATATGGAAATTAGCACAGTGAAGCTGTCTCACCAAATGGTTACATTGAGCTCTGTACGTAAGTCTTCACTAATACCGGCTTCAACGTACGTATGGGACGTTGAGTTGACATTTTTATGTTTTTAACATTATATTGATATTATTATAATCATGAATCATACAAGTTTCAACATGACGTCATACTGTGATACAAACTTTTGTTTGACTTAGCGCAAATGACGTGACAATAATTATGAGGATGTTGACTTGATTTGAGCTATAGTTTTTATAACTAAAATAATAAAAATAACTTTTTATTGGAAAAAGTATGGAAATCCAGAATATTGCTCAAAAATGGGTAATTTTATTATTTTATATAGTAACTGAATATGTGAAGGGTATTAAAAACTGATGATTTATTTTAATTTTCATCTGAAATCAACTAAAATGACTATAAATAAAAACAATAAACCCACTTTACCTGTGTTTTTAGGTACTTGTTTGAATTGTATACAATACGGCTCGCTTTGTTCCGGAAGTATCGGCTTCGTGCAGTCGGTGCAGCGACAGACGCGCGTGAGAGGAGGCGTGTGTACTGTCGAGGAGGAAGAGTGTCACGTGGCGCCGTGGGGCAACGTTAGCTGTAGTTAGGAGTGGATGCGGGTTCGAGTGCCACTCGGTGAAACTGTGTTATTCACATTCATCTATCCCTGAAGACAAAGCGGACGTGGATCTTTGAGACTAAGTACGCAATATCTCCAATTTGCTGATAGTGGACAACGGAGTGTCTTGACACTCTAACCTCTTAATACCTACATTGTTCCACCACTTCTACTTTAAATAATGTACTTTCTTCAGCATCACCTTTTTCTATTTACTGGTTTATAATTCTGTTAGAATACAAAGTGTACTTAAAAAGATAATAGATATTTTTTTATTAATATTACTATACAAGTGACTTCCTTTAAAATATTATCATCAATTAATACTAATACTCAATGTTGTTTTATTATAAACAAATCACTCAAACATATCTTTGTATGACACGAGACAGCACTAGATGATATTTTGGCATTATAAAACTAATAACGCCTTTAAGAGGCTTTGACTAGAATTACAAGAACATATGCTTTATTTATTTAAATTATTTTGTCTATCTTTATTTATTCATATTTCTTTTATTTTAGAGTAAAAATGCTCAAATTTATTCGAATAAGTGTTTCTCTACATACTAATTTCAACAGGCGCATAGTCGTCTTCCTCTCGCGGGGGCGCAGGTCTCTTCACCGGAGGAATGTACACCAGCTTCTTCTTACAAGCGCAGATATTTTCTAAAATATATTTTGTATTTCAATATTAAAACCCTTTTTCTATGATATTCCTATTCTTTTGTGCTTATCTGTAGACTGTGAATATAGAGAACATATATTATAGAGAATATAGAGAACATATATTTATATGTAAATATAGCTCAGAATAAGTTCTGAAGCCCTTCAGTTTTTTCAGGTCTGAACTGAACTTTAGTAAAGCGGTAACAATATTTTGTCGCTCAAAGGAAATAAATTAAAAAGGTGTTTTTTTCTTTGTCGATGACCTTGTGTATTATACCACCAAGACGAAACAAGGAGAGGTTGTTTCAATATTTGTCATTTACTACGTATAGAATATTAATTGCTTTAAAATGGAGTCATAGAGCTCAGTGTGTCAACGATATCCCCAAGAGAATCCAATATGATTATACTTCCCTTTGTATATTACAAAAGTGGGATTTGCAAGCTTCACGCTGCCTTATAGCAGGGTAGATAAAAACTACCTGGTCCCGAGACACTCCGTACTCCGCTTTCCGCCAAATTCGAGATATTGCGTGTTACGTGGTGGAACTCAACGCTGCGCTTTGTTTTAACAGAGCGAAGAAATAAAAATAATGTTAATACAAACATTCTCCCAAGTGGGTATCGAACCCACAACCGATCACGTTTTCAGTCATACACTTATATTATTGTAACTTACATACGTCATTTGATGTACTCGGTGGTTTATTTTATACGAAATAAAAATCAATTTAAAAGGCAAAGGAATATCTAAGTCTAAGATTGTCCTAACTAAGTTTAAAGTTGAGTATAAGTCTGCTTTGAGCAGATGAATGTAAACATCTAAGTTTCAGAGTAAGACACTTGTTAAAAAAATTGAATCACGTTCAATTGGATTATTCTCAAATCTTCAGGATAGCTGTTTTTATTTATTAGACCTATATTCCTGTACAATAAAAGCACAAAGCAAAGCAGTATACTGTCTAAGAAGACCAAACAAGACAAATACCCGTTTAGAGACTATCAGGAACTCTAAAGCTGTAAATATTTCAGCTGTCAATGGAATCCGCTTACGCTGGTTGAACACTTGTAACTGTGTTCACACAAAGTAACCTGACCAATGACGTTTTGGGAGATACTGATTTATTGATACTAAATCATATTTAGCTTGTTAAGTATAAGATACTATAAGATTATATTATAATATAAAATTTTTTTCAAGCTGTGAAATTTAACATCTGTGAAACTTTATTTTAAAACAAGCTTAGGTTACTTCTTATTATATCGGCTATCTGTACAGTGAAATTGTCATCAAAGTCAGTTTAGCCGTTTTAAAGGTTTATCGGAACAAATCGGTAGACAAACAGATAAAAATTGTAAAAAAATGTTGTTTTGGTGAAATTGTAAAAAATGTAAATGTAAAATGTATAATTGATTTAGTTACAAGTGTCTAATTTAATAATACAAACAAATCCTATAATTTTATTTATTTTTAAATTTAGCAAAATGTTTATTTTGTGTAAATATTTAGTAACATTTAATTCTCACTCGGGAGAAAGGTATTATTTCGTTTTTTTATATTTTCTCGCTCTAGTAAGACAAAGCGCGGCGTTGAGTTCCAATACTTGTCTAAATTTGGCGGAAAGCAGGTTACGGAGTGTCTCGATGCTAGGTACTACCCATCTACCTGCTATGTGGGATAATGACGTGAAGCTAAATAAATTAGATAATATCTCTTTATTTGCTCAGTTGTTGTTTATTTGCTCAGTGAGATGTGACAGATTCTTAGTTACAGTCAAATATACACCAAATATGTCAAATTCACGTAAAAACCACAAAACACGTAACATAAATATAAATGTATAATAGTTGCATACCTTTTTGTATAGTTCTTTTGAAATCTTCTTTTGCAAACATATCATCTATTGATGCAGTCATAGCATCGGGAGGCACTTCTGCTGTATGCTCTTTCTGTGAAAAGAACCAACACATTATTGAAACATTTTATACACGCTAAAGAAAGAAAGACGTTTTATAGATAATAGTGGTTAGACCACCCGTAAACTGTAAGTCTACTAAAATCAGATATAAAATAACATATAAAAGAGAAGAAAAATTAAACTTTAAGTTAATTTACTCTACAATCAATCCATTGAAGCTTTAAGCTTTCACCTCAAGTGTTAAAACAACAAAAGCTCGTTGATTGCAACCTTTGAGACCGATTAAAATAGAATCGGATCCGAGTTGTTTGGTCTGACCCCGTAGTGACTGTGTGTGTGACAGTACGGAGTGCATGCAATTGTATTGTGGGTTGTGGCTTATGGTTGCTTACACGAAATAGTTATATGGGAGCTGAATGTTTTTGAAATTATTTAGAAATTATTTATTTGAATACTTATTTCAAATTATTTAAATTTCTAGCTTTACGTTTAACCCAACATAGCGACTACCCTAGTCAGAGACACAGTTGACTATTTTCCGCCCCAAATCGAGACATTTCGTGTCGAGTTGCGAACTCAACGCCGCGCTTTGTCATAGAGAAGAAATAGAAATAAATTTTAAAGACATTTCTCCGAGTGAGAATCGAACCCACAACCAATCGCGTTTATAGTCAGACGCTGTCGTACTACGCCACGATTTAAAAGAAAAAATATATTCTGTACATAATTAAATAAATAAAACTCAGTAACGATTACGTTGACGTCAAAAATATTTTAAATACGTTTACGATTTCCAGAAAATATCAGCAAAATCTTTATTCCAACAGATCTTTATTACAAGCATATTCAAAAGCAATTCAGGCTTATTTTGTTTATTATAAATGTATATTTATACCTGTTTCCAATGATAAATACAATAATATAAGCAAAAAGCAGTCGTTTCATATAATCTAAATCGCATCTAAAGAATTTATTAGTCTTTCGCATAAAGGGACGTCTACTCAAGACGTAATAAGTACGAAGGTAAGTGAATAAACATGTCCAGGTTTTAGGAGTTACGATCGTTGTTGCGGGATATGTAAATGTAGTTTAGGCACAATATAGAGGCTTGTAGAGTATATACAGCTTAAGTAGATATGAATGTGGATTTAGACAAGGACTACACTTGGGTGAGGGCGTCCTTTATGGTAATACTGTATCTACTAATCCTTGAGGATATTGCTTGATAATACATTTTAACTTTCACAAAGTCATTATTAAGTCAAGTTATTAAATTGTTAATATTTGTATTTTAAAATATATTACTATTATTATTACTTTAGCTTGACGCTTTTATTCCATATAACAAGATGGGCAAGACATACCTAGTGTCAAAACACTCCGTATTTCACTTTCTGCCAAATTCGAGAAATGTGTGTTGAGTGGCGTGTTGAGTGGCGGAACTCAACCGCAACGCTAAGATAAACTTAACAGAGCAAGAAAATTAAGATAATTTAAATATAAACATTCCCGTGAATTCGAACCCACAACCGATTTCGTTCACAATCAGTTGTTGTCCCATTGCGCCACGGCTGGCCTCTACTATTAATTTATATATAAAGGTAATACTCAACGGAGTAGAATGAAATATTTGAACACATCGCCATTATGTGTATTTGTCACAAGATACTAAGGTAACGGGTATTGTACACATCTACGAAGTGTCTAGTGTATAGGTAATAAAAATATATATATAGTATTTACCTGTATCAATTTCATAGTCACAAAAGAATCTGTCCGTTCGTCACCCCCTAGAGGAAACTCTATGATAACTTCTACACCCTGCAAAATAATACTTAAAATTAAGTTATTTTCTAAATTTCAATTTATGTTTGTTTTTGTGGATTTAATCTCGAAAATCAAATCAGAGTTGGCTCAGTCTGTCATAAATTACACATATACCAGGTCGTAAAAGAAAGCGTTTTTAATAAAATATATCTCTTTGTAATCTGCTACTTTGAGGATTAAAATATACCGGCTATACTACTACCAGCGTGATATTTTATATTCAGGCAGAGATCTTCTTGAGCTCCAATTATTCAGTTCATAATATTACTTATTAAAGTAGTGTATAATCTCTTTACAGCTCTATCATATTATTTCGATATGTTGCCAAACTATAATTATGTATAGGATATATTTCTTTAATTCTCTTCATTTAAAAGGTATTTGCTTGATAAGCTGTTTTTTACGCTTTGCTTATTCAGTGATACTCGAACCCGCAGACATCAATATGGACACATACTTATTCACTACGCTACAACGGCATCTTTTACATTTTATATACTAATATACATTAAGTAAAAGAAAATCTATTTATTAACTTTATAGTTATATTTTTATAAATATAACATAATACATACAGTAATCGCTGTATCAATGAGAAGGTATATGGGATGCGCGTGCGCAACTACAGCGCGACGCACTGCGACCCGGCGGGTACAGACACGCCGCGCCTCTAATAGCACCTGTATATATAAATCATTTTCCTATGTTTATTCTTTATATTTACATTTGTTTATATACAAATAGGTTTATATAAAAATACAATAAATATTACATGCGTATTACAGGACAGCGTCTGGCTGTAAACGCGAATGGTAGTGACTTAGATGTCCACTGGAGATAGATTATATTAAAACTATTATATCCTTGCTCTGGTAAGACACAGTACGGCGTTGAATTCCGCAATACGCAATATCTTGAATTCAAGTGAAAACTTGTGGACGAAGTGTCTTGCTTAACACTAGGTTCTTTCTGACTCTCACGTTTTGTATTTTTGAAAAAAGAAATTGAAAAAAAATATTAGACACTAACTACTATAAACAAATATATATTTATTATAAATTCATACCGTAATTTTAGCTTCGGAATAGCCTTCCAGCTGGAACTCATTCGGTACAAACTTAATATTTAAAATATCATTATCCTCTGTAAAGTGAAATAAAACATTTTGACAATTGACATTATCATTAAAATACATAAAAATGTACATATATTCAGTTTGCAAATTATATTTAATTTATGAAAATAATAAAAAAATAACATGAGCATCAATAATTATTTTCACAGGATGTAACTCACGTTCTTGCCAGTACAACGAACGAAACGAGATTCTAACCATGTTACTATTATATATATTTTTTAAATATTTTAAATTTATCAGAAGTTTGTCTTTCTTAAACTACATAACTATAATAAATATATTATTACCCGAACTGTCCTCCCACATCACCTTAGTAGCGATAGGTGTAATATTCCACACGTGGAGTCGACAGCAAATACGTTCTCCATTTCGTAGAGACTGCGGACGCAACACCGCTACGCCTTTGTACTGGCGCACTCCCACACCTCGGTCTAGTGTGCAAACTGCGCCTATACATGTATACTATTAGTTATTTATATGTAACACATAACGTCTTATAAACGGTACGCTCTATGGTCATCTCTACGGTATCTGATTTCTATTCAAATACATAAATCGCTTATTGAAGATATCGAGAGACAGCGTCTGACTCTACAAGTGGCTCGTTGGATATTATATTAAATTTACTTTTAATTTTCTGTTCTGGTGAGACAAAACGCAGTGTTGAATTCCGCCACTTAACATATGTTTCGAATTCGGGCGAACATCGAAGAGCTGACCATATGTTCTTGTTCTTTGTTAAAACAAATATATATATATGTACTAAATATGTCACTATATAGTACAAAATGAAACATTCAAGCTTTATCTTAAATTACATATGATATATCTTAAATTAGATGAGATAAAGTGTGAAGGTACAGAGTGTCAAGACACTCTGTACCTTCACACATCCGGTCTTACGTGATATGCGGGATAAAGAGGTAGCTAAAAAAATAACATACAATTTCCTTGACAAGGCACAACGCGTAGTATTAGATGTGGCGCCATGACTCTATACCAAAGGAGAGCTGCGCTACTTGCTGATAGTCTGTCTGGTGCTTTCACTTGAACGATGCTTGTGAAACATCCTTCTGTCTAGGAAAATAAAGTCTTTGATTTCAGCGATTTCAGCGATTTATAAACGTATTCGAATAAATCTAAAAACACGACGATACTAAAATATTTGCGATAAATTTGTTTAAATAACATTTTACAAATATGAACGGTTTTACATATGCCATATATTCAGGTTATTTAGTAATTATTTTTTTATTAAACTTTGTAAACACTTTGTTTCGTCATTTACTAGACTTGGTGGCTGCATTTATAAAATACTAGCTTTTTTCCCGCGACTTTGTCCGCGTGAAACCCAATCCATATTGCCAGACAAACAAACTTTCATCCCTTATTTTAATCTTTTAGTTGTTGATTTTTCAAAATAAACCATCTCTAATTAAAAGTTTACTTACTTCAGGAGTCGTTATGGTATATTGCAATGGTTGAGTGTCTCCATGCACAATATTACCACTTGAAGGCTTTAGTATCGGACAACGACAAGCGCTTTGACGAATAGTCGCACAGAAATCCGCGCACGCCGGTGCGGGCTCAGAAAGATAGCAGGTGGAGTACCAGTTCAGCTAAACAAAATGGCAAAAAGAAATTCAAAACGAGAGTCTACTACAGTCCGATCATGAACTGCTTCTAACCAGAAGACCAAAGGAAACGAACAAAAGAACTTTCCAAATCGGTCCAATTGTCTTTGAGTAGTTGATGAATTTACATAAAAGGTTCCGAGTGATTGATTAAAAACTTCCTGTTTTTTAATAAAGTAAAAAATAATCCGATGAAGAGAACATCGTGGTGCAGTGTGTCACGTGTGAGTATCACGCGATTGGTTGTGGGTTCGATTCAAACTCAGAAAAATGATTATATTTGAAATATAATTTTGTTTCTCCACTGTGGTAAGACAAATGGTGGCGTTGAGTTTGTCATTTATCGTTTGATAAATGTCTCGATTTTTGTTTGAAAGCAGTCAATAGAGTGTCTTGGTTGTCAATAATAGGTTGTGTGTGACTACTATGCGGGGCAAAGCTGAATTCGATAAAAAGGGTATATATATTAGTGACATATTATAATGAAACACAAAAAAAAATAAAAAGATTAGCACAATTTTTGGAATAATGAGTGAATCAATGAATTTAAGTATTAAAAAACGTTTGTTACCAAATTATAATGAAGCAAATATAAATTACAAACTGATCTTTTATATTAACACCCATCTCAATGAAATTGTGGAAGAGCGAGTCATTTGTAATTATAAATCGAACAAGTATTATTATATTAAACAAGAGAGTCATAACAATCTCCATCTACTTAAGATACATAAAAAATATATAAAGTAAAGTAAAACATATTACATTCTCGTAGGTATTATTGTGTAACTCAAACTTGGCGCAGACGCGGTCGTCGGGGCTGCGCGTGCGCAAGCACGTGACGGCGGGGCTTAGAGACAGACACCTCGCGGTGCGCGTGTACTCTACTGTGCAGGACGACGACCACTCACCGCCGAGTGAAGTTAGCCTGGTAAAAGAATAACTTTATTTTATAATATGTTAAAAAAATGTGTATTTTATATCTCTTCGTAGTATTAACACGACAGATAACTGGAATAAATATATTTTAACCTATAAATGTTTGAGTGGATATCGAACCAACAATGATCGTGTATATATTTTATAACAACTGCGTCATTATGGCGTCTGGTTTAGTATTTCTTTATTTAATAGTTATATTAACATATTTAATGTAAATTATTCTCACTCTTATTAGTGTAATATTTGTAGGCTGTGAAGGTAAATACAAACGTCGTTAATATAGTTTGCAATACTGAGTATTAGTTCTTGATCCAACGGAGTATTTTGTTTTATGCTGTCTCACCATTGATTCTAAAATATTTTCAATAAAACGCAGCTTTACACTTAGAGGTATATATAGCAGGTTAGTAAGAGACTACCTAGTATCAAGGAAGTCCGTCCTCTACAGTCAACCCGAATCTGAAATATCCCGATTTAGTGACGTAACTCAACTCTGCGCTTTCGCGTAACCCTGGCGTCTTTAAATATTCTACCAAGTACAAACTAAGATCTATTTCGTTCCGTTACTTACGTAATGACGTCAGTTTCTGTTTCATTTATTACTTTTAGAGGTAATATAAAAGTGGTAGTGACCACGTTTTTCGGATCCAATAGCAGTAAATCACCAGTAGACTCAAATTTCGTCTCTATAGCTTGGACACCGTAGAGTTGCGTCACTTTAAGTGGTATAGTTAGTGATTTTAATCTAAGAATTAAAGTAAGAAAAAGTAAACATTTTTAATATCGTGTAACAATTTTTAAACGCAGCGGCATTCGAACCCGCGCCTTACCGCCGCCTAAAAATCGTCCAAGCGCTCTGACCACTAATCCGACTGTGACGAAACTCTTACACGTTTATAATTACTTATTTATGCTAATAGCATCTTTATGGAGAGATTTATTTAATTTCTGCAATTTAAAGATTATCTCTAAGAATTTTATTTTATTAAATATCTTTCTATTGTTAAAACTTTATTCTACACTAAGGATTAGAAATCATAATTCAAATAGATATTAACCAAAATTATATTTAATATTTTTGTAAAATAAAATGTTTCCAAATCCTTAGAAATAGTAAAATAAGAAAAAAAAATCAGCAAATTATTTATAATAATTATTTTAGAAGTTTATTCTAAGCAATACATCTTTATAAAGGATAAAGATGCGGTGAACTGGATTCAATTATAAAACCTCTATGTAACTCAAGTCTCAGCTTTGTTGTATACGAGATTGTATCTTGAATTTGTCTTATTATTTCAAAGCGGTTAACCTCGGCTTGTATTTGCCTCCTGTGAGGCTCGCATACACAGTCGAAAAAAAATACAAAACTATATCAAACCTTCGAGAACAAGACAGTCTGATTAAGGGCGGGTTTAGAATAAATTGTATGGGAACCACCTCCCACCTCACCTCCATTTGAGCGTATACCACTGAGCACACCTCACGTGACCAACTCTGTTGAGAATAATATAAAATGTAAAATTAGAAAATAAATTGTTTAGGAATATTAAAAAATTTAGGGCCTCCGAAATTATTTTTATTTCTCCAGTCTGTCATTACCCGCGTAGCGTAGTTGAGCTCCATGACTCGACAATATCTCGAAGTTAGAAATATAAAAACAAAGTACCTTGATATTTATTCCGCTCTGACAGTTACATGTAAAAACTGTAAATTCTATTTTTATTCTTTCTTAAAAAAAATTATTCGAATCAGTGTAATTTTTACTTTATAATAATAATGTATATACTTGTATAGTATTTTCCAGATCACAGACTATTTTCTATTTACTTTTCTAATTAGTATCTAATCTTTAAAAAGAGCGGGGATTAGAAGCGGAGTGTCTCTACTCTTGGTATTTGTCATTAATAAATTCCTTATAGACGTAAAACGCAAGTGCAGTACCTCAGTCACTCCCGGAATAGCGTCTTCACTTACAATGTAGGAGTCTACAATTATAAGCTGGTGGTCACTTGGAAGGCTCTCCTTTGGGATGTCTTTAAGTATTAACCTATTCGTAATCATTTTAAGTACGGGAAGTAGTCAAATAATTTCTTTAAAAAACTTTAGTATAAAAAAAATAATTAATTAGTTCTCAATGTAGCACAGTAGAGCAAATATGTGACTGTAAGTGCGATAGTAGCAGATTCACTTCTTGATCGTGAGAATGGTGATACTATAATCAGTAGACAGGAAGTACCTAGTCTTAAGACACTTCGTACTCTACTTTCCGCCAAATTAAACACATTACGTGTTGAGTGGCAGAACTCAACACCGCGCTTTTTCTTACCAGGATATTTAAATAATTTAAATATAATCTTTTCCCCTAGTGGAAATTTATCCCACGCCCCATCACGTATAATATATATAATATTCTAGTAAAATATAACGAGTAGCTGAGTTTCACCATTCAAATCTAAACTTCAAGAAAAGAAGAAAGTGTGAAGGTATGGAAGAAATTGTTCGTACATGACTACAGCGCGCTGTGTGGTCAGCTCAGTACCGGAGTTCCCTTGCACACTTTGCAGGCGAGCGGTGCGCGGCGTGAGGACACCCTCAGCGTCTGTTACCGACATCGGTAACTCACTTTGCGATTGCTCTAGCTACGAAATATTAATACGTACATATAAATCCTATAATAAATTGGATAATATACTGACACGCAAAGCAAATGTTTGCAATAATAACAGTGACAATACAACACAGAAATGTTTAGCTAAACGGTTTTAGGCAAGGGCAAGTCCCTTCTTTATATGAATATATATAAAATACACACCTTCTCAATAAACTCTCCCGTACTCAGATCCTCGCCCCAGACCCGCGCTCGCCAACAGTAGTTATAGGTCAAGGCGCTATAGTATGAAATAAATAAATTTGAAATTTAATTGTATTAGTTACAAATAATAATTATTCTTATATTTAAATTATTTCCCCGTTATGGTGATACAAAGCACGGCTTTTCTTGTTCCGAGTGGTTAATAATTACGTATAGCAGGGTACACAGAACTTAGTGTCACGACACTCCGTACTGCGCTTTCCGCCGCATTGGAGATATTGCGTGTTGAGTGGCGGAGCTCAACGCCACGTTTTCTCTTACATTTATTGTCCCGAGCCACTACTACGACCAGCTTCTTTTAATATATATATATATATATATATATATATATATAGATATATATATATATATATATATATATATATATATATATATATATATATATATATATATATATATATATATATGTGTGTGAATCCACGACCACTTCTCTGCTGGTATCAGTTTCCGAATCCGCCACTAACTTACTAATAATATAAACCTTATAAAATATGTACAGACAGAATGTTCCTCACGTGACTATAACTCATGTTCCCAGATTAATATCTAATACAAGTTTACTCTCCATACATTTACGAGCTCTTTTATATTTATTGCTTCGTATAAATAAGACTATCTCTTACACACACATACACTCTATAAATTATCTAAGGAAAATTTCATATATTTATTTACATTACAAACAAAAATAAATATTGGGTAATACAAGAGGCATGGCTAGTTCACGTTTTTATGTTGCTCAGCAGAGTAGATAGAACGTATGTAAGGTCAAGACACTCCGTTCTCCGTTTTCCGCCGAACTTGAGACATTGCGTGTTAAGTGGTGGAACTCACCGCCATGCTATGCCTTACCAGAGCGAGGAAAGGAAACTAATTTAAATATAATCATTTCCCAGAGTGAGATCGAACCCACAACCGATCGCGTTTACATTCAGACGCTGTCCCAGTGCACTACGACCGGCACTCCCTACATATTTCACTATGAAGTAAAAATTTATAGTATTATTTTTTTACGGCACGCTTATTCCTATTAGCAGGGTGCTAGTACTGGGCTCCCTCCCTGCTAACCCCGCTGTGCCGGACAAGGCGTGAAGTCGTTTTTCTAATATTTTACTTAATATATAATTAAAAGGCCTTTAAAATAACAATATCTTTACAAACCACACCTGTGGTTCAACACTTCAAAGGAAGCTGACACCGTCTGGCTCGGGAACGCAGTGCCGAGGTGCAAGTAGTATTCACAGTAGGGGTCGCCCTCGTCGCAGACATCGAAATCCTTTTCGTGCGCCTAAGTGTCACGTGATGTACAATTCATTTATAATGCTCTATACAATACCAATATGAGTCAGTTGACTTAATTAAAGGAAAAAATACACTATGAAAAATATTCTTGTAATGGTGTTATTATAACAATATTTCATAAAATATATTAGTTTTTTAGATATTGATTCTAATAAACCCTGTCTCTAACCTCTAGTCAATAATGCAAGTACCAATTGAGCTACGAGAAAACTAGTTTAAAAAAATTCAAATATTCAAGGCCGCCGTGACACAGACGTACCGGGTCGTACTGGAGACACGATATTTGTACATGCGATACGCTCGAAGAGGAATGATTATATTTATATTATTTTCATTACCAAGGAAAACAGTAATAGCTTCACGCTATTCACTATTATTAAAATGTTATTCTACACTCGTGATTAGATAACGTTTTTGAAAAAAATTATAAAAATTTGAACGCAGCGGGTTCGAACCCGCGCCTCTTGGTTATCGTCCAAACGCTTGGACCGGTAAGCCATGCGTTATAATACTAGCTATGTCAAAAATTTCAAAAAAATTTTCTAAGTGTAGAATAACACTTGAAAAAATAATAAATATTAAAATAAAATAGCAATCTCTCTTGTTAAACAGTTATTTCTTAATAATCTTTAAGTAGTGGAAATGTGTAAAAATCTCTCTACAGAGAAGCCAACATAAACAAAATTAAGTTGTATCAATCGTATAAGAACTTCGACGCAGCTGATAGTAGAATGGTTTAGCGATCAGAGCGCTTGGACGGTATCCAATAAACGCGGGTTCGAATCCCGCTGCGTTCAAATTTTAATACATTTTTAAAATATCTTCAAACTAGATTATATCTGCCTACATTTCTGTTATGAGAAATAAAACATGATGCTGAATAAAAAATTACAATACCTTTATAGTAATATGTTCAGAGTGGAACATTAACGCATCAGCGACGACATGCACAGTACGAACAAGAGCGGTAGAGGATATAACACGGAACACCGCCACTTTAGTGCCGACGTCTGTCAGAAACGCGGAGACTTCCCCCTGCACTCCCCCTCCCACCCCGCAGTAGCAAGCCGCTCCCTGTTTGCAGGCACACGACGATTTCTCGTCGGCAGACCATTTGGCAGGAAAAAGGTAGAAACAGTCGGTTGAGACACCGAGCTTTTTCGGATTCTTTAAATCGTTCACTACCTGCGGGATTCGTAAAGTGAGAGTTACATTTTTTTTATACATTAACAGTCTAGTTGATTTGTGTATCTTTTTGCACACAAGGGAAATATGTTGAAATAAAAATAATAACAACATCAGTATTAGAAAAGTAGGTAGTCGTAGTTAAAAAGCAGGGTGGGCGTTTCCGAACAATATTATTATTCAAATGACTTCCTCTTGTATAACTACTAAGATCAAATGACGTCCCCTTAATTGCTAATATTTAGGACTAATATCCAATGTTCCCATTTATATACATTACGTTCACACACAGGTCTTCACGCGCAACTTCGATTCCGACACTAAGACCGTTAACACACTATTTCTAACATCACCTGCTGTTGTTTCGACAACAAAACGTAAGATCCTATTTTATGTCTCTTAAGAATTTCGTGAAATCCTTTCTTATTGCTTCCCAACACTCATATATTGTTATATTTTATATTTGACAAAGTTCGAAATGACACAGTCAAAGACTTTTTCGTGTTCCTTTGTCTTAAGTTTCTCATTTATATTATTTTCATTTCACAATTTCTACTTCGTGCTGTCAAAAGTTATTTTAATAGTAACTTATAAAGGTTTTTTTAGCTTTATGCTTTTTATCCCGAAATACAGGATAGACATTAAGTATATAATGTCAAGATACTCCGTACTCCGCTTACTACTGAATTACTGCGCTTTATCTTATGAGGGCGAAAAAATGAAAAATATTCAAATATAAATATTCACACGCGTGGGAACCGAACCCACAACCGATCGGTTGTGAATTTTTTCAAAAAAACATTATTTAAATTAAATCTAAATCTGAACACCAACCTCAATGTCACAATCTTGCCACGAGTCCTCCGAAAGTATAAAAAAGGAAGCGTGAAGTTCTTTGCATTTCAGTAGCAAGGGCGACCGATGCACGTCACCTAACAGCTTTGCTCCCAAGTCTAATATGTCGTCCACGTGTTCCATAGCGATCAATACTTCGTGTAAGTCAGAAAATATTTGTGGAAGCATAACTGTTCAACATGAATACAAAAAATACTACTAATTTATAATATTGAAATTTAAAAACTGGTAATTATCAGTGTATATCAATCTTTGAATTTAAAACAAATTTAATAAATTAAATAAGTGTCACACTCAACTCCACGCTTTGTCTTACCAGAAATGAGAAATGACAACAATATTTCAAATATAATCCTCTCATCTCCTCCAGTGGGTGAATTGACAATAATGACTTACTAAGATTCTTATAATTTTTGAAGACTTTGTTTTAAAACTCCCTTTCACTTAAAATATGTATGACAAGGCTTGTGTAATATAACGAGAAAACGCCTTTATTTTAGATTTAAATATTTCTCAAAAAGAGACAAAAACCACAGCTTCATCCCACAAAGATGTTTTATACAGTAAAGTAGGGTAGTCAGAGATAAAGTAAAAGGAGGTAAACCTATAACTATAATATATTCATACAAACATACTCTCCAGAACAGGCGGTTCTATATAGCACCGTACAGGTATCACAAGCGACCGTCCGACAGACACCCGTACGGAGAGCTCCTCCGTCACAGTGCGGACGCTCGTCGGCGAGAAGTGCAAGTTCAGTTCCGCGGCGGAGCCTGACGTAACTGTTAGCCCGGAGCGCAGTTCTATGTGCAGGGAATGGTGTGAGGGAGGTCGCACTGACAGGCTTATTTCTTGCTTGGACGTGTTGACTAAGCGCAATAATTGCTGTGGATTGATTTTTTTATATATTTTTTTAGCCTAACCCTTTTTGCCAAATAATAGGAAACTCCAAATAACTGACAATTATTGTTAGGATGTTCCGTTTTCCACTTTGCGCTGACAATCAGGACTGAGTGGCAGTGCACAACGCCGCCATTTACTTTACCAGAGCGGAGAAACGCGCAAGCTACGGTTATTGTCTACATGTATTGTCAGTATTTAGTGGAACAAGTCAACAGATTCTAACGTTATTTCTTACTTTGCAATAGTAATATAATATATTACAAAATCTTTCATAAAATGAATTCAAACTGAGATATTTTATAACTTCTGCAATATTACATTGTAAATAGGACGTGCAATGATAACAAAACGACGTGTTCAAGGAAAATGTCACCTCAATGAACACTGAGAATTTGGTCTGATCAAACTAGTAGTGTTTGCTGACAAGCACGAGCATACAAAGGTGACACTAAAATATGTTACTCGTAGCAATAGTGTATGACACAAACAACAATCCAGACACGTTAATTAATATTTATTGCATTTCATGTTTTTTTTATATAACAGATTAGGCGGAAAGGACCGTGCGTTTTTTTATTACGGTTGTTTTCAGCAGGTTCACGCTTTACCCCAAAGGATGTTAGTCAGAGACAACCTAGTGCCAAGACACTGTGTTGGCTGCTTTTCGCTCGAAAGTGAGTTTTGTACGAGTTAATTAATTATTCTCCGTTATCCATTTCCTGTCATCTGTCTTTTCTACAGTCATTGTGTATTCAGAACGCTTTGTCTAACCGTAACGGAAAAAATGCTACTGAACCTTAAATCCGTTCGAAAAATCAAACCCCCACCCATCGTAAGTACACTCAGATATGTACCAGTATACAGTAAATAATGGACTCAAGGATAATAAATAATATTACTTATCCAAAAAAATTGCATAATAATAATATCTTTGATTTTCATGATTTTTACACATTTTAAATAAAACTATTTTAATCGGAATAATTGTGTATATTTTAGTATTCGAAAATAGATCTTTGGACACCTGACGTTTCGAACTATTTACAGTAGTCCGTGGTCACAGGTAGACTGAGGTGGCATTCGTCTGTCAGTTGATACAAAATTATTTATGTCAATATACCGCCATCTGTTTCCTAATTGCCTTGCACAGTGCCCTGGATTCTTGCAGAACGAGCTGCCTGTATCTTTGTCTCTGGTGTGGTGGTAGAGTTTCCAACCATCTGCCCTATTGTTAATTTCAATAGAGAAGATGGGGGAAAACTCTCTACCACCTGGGACCCATTTATTAAAATTTAAAGTCTCAAATCGACCACACCAGAGACAAAGATAAAGTCAGCTCATTCTGCAAAAATCCAGGGCCCTATGCGATTTAACTTTTATTCAACTGACACACTCAGTCTACCTGCGACCACGAGCTACTGTAAAATGTTCGAAACGTCAGGTGTCCAAAAATGTATTTTCGAATACTAAAATATACGCGATTGATCCGTTTAAAATATTTACATTTAAATTGCACTATAATATTGATCGTATATGTATGAGCTTTTTGGCTTAAGTTGAAATGACATGAACGTGAATCAGAATATAAAGTGAGTTTTCTTGTTAGCCTCGAGACGAAATGTGTCTGAGCTTTACATACCTTATACTTTAACTTATACTTTGCGTATAAAATATACTTATATATTTTCTATGAAATTATAGTGTGATAAAACGAAAATAATTAAACGAACACTTTCACTCAATATTTATTAAATTTTGTTTATTATTAATGAATACAGTAGAATCTGAAACGTTTTGAAGACATCCTTCTAAGCGTACTCTTACTAGTTATTTTACTAAAAATATTTAATATTTTAGTAATTTAGCGAGAAGAAATAGCACTCTACATTTACACAAAGTATATATTAAGACATATTTATATTGTTTCAATTATTTTAACGTTACCGTGTACCGCTGGCCGACTGTGAAGTTGACAAACGCGACTTGCGGAGGAGCGCACACGATGTGGGCGGGCGGGAGGGGCGGCGGCGGCGGACAGCTGGACGGCGGGGTCACTCTGGGTACGACTTCGCCCAAACTATAGCAGTAGTGTATTAAATTCATGAACTTGACGATTAAGAAGAATTGATTGTTGGGTAATATCCTTCTTTACTTTTAATTTATTTATATTTATCCACTTAAAACCATTGCGGTGCAATGGAACAGCGTCTGACTGTAAACGTGGTCGGTTGTGAATTCGATTTCCTGCCGAGGGAATGATTATATTTAAAATTTATTTTCTGTTCTCTACTCCGGTAAGACAGAGGGCGGTGTTAAATTTGCTACTCAGCACGCAGTGAACATAGAAAAGAGAAAACATCTCACCTCACAGATTGCAAGGAATACGCATTGGCGACACGTAGCTGCACATCGGGGTAGTGTGGGCAAGTGTTCTTGACGGCGCTCAACTCGCCGGAACTTCGGTTTAAAATATTTCGAACCCATAAAGTCTCATCACCTATACAAGTTTCACAAGTTTGTTAAAAAATAAAAAAAATCAGTAGACCAGTTTGCTCCTTGAAAATATAAACATAATATATCAAATAGTTATATTGTTTGGACCGAATATTGTCATTAATGTTTTTTAATCAAAATTAAGTGAATGTGTTCAAAATATCGAAATCCAAGTGCGATTAAGTAAACAAAGATAACTTTAGAAAGACACAAGTGAATTTAATGGGTTCTAAGGCACTCCATTTTTCGCTTTCTTCCTAATGAATCAAGGAAACACACATTATTCAAAACGCGGTATTGAGTTCACCAGTCAATACGTAATATATCGATTTGCGGGTGGAAAGTAGTCGACGGAGTGTCTTGACATTAGACTTATTTCTGACTACCCTTTAATATCCTGGAATTAATCTAGTTTTCTCATCTAGAGACACAAAGTACGGAGACACTTTTCATGATTTATGACCACGTCCGTTATATATGACTAGCTCATAATTCCCGTAAATTAGTTGCTTTATTTAAAAAAAAACTCCAGAACTGTATTTATTACCAAATATATTAAAAACCCAATAATATTTTGCTGTGCTATTTTAAAAGTCAATAATGTTTACAATTAGCATTCTGTGCAATGGGAGGCTTCAAGTCCTTTCTCTGAAGGAGTCCAAATTCTTCCTTCCACACATTGTCTCTGACAGTGGAATGAGGAGAGTGTAGTGTGTATACATTGGCTGGCGGCTTCCTCGCGTGGCGCTTGGCGTGTTCCCATTGGAGATCTTTCTCTTGTTTTCTTATTTCGGTACAAGTTGATGATAAGTCTTTAATCTAGGAAGAAAATTATCTGTTTTTAGTATGATCATTAATTTATTAAAAAATTATAACTATAAGTAAGTCCTACAGATTTTTTTAAGGTTTTTATTACAAACCACGGACTTATGGACGTCCATTAATTTTTACGATCCTATTTGTAATTATAGTGATTGTTTTTATTATGACGGGTGGAGATGACGGGGGAGACGCACCCGACACACTGCAAGGAACATGTATGAGTTAAAGAAATATAGAAATATCTATTAATTAAATTAATAGAGGAATCCCTCCAAAAGGTCTAGTGCGGTCTCCTCGCTTGTTGTTACCCACTAGTTAGTTTGTGGACCGCAACCGTGTCTCTTCTGTTCTACACTTCTATATCGATTTTCCATATATCGTCGATTCTAAATACTAAATATTAGAGACTGGCTTATTTGACACAAGCACTTTAACTAACCAGTATGAGAAAAATAAAATATATCAAAATCACTATGTCATCAAGCGAGATACAAATCAGTAGCCAGTACGTATACAATCAGATACTTCCTACATCATAGTATAAGGAAGTATCTACATCAATACAAACCAAATCAAAACAACAATCCATAATTACCAACAGATTTGTCTCAAGCGCGCTCCCGCGCTCGTCGCCGCGTCCCTCGACGACGCGCGGCAAGTACTGCGACTGACGGAATGTTTCTATCAGGACTGTTCGTACATCAGCACACACAGCTTCACTGGAAACATAATTAAAAATAAAAAAAATGCTGTTTTATATATTAACTTACCACTTCGTGTTTGTGTGTTCATGTGATTGTGTTTATATGTGTGTGCGTATGGATGTGCAGAATTATTAACACAGGCCTTATTTCAATTAATATTTAGGTATAATAATATTAATTATTCCGTTCTACCCCCGTAGACTTATGTGATCCCTACCCATATATGCCTCAGACACATTGCGTGGGTATTTGTAACTCAACGCCGTGTTTTATTATGTAAAATATAAGAAAAATTGTCAATCAAGTTATCTTGGTTACACATCTATAAAACACAAGCGCCGTTTAAAGAGCGCCGGCCCAAGGCGATGTCATCATAAGTGAGGAGTAATTTACTCGCTAAGATAAAGAACCCCAAGTACGATCTATCGCGTCCGTCTTGCTGTATGATCTGCGATGTAATAACATTTGTAGGTAATGATATTATCGTTCATTTTTGTAGGGAGTTCTAAGTAACATGAGACGTATACTACTAGTATGATATCAAATATTGTACTGTTCCATGGGAATTCCTTCCGTTTACTGTAAAGACGTTTATATTAAGTGTATTCTTAATTCATTCCACACGTGACGATACAATTAACGTATTGAATTCAATTTGTTATTAATAAACCTAAGCGTTCATAATTTCTAAACATTATAAAGCAGATTAATTCAAAAATGTTTTAAAAACAAAATCAATATATTCTTAACTATGCCTATAGTTTACAAAGACTTCCGGATTCGTCAATTCTGAAACTCAAACGTACCGACGGTCTTCCCAGATCAAGTAAATATAATCATTGTAAAATAATAATTCCTCGAATAGGAATCAAACTCACTACCACCGCGTGTCCTTATAAACTGTACTTGTATGTCACGACGGCCCCCACTATATTACTAGTTCTGAAAACAATCTCTTTTACACAATATTTTAAACGCTAAAAGTTCTAAGTTGCATCATTTTTCAAGGAATATAGACCATCTGTACAGTGTCTGAGCGGAGTGCTTGAATATTTTAAAACTAATGGATGTTCTTCATGTATCATAAATATAAGTTTCAACTTTAATAAACAAAGCTCAGTTGAGATTAAATAAGTTTTGACACAAACTGAAACAAATAGGTTTCGAGGTCATCCTAGCGCAGTGGGACGGCGTCTGTATGATTTATTAATAATCTTTGAGTAGCAGAAATTTGTAACAATCTCTCTACAGAGATGCTAACAACGTAAATAAGTTGTAACAAAACGTATAAGATGAGCAGCTGGTAGTAGAGCACATGGCTTAGCGGCCAGAGCGCTTGGACGGCTTCAAAGTGGTCCGAGTTGGAATCCTGCTGCGTTCAAATTTTTATAAATATTTTAAAAACATTTTGAACTATATATTCTTACATAAATTTATAAAATACTCATTATTTGAATACAACATATCAAACGTCATATCATAATCTGCCGAAAGCAGATAAGTCTTCAAGCTTCGATTCGTTGTATCATTCAATTTGTGAAATAATATAAATATGTTTTATACAAACATCAGAAATATCGTTTTATATTTGTATTAAATTTAATTTCGTTTTCATTTTATTTTACTATTAAAACCAGAATTTTAAAAATGTGGATAAAAGAATAAAGTCTATATAGGTTAGAGGTAATTGAAGTGCAATGATACACCATCTGATTGGAAACAGGTGTAGCGGGTTCTATCCCTGTCTTAGCGCTTTTTAAGAAACATAAGTGCATTACAAATGTCGCATTTCTACGTCAAGTAGTCTGTAAGTTCTGTCAGTCAAGTCAGTTTGTTCGGCTTGCGCTGTCCGTCGGTGACTCAGTAGAACATGTATCATAAATAAACGTATTCATAATACTTACCTCTTTTCTGGTAATAAAGGTACATTATCTGACATTTTGATGAAATTACTTCAGTTCTGTTTAATTATAATTAAAAAACATAAAATATTTGAACACTTCATATATTGATGATGACACTTGACATCAAGTATGTATTTGACAATGTCAATTGAATACGTGAAGGATTTACTACATTTCAATATGACATTGCGCAGTTACTCTCAGATACATTAATTAACTATTAATTTACATTATTTGATATTACAAACATATATTTTCTGATTCAATGTTTTACTAGGACGTGTTAGTGGTTTGTTTCTTTTTTTTTTACTCAAAGCAGCTTCAAGTCTATCTCGCATAGTAGAGTAGTCGCGGAGAAATTAGTGTCACGACACTTCTTTCATCACTCGAAGTCGAGACATAGCTAGTTAAGTGGCTCGCTAAGTGACTTGCTAAGTGTCTTGGCTCACCAGAGTGCAGATAATTTAAACATAATATAAACAAGTGATAATCGAACCCAAAACAAATTGTTTCTATTCTCACACACTGTCCCACATCGACCTTCCAACTTTAAATATTTACATTAATGATATAATCAAAAATTACCGTTATTTTGTAAAAGATAAGCTATTACAAAGCAAACGTAACAACTGATCGATATTGGAGTAAATACAACCTTTGTGAAGGTCATTGTTTAATAGATAACGTCAGGACAGATGCCTTGACGTCGTCGTCTGCCGCGACATCCTTCCAGTGCGTCTTGTTGCTTCAGTGATCATATAAACTGGATTTGCAAACAGACGCAAGAGTTGACTCGAGCTTATTATAACAAGTTTCTTTTTCATAGCTTCACGCTTTTATCCCGCATAGCAGGGTAGATAGAAAGTACGTAGTGTCAAGACATTTTGTACTTCGCTTTCCAGCGAATTCGAGAAATTGTGTGTTGAATGGTTGAACTCAACGCCGCTCTATGTCTTATCAGAGCGAGGCGGTGAGAATAATAAATAAATATAATCACTCCCCCGAGTGGGGATCGAACCCACAAACGATCGCGTTTACAGTCCAACGCTGTTACACATAATTTCATCTATATAAATAAATATAATACAAGTGTCTGTTTGTAATATTAAATAACAGATTTTTACAAAATGCATTTGCTTGGTACATGTGGTACATATACCAAGATAATATGTTTTTACGATTTTTATTTCTCAATCTATTTGTTTGTTCCGACGATTCTCTGGGCTTTGTAACTCTGGAAATACTATTTTAATTTTAATAAAATTGGGTAATTCTCCCTTTCAGGTTCCGAAGCACAATGTTCTGAGCTGTGTCTCTCAGTCACTCAATGACGTGCTGAAGAAATTTATATATATATAGTTGAAAGTCATCCATCTCTGAGACATGGATAGAGGCATGCTCGGTGTGATCGTACAAGTATCACGTCTCTTGGGCGTCGCGCCTTACATGCGCAGAGCTAGAACCGGAGTGTCAATGTGGTTATTTGCGCTAGGCGTAATCTTTCATACGATTATAAGTAAGTGATTTATTGAAACAGTGATTTATTAAAACAGTCAGTTAGAAAACATGAAGTCATAGCTTAGAAGCATTATCCCGCCAGGCAAATATCCAAGAAATCTATACAAATATAAAATTGGAGTGATTGTTTTAATATTACATTAAAATAATTAAAATAATCCTTTACTAAATGTAGGTATTAGTATATGTGTGTATTCGGTATTAATACCAAAATCACATTTTTACCATTTTTATCTGTCTCTGTATCTGTTTGTTCCGATTGACATCTGGAACGGCTGAACCGACTTTTGACTGGACTTTGACTGGAACATAACTGGTTTGATGAGGAGTACTTAGTAAATTAAAAAACCAGGCATTCTACGCGGACGAAGTCGTGGACACAGCTTGTTATAAATTTAAATTAGTAATATTTTGTTTTGAATACGAATTCCACACGATTTAGTATTCACCGAACAATGGCAAGTTGCATTTCACACGAATCCACGCCTCAGTCTCATATTCAAACTCTGTGCGGTTCCGCTCCACGTTTCATTCCTAAGGCGGTAGTAAGAGATTACGAGGAGACAAACACTCCGTCTGTGAATACTTCTCTCGTCCACAGTCAATAACCTCTTTACGCGTGTTCTATGGAATAGTTACATTTTCTTTATTGTCCCGTTTTGTTAGGAAAGTAACAAATACCTAAAACAAAACGTATTAAAGTATCGTTCTATTATTTCAGATGTTTATTTAATTTGTAATTTTTTCTTCAAAACAATGCACGAGTACAACAAAAACGTGAAACAAGTCGAGATGATGTCTATCATCCATGTGATCAATGCCTGTTCGCTGCCAGCAGTTGTCATTCTGGGAGTCTTTACTTCTGCGACAAGGACCGCTCACATGGTTCACGATGTAAAGCAACTGGACAAGGTACTGTTGTTTTAATATAAAACCGTGCATGCTCTAAAGGCAACTACCCAAATGTAAATTCAATAAATGAATGACTATCATGAGGCCATCGTGACGCAGTGGAACAGAGGATGAATGTAAATACGATGGGTGGGGTTGTGGGTTCGATTTCCACTCGGAGAATAGATAGATTAATTATTAAAATATTTACATTTCCTCGTTCTGGCAAGACAAAGGGTAGTGTTGAGTGCCGCCACTCAACACGCAATGTCTCGAATTTAGACGGTAGGCGGAGAACGGAGTATTTTGACTATAGGTTCTGACTTCCTTGCTATCGTATCTTATTTTACATTACAAACAATTACATTTACAAACAATTGTCCTTAATAATTTTAATAACAAAACCAAATTACCTCCGACGTATTTACATATTTAGATGTTCTCTTTTCAGATTAATGACGTAATCCATACTAACGGAAGTACGGCAGGCGATAAAAGAACAAACTATTTTATATTTATATACATACTAGTTGCCATTGGAAAGCGTGTGATGGATTACATCGTGCAGACGAGGAGCGGATTCTGTAAGTAATTTTACAAGTTTCCATTATTTAATTTTTTTTATCGTAAATAATATAATTAAAATGTACAATTATAGTAATTGTGCTGTTTCTTAATTATATATTTCAGCACTGTTCGTGAAGTCTTCTCTGATAATGACGCGCTGCAGTTTCGACGTGTGCTTTTTGTTGATCATTGCGTTTTCGGGAAGAGTCTGGGCAACTCTGGAGGCTGTGAATGAAATCTTAAATAAATTGTCAATTACAAGAAAACAACACGGTATAATTTCATTAAAGTATACACGTTTTTCTTTTATCCAATATCTTAACCTCAATATTGTTTTTAGCTTTGCGCTTTTATCCTACATAGCAGGGTAGGCAGCAAGTACATAGTGTCAAGGCACTTGGGACACACACGGGACATTGCATGTTGAGTGTTGAGATTCAACGCCGCGCTTTGTCTTAACAGAGCTAGAAATAAAAAGTAATTTAAATAACAATAGTTCCCCCAAGTGGCAATGACCCCACAACCAATTGCGTTTTCAGTCAAATGTTGACCCACTCTGCCTCGACCAGATTCCGGCTTACGGAAAGCTTACGCAAAGCTCCCATCTACATTGCTATGCGGGATAAATGCGTGAAGCTTAACCCTAAGAACACTTATTACTTGGGTCTTCACTCTCTCCCTTCTTGGGGGAGAGGAGTAAGGACTCCTAGCTATGTCCTCTGGTTGTTGAGATACTCTCTGCTCATAATCATGAGTAGGTCCTTGTAATCTCTCTAAGTATTCCTGTTCAATATCGTCTTTTCCCGGGAGGGGATGGTGAAAATAGAGAATGGTCTCAGTCAGGTGAGACCCATAAGGGAGGCCCAGTTAAGCGATCAGCGACTGTGCAGCAGCTCGGGAATCTGGAGGGATTGGGAGGTATCTCGGGAAATGGGCACTTAATATATACTCAATCTTTTTATTTAATTTCGTTTTGTTCAATTTGCATAATTATACAAATTTCATGTAGAGGAAATTAAGTTTGACATTCACAAAAGGCTAGTACCGAAACTTGCCTTCGTATACCCGGCGGATGAGACAGCAGAAATAGAGAACATACCAAATAATATATACTACACTAACGGACGTCGGAATATGAACATCGCAGGTAAGAGATATATATATATATATATATATATATATATATATATATATATATATATATATATATATATATATATATATATATATATATATATAAAAAAAAATACTGAAATTTATGTATGCGCTCCTTCTTATACAACCGAGCTAGTTCTGCGGATCCAAAAATATTTAAGAGATTGTCAATATAAGACTTTAGACTATTTTCAACGTTAAAAAAGTTTTATTTTAGGGTGATTTGAAGGATGCCATAAATCAGGATGAACAATATTGCTTCGCCATTTGTAATAATTAAATTCTTACGTATTTTTGCTTTAATTTATTTGCATTAAAATTATTAAATTATTTTTTAAATATACATATAAAATGTTGAAACAACTTATAATTTTAAATGTTCAAAGTATCGCCATCACGTTACCCACCAATATCCAAAAGTCGCTATAAGTTGCCATGCTTGGACAGCCCAATTAGTATATACTATTAGTAGGCAAGGAAAAGGAAACGTTCGGACTCGTCGTCAGCAAAGAAGAGTTCGATTGATCGCTACATTGAATACCGCATTGTTCAGTATCAAATTAACAAGGCTGTCATTACTTTCTTAAAGTCTTAAGCGGCCTTTGTATGTTCCTGCTCTACGGCCGCAGTCATTTGTGCCGTAATTACATGCGATATATACAATAGATCCAGATTAAATTCCCAATATAATAATATTTAACATATCAAATTGGATAAGAAATAATACTGTATTACATAAAATAGCAATTAAACAAGGCAGCTACGGTTAGTTGTTAGTGTTAGCCGGTGCCGCGTTTGCAATATAAGCGCGTAAAAATCTTTTTAAGACAAATCTATGAGATTTTTAGTTTTACTCTGCCTTCATTTATGGTATTCTGTATTTACTACTGTGTCAAGAAGTAAGTCAACAAAATCCGTGGTGTAATTTGAAAGATCCAAGCAAATTTTGTTTTAATATTTACTATTTTTAAAGTGTTATTCCACACTGAGGATTAGAAAACATGTTTGAAAAAACGTATAAAAATTTGAACGCAGCGGGATTCGAACCCGCGCCTCTTGGATACCGTCCAAGCGCTCTGACCGCTAAGCCATGCGTTCTACTACCAGCTGCGTCGAAATTCTTATACGTTTTGTTACAACTTATTTATGTTGTTAGCATCTCTGTAGAGAGATTTTTACAAATTTTTACTACTTAAAGATTACTAAGAAATAATCATTTAACACGAGAGATTGCTAGTTTATTTTAATATTTACTATTTTTAAAGTGTTATTCTACACTTAGAATTAGAAAACATTTTTGAAAAAACGTATAAATTTTTTTTAAAAATTTTTTCGACGCAGCTGGTAGTAGAACGCATGGCTTAGCGGTCAGAGCACTTGGACGGTATCCAAGAGGCGCGGGTTCGAATCCCGCTGCATTCAAAATTTTTATACGTTTTTTCAAAAATGTTTTCTAATCCTAAGTGTAGAATAACACTTTAAAAATAGTAAATATAAAATAAAATAGCAATCACTCTTGTTAAACAATTATTTCTTAATAATCTTTAAGTAGTAGAAATTTGTAAAAATCTCTCTACAGAGATGCTAACAACATAAATAAGTTGTAACAAAACGTATAAGAATTTCGACGCAGCTGGTAGTAGAACGCATGGCTTAGCGGTCAGAGCGCTTGGACGGTATCCAAGAGGCGCGGGTTCGAATCCCGCTGCGTTCAAAATTTTTATACATTTTTTTAAAAATGTTTTTTAAACTTTGTTTTATATTATGAAACGATAACAAAGTCAAAACAAAATTGACCTTTGTTCGCAGTTACATCGGATGCTGATGAAAACCATATTGTGCACACTCTCCGTCGGTTAACGAACTATTTCGCGATTATTTGTGAAATTATTCGAGACACGACTAGCGTCAACGGACTTGTTTTGATAATGTTTCTCTTAAAGCATATGCTACATTTTGAGATGATAGCCTATCAAATAATTATCTGGGCGTCATGTAACGGTAGTATTTACTTGAAAAATTCTTTTTCACAATAAAAATAGAAGATCATTGATTTTCGCGATTTTTACACATTTTAAATGAAACTAATTTAAGTGGATTGCGTATACTTTGGTTTTCTAAAAAAAAACATATTTCGAAATACATTTTTGGAAACCTGACTTTTTGAACACTTTACAGTAGTCCGTGGTCAAGAATTCAGGATAATACGTGAAGCAATTTAGGAACAGATGACGGTATAATTGCTATTATTAATGTTTGTATCAACCAATAGACGAATGCCACCTCAGTCTACTTGTGACCAGGAATTACTATAAAGTGTTCGGATCATCAGGTTTCCAAAAATATCGTATTTTCGAATACTAGAACATACGTGATTAATCCGATTAAAATAATTTTATTTAAAAATAAAACAATATTAAAAGTCTTAATTTTCTTAATATTGTTTCTACGTTACTATAAGTCTTCCATTTTGATTATATAATTACTAGCACAAATTTTTGACAGACAGTTTAGATGCTGAAACTATCTACCTGATCTTGTACGCGTTAAGTCACGTATTCACTGTGTTTCTATTCCTCGATACCTTCCATCGGACTCATGCAGAGGTATCCATATGCATATATTAATATAGCCTAAAAGAATAAGATCATATGAACGATATACTTGTAAATGTAAATTTCATTCTATAATTGCCTACAAGAAAAATTGTTGCAGATGGACCGCACAGCCTTGTTGGTTAAATATCTAAAGTGTGAAAATAATTCACCTCTGAGTGAGAGATCGTCTATGAGTAACGAGCTGGACCTGTTCCAGCGCATAATAACTCTACAAAAGGCCTCATACTCGCCGCTCGACTTGTGTACTCTGGACAGATCCTTTTTAATCAAGGTAAATCAATAATTACTTGACAACATGCTACAACTTCAGTATGGTTTTCTTCTCAAATCAGGCTAAATTTACAATAATAAGACCAAATTGGAAGTACTTACTGTATCACAAATTAAATATCCGTCAGGAAAATATGAGCATTTTTTTATTTAGCTTCACGCTTTTTATCCCGCATAGCATGATAGACAGAAAGTACCTAGTGTCAAGACACCTGAAATGTCAAAAATGCTTCTGTAGCTCCTCTGGTGTTACACGGGGCCGTGAGCGGCGGTTATCACTTACCATCAGGTGACCCTCACGCTCGTTTGCCTTGCCTATAATAAAAAAGACACTCCGCACTTCGCTTTCCACCAGATTCGAGAAATTGCGTGTTGAGTAGTGGAACTCAACACCGTACTTTGTCTCTGGTAGAGCAAGGATGTGAAAATAATCCAAATATAATGAGTCTCCCGAGTAGGGATCGAACCCACAACCGATCACGTTTACAGTCGGACGCTGTCCCACTGCGCAGTTCTAAATCTGCCATACTGCGGTCTTCTTAATGTTCAACCTCCCAGTTTGCTGTTCACCGAACAGCATGACCTAAATACATACCTCGACGAGGTTAATCAGTGGGCCGTCTCAATTACAGTCTTCTTTCCACCCTGTAAAGACAAGCACCGCCAAATTCAATTTTATCAAAATGGTACCAAAAAATAAAGGAAATAGCCAGTTTTATAGTTGTCAAGTTAACTTATAGCTTATACCAGATTCAATATTTGTGTTAGTGAATAGAATGAATTCAAAGGAAATATTAGATATAATTTGGTTTCAGGTGTTTGGTATGCTGATATCATATTTGGTTATTATAATGACGTATGGGCCTAGAATCAATTTAATGTCCAAAAAACAATTGTAAGATTTTTATATTATTAATTTAATGATCTCACAACAAAATAAATAATTTATAAACTTTTATATAAATCAAAAACAAAACTAAATATTTCCATTACAAATATATGCATATCTGTTATTTCTTTTATCCCATATTAGACTCCGTCTGAATGAAAATGTAATTGTAGCATCCAAACTTGGGGGAAAGTTTGGATGCTACATTATTTTTATTTCTCCTCTCTGGTTGGACAAGACGGCGTGTTCTGCTCCTTAAAACACAGCGTTTAGAATCTCAGCGAAAAAGAAACAACCAAGTCTTCATACTAGGGTAACGGGTTCTCTGTGGATGAAATGCTGAAAAAAGCGTGAATCAGAAAGTTACTTTGACAATATTGCTACAATAATATTAAATGTGTAGATTTCTCTATAACTTTTTACTATTGACAGGACGGAGCAATATCAGCTGACTTTAAAATTTAATTACTGATAATGAGGTCATAATTTACCTATCACAGTGTTTCTTGTTGTTTTTCCACATCAGAAGATTTTGAAGCTGAAATTTGCACAGATTATATTAATAATGAATTAATCAATTTGCTTGCTAATTATTACTTTATTGTCTCAATAAATAGTTTACAAGAAGACGTATTTCTTTATTATTTATTTAGCGTGTTCCTTACAAGTTTAGGTAGATTTTGCAAGTTTCTTTTTTCAATGTGCGGAAATCTAGTAATGGATACTTTCCCTATTTGTTATGGTAATTGATGTTAACGATGATCCTTCCTGGCCACCACTAGCCGATATACGGAAAACTCAATAATCAGGGACCTCGGCGGAGACAGCTAGACACGTTCCAAGGTCAAGGCCATCTTAAAGATCCAACACAGGTACCTCCCAAACACCAAGCCCCATGTGGACTTACGTGGTGTGGAAGATTAGGAGTCTAAGACGTTTAGCTAACCACTGGATGAACTGCTTTAATTGTCTTCAGGAAGACTGAAAAAGATGCCAGCCGGGAGTACCAATCTTCTATCCGTGCCTCTTCCAGTGTATTTGGCACTGCCCAGTCCTCAGAAGCTATGCCTCGACGCCGGTAATAGACCGATGCCAAGACTTTCGGTGTGATCGCGGTTATCCAGTATCATATCACTGCCTGCGCCCGTCGAAGCAGGGTGACGTAATGTCGGCTCAATATATCCACCCATAGGTGGGCATATATAAGTGTTTTTTCTGGCAACCCTAGCAATACTACTTGCATTAATCACCCTTTGACCGTTAAGTCCAATTTGACTTCTATGGTACATAAGAAGAAAATCCATAAGGACTTCCTTGACCTGCAATACAAAATTTTCAGATATTATAAATAATTAAATGCTGATGTTTGCTATCTTGACATTAAAGAGGAGCTACTAAACAAACTTGAGTGACTCCAAAATCTTTATATTAGACTTATATTTGGTATTGATAAATATGATCACATTTTTGAATTTCATAGTAAGCTCACGTGGCTCCCTATCCGCCTTCGCATGATACTTTATCTTCTCTAGTCTGTATTATTCAATCCTTCTTCCCCTCCCTATTTGAAGTAGCAATTCAGTTTTCTTCACGAACCCACGCACGTTCCTTACGCTCTGACAAAAATCTACTCCTAGAAAATCCTCTTCATTCTTTATCCTTTTTATCAAATTCCTTTACCACTAAAGATGCCCGATTATGGAGTTCTTTACCAATAAAAATCAGAAGTTCAAAAAATTTACTTATATTTAAAAATTATTATTTGACTAATGAATTTTAAACTGCTGGTTTTTAACATAACAATGTGAATGCTGGTTTATTTGTATTTATATATGTACTTATGTATGTGTGTATGTATCTATGTATGTATGTATGTATGTATGTACGGGTGTATGTAGCTATGTATGTATGTATATATGTATGTATGTATGTATGTATGTATGTATGGGTGTATGTAGCTGTGTGTGTATGTACGTATGGCTGTAATTATTAATGTTATTGTTAATGATTATGTCTGCTTTTATCTTTATTTATTAATTTTTATTTTTTCCTTTTGTATATTACTTACATATAAATATGTATACACTATATGTATACACTATTCAATTCACCACCTACCTTCACTTTATACAAGTCCAATATCCTGAGGTTGCCTGCAAGAGATCGCTTTGAGTATTTGTTGTATCCAATAAAGTATACTTATATTTGTATTTGTAAATAAGGATTAACTGTAATATTGAATCACCATATAATGTATATTCTATTTGGCTATTGAATTTAAATCTGATCACGCACTCAAAGACACTTGTATTTTCAACGCATTGGCAGCGGATCGTAAGCCGCTTCATTATCTAAACAGACGACACGCATAATGTATACCAATATTTACATATATAGACGATTCCGTACATACACAATAATATATACGATATCAAGGATGTCATATTTAGATATTTTAACATATCAAGGAGTAAGACCATCATGGCACAGTTGGACAGCGTCTGACGGTAAACGTTCTGGGTTCATGAAAAGATTATATTTAAAAATTATTATTTTTTATTTATTTGATTTGAGTGTTAAAGGTTATTTACCATATTAATGATTTCTGAATGAAATGCTCGCTCCAGTCTATTTAAAAGGTATCATTGTAACTAATAATTTATAATTATTGGCACTAAAAAAAGAGAAAGCCCCGCTCAGTTTCTTACGCCAGTGTGCCTTGCTGCTCAGATCTGAGGCATTATCTTTAGTAAGCTGATGGTAAATTATTTGACGTTCAAAAAATGAAGCGTGTAACTTCTTATTTTAAATAACATTATTTGACTTTGACTTTGTCTTTCATAAAATGTAGGTTCTAGCGACACAAAGCCATACGAACAGTAACGTTAAGGGCGCCTTTCAAGGCCTTTTAGGAATCCTTATAAATCAATTTTGAGAGGTGTTGTATTTTGTAAACCAGCCGTATGTTAGGTATGACAAATATTAACATACACATGTAATTACATTGCGTATTTACTTCTCCTAAATATAGTATATTATTTTTTTGTATAAATATAACAATAGTACCCTAATAACTTGTTTGCAAAATATGTCAAAATAAATTTAACATGTGAAAACAATATAGGAAGTATAAAAATAAATAAGTTTACATAGGTAATCCAAAGCTCAATTAATAAGATATATGTTAAATAGTTTAATTATTTCATTAGAATAAAACAGTACGGCTCCGCCATTTGACACGCAATGTCTCGAATTCGGTGGAAAGCGGAGTACAGAGTGTCTTGACACTAGGTACTCCCTGTCTACCCTGCTATGCGGGATAAAGGCGGGAAAAAAACGGTAATAATAATAATTTACAATAATTATTATAAATCAAAATACAGGTAGTTCTAAAAACTTTATACTCATAACACCTATATAACAAGATAGTGCCCCTATTAAAGCCCACCCTAGGGCCCTATTAGAAGACGACAAAATGTACTTTATTTTGCATTTATACATATAGTGAAAACGAACAAAATCGATGTAACATAGCAACTATTTTGTTATCTAACCTTGTAAAATGCACGGTCTAAAATGATTTTAACATGAATATAACTAGAATAAGGAAATAACGACCAGCTTCATAGCTAAAACAACGCAAAAATGAGAGATATATGATAAATTGAGAGAAATCAAGCGCTTTATGACGAACTACTACAAAAAGACCGGCCTCGGTGTAATAAATGTTGGTGTGCTTATATATTTGGGTACAAGGGAAGGCCCGTGATGTCTGTTTTGCTTTAAGAGTTGAATGTGGATGGGTAATAACGATGTTCTGACCATATTTGATATTATGACAGTAGAACCTAGAATTTACACTAGACTAGCGTCGATTTGCTCCTGGAGCAATACAATCGAGCGACTGTCATATCATGGTGACATCAACCTTACCTGTACCTTTTCATAACTAAAGTATATAAATATAAATGATTGCATCAAAATTACAGACTAAATCTCGTAAAACATCTCATAAATACTAACGAAGCCGGTCTTTATCAAAATTTAATGAGAAAAAGCTCTCACGTCATAATGACGCTCCTAAACCCACATTAATCCTAATTACAGAACAAATTAGACTTAAACGGCTTATCTTTACATGGACCAAGGGGCTTTGAAGGTTTAAAATTGTTTCATATAATTTGAGTATTTTTTAGCTTCACGCTCTATCTCAAATAATAGTGTAGTCAAAAAACTCTGTGTTAAACACTCAGCTTACTGCTTTCCGCTTGTTATCGACACGTTATAAGTGATGCACGCTGCAGTTTGCTTTACTAAAGCGGAGAAATGAAATAAAACAATAAACAAGTCCTGTTATGTGTAAATTTTCTAGTTTGCAAAGTTTAAAATGGAAAAAATTATAAAGATATGTTTAATTGATGAAAAATTAGAGTAGCGGATAGCAGTCAACGAAGTGTCTTGACTATAGGTTACCTCTAACTACCCTGCTACGGCGGATAGAGTGGACAAAAAACTACTTTTTATTATAAAGAGCACGATTTCAGTTAAAGCTTAATTATAAAGTATTAAGATTACTGAATTTTCACCGAATCCCAAGGCACTCAATATTTCATTAATTATCTATACATATTTTAGATAATCCTAAATCAAATAAGCGGCTTGTACCTGACCTCACCGTGGAATCGTGAACGTTACATTGTCTTTTCTTTTACCAAAAATTAATAGTGTGTATTTTGGTTAAAATTAAATACTGTTTAATAACTCACCAAGCTGTAAATTAGCAGCTTTCATGACGTCCTTGTAAACGTTACTTATGCGGAAAAAGGACTTCTACAAATAACCCAACTTATAAAAAAAACGTTTTAGCCGTAGCGGCGGAGTGTAACAGCGTGTGTGCGACTGTAATGGGGATTAGCCATAGGTCAAAGTAAATAGTTTTATTCAAAGTAAGAAGATACATCCAGACTCAACACGCAATGTCTCCATTTCGATGGAAAGCGAAAAATGGAGTGTCTTGACACTACGTACTTTCTGTGTACCCTGATATGCGGGATGAAAGCGTGAAACTAAAAAAAGAAGGTTTATGCTTCATTTCTTGAACGTCAAATAATTTACGAGAAGCAAGACACACTGGCGCAAGAATCTCAGGGCAGGGTTTTCTTTTTTTTATTGCAAATATTCCTTTGAATGTTATTTAAAATAATAACAAAATAAATATCAAATTATATATAAAAGCTAAAAATGTATGTCTATTTGTTTTCTTATTATAATTTATTGGGCTTAATTTTTTTTCTGACTAGTCTTTACCGCAAACTGTTGAAGAGAAATATAAAACATTTTATTTGAAATGCTTTTATTTCTTGACTCTGGTGCTCTTTTAATACATTAGCAATACAGCTTTTTGTACACATTGAAATATTATTTAGGTATGAATGATATATATAGATAAAAATAATTGTTGAACATTTTTCGTGTTAAATATTATTAACAGTATTTCGACTAGTCCAGAAGAGGATTTAAAGGATCACTTACAAATACACTGTCAATTGTGACAGGCTTTAGCGACTGCATTAGAAGTAAACGACCTCACGTAACGTCTTGAACTAGCAATACAATGAACACAACATGTCATACAAGAAAATTATCTTGAGTAATCTATTAAAATTCTTCCTGAAGCCAGCTGAGAGTAAATATAATACAATATAAAGCAAAACCATATCTTTCAGCGGTTCACGGAAACAAAACATAAGTGTATATCATTATAGTGTTTCTTACCGAAGTAAATATATGTATAGTGTATGTGTGTGGCTCGTATGGAGTTGGGCTTTGAACTCCAAATATACTTTCAGATTTCATCTGTTATTTGGTTGCAATTTGTGATTTGGAGCTTAATGTCATGTTTTGTGAATAAATAACCCTTGAGCTGCTTAACTATTCTCGATTACTATTTTTAAAGTGTGTTTCCACGCTTAGGATAAGAAAACATACTCAAGAAACGTGTAAAAGTTTCAATAACAACCGAATATTTAACATAAGTTTATCATTTACTCTTATATAAGACTCTATATCTATACTTATATCGGTACAGCATAAAACAGTTGGTTCGAATCATTGACTTGAGGATAATTGATGTTACGCTTGTGGCTTTCTCTTCAAGTGAATAGTAACTTTAGATATAAAGCGATTTTAGTTAGAAATGTTGGTATCTAGAAATGTATGGATGTTGCAATATATACAGTACCTTGATTTTGTTAACATATATTATTCTATATATATTATTCTATATATAAGACTCTATATCTGTACTTATATCGGTACAGCATAAAACAGTTGATGTTTCGCTTTGTGCCTTTCTCTTCAAGTGAATAGTAACTTTAGATATAAAGCGATTTTAGTTAGAAATGTTGGTATCTAGAAATGTATGGATGTTGCAATATATACAGTACCTTGATTTTGTTAACATATTATTAGAAATAAATATAATATTCTATTCAAGAATACTTTACTGATGACATTGAGCGGAATTAAATTAAGGAACAGCGATAGACGCTGTATGAACGCAAGAAGCAAAAATAAACTGATTACTTCCAGTTTTCGCCTTCAAAAGGGCGATGAGAAGGATAAATCTTTTTTCCCGATGTATACATCTGTAATAACTTATAAACTTTCGACTTGAACAATATAAGCTGTTTAAAAATATGTAGTTATATAAAGTATATTTTTGTATCTATGAATACTATACTGATATTAATGCGTGGAGTTAAGTGGTGTTAATGCTTCTTTGGGAGACTTATAACAGTTGTATTAACTGATCACTACTGTAACTGCTCTTATTGGCAGAACTACTTTCCGAGCGAGTAGTGTAGTAGGACTGACGGGACTGACATATTTATCTTATTTGTTGATTCAAACCAGCCTATTTGCGTACGTAAAATTTTGTTTTTGATTTTGGTTTTCAAAGGTGCAAACTGCCATAGAGTGTGTTAAAATATTTAATTAATTATAGATATTGGTTTTCTACAGCTTTATCATGACTATATTAAATGTTATATTATTCAATCCGCATAATTTTTGTGAGAAGGGGCTCAAAATATTTCCTTAATCTATTAATAAAACTTCTCTAATTACGAGTACTTCCACTAAATTGTTCCTGACAGTTATAGTTACACGGTATAATCCTACAATAAATAAACTTTTACATTCAAATTTATTACTTTCGTGTCTTATACAGGTGTTCCTTTTTTACTATTAATTCAATTTTGTTGAAAATCAGCCCTGTAAAGAAAGAGTTTATTTGAAGGAAAAATATTATAATAGAATTTACATCTTACAACGTAAAGTTGAAACATTGTAGTTCATTAAAATTTTAAATGATTAAGTCCATGTCAACGGTTTTATTTTCAAATTATTTGACTGTGAAACTTAACACCGCACTTTGTATAACCAAGTGTTGACTTACGTCACATTGAAACTATTGCACTTAAAAAATCTATCTCACAAGACCATAAATATTGACCCCAAATATTGCTGAGCGCAAACATACAAAGAAACATTTCGTTATTTTATTCTTTTTAGACAAGATATCGGTAAACAAACTCTATCAAAACCATTTCATATGTCATATAACAGATATCAGTCAGGCTCTCGTCCTCGCGTGACTTCGGAAATAGATAAATGTATCAAACAATGTAACAAAATCAAAGTTAATGTCAAAAACGATAGTTAGCAATATGATTACAATATTTATGTTACACATTGTAAAAACATGTCTAAACAAATAAAGCAGTTGCAAACTCTAGAAAATGTTTACAAAATGAAAAAAAAACATTTATTATCGAAATACTTATTATATATTCTCTTTATTTACCACCAGAAATGACTCTATCGGAGTGCAGTAGAGCGGCATCTGACTGCAGACCTGAGGGTCATAAGTTCGATCAAAGACTACCATCATATGATGATGATTACCATCGTACAACACACCTCCCTCATAATACGCCAGTTGAAACGGCTCACTACATATTATATAAACATTCTCTATTTATGTTACCCTCTATTACATCATTCTGCCCAAGGTTTTCACTATCAAATAGAAAAGGCACTAAATTCTCGAATCACAGTTAAATAATACGAGTCAGTAAAAACAAATGATGATAAACGGTTTTGTTTTTGTTCTTTTCTTCGTCTCACTGTACAGATAAAGAGGGATGGAAAATGGATCGATAGAGCCGGGGCTCTATATCTATAGTATCTATAGCTGAATGTTTAAAAGTTCTAATAAATTCCCGTCACTCTTGTATTGTACTTCTTATATGAGTGGACGGAAAGTATCAGGAATTTTAAATTTAAAATCCCGCATAGCACAAGACACAAAGACATACCATACATACATACATACATAGGGTAGACACAAAGTATCTAGTGTCAAGACACTTCATATTTTGCTTTCCAGCTAATTTGAGATATTGTGTGTTGAGTTGTTGTGGAACACAACTCCGCGCCTTGTCTTAAAAGAGCGAGGAAGTAAAGATAATTTAAATATGATCACTTCATCCAGTGAGAATTGAATCCAATAACGAACGTGATGTCTCAATATGTCACGACCGGCCTCAATAAACATTAATTGGTATTAAAAAAAATATCCATATTTTTTTGAGAAAATGATTGACGCATGATCGGAATTGAAGAACAGGGTCTCTCCATACTCTACTATGTGCAAAATAACATATTATCAAGGCTTACGTATAAATTTGTTACTTACGGCTCTAAACTTATTTGAAATAAAAGTTATTATGGAATTCACAACCGCGTACAAACGAGTCAAGTTGTAACAAGTAACCAAGAGCAGTTCAATACTTGGTAGAGCTTCAGCGACTCAGCAGTACAATTGAGAAATTATCAAGTTTTTATAAACGAATGGCTTTCAATGGAATAGACAAGTTTTGTAACTCCCTGTATTTTGCCTCGAACTTTCTCAATAACTTATTTTATTTCCTTTTGATAAGTTTTATCAACAATTCATACAGCTAATATCTAAAAAACAAGAACGTGAGTGAATTTTTTTATATCCAGAGTAGAAATAATTCAAATTCAATAAATGTATTGTTACCAATAATATGCATGCCTCTTTGATTTCTTCGTATATTCGTATAATTGTTCCAATGTAAAATAACATAAATGCAACAATTTATGCAAAACATCAAACTAAGAAACATATCAAAATTAAAGGAGAAGAAAACTGAGATTTATCTTAACCTCCTGGACTAAAGCGACATTCCAATAAGAGCACTCGTATGATGTTTGATAACGAGCTTTACTTCGTTATCTCTTCGAGTGTTTGCAGTTTTCATAACAACAGTACGGTACGAACTTGTCCTCGCGATATCTATTGTCTTCGAGGCTCTAATTACACGTTACCTGTTACTGTTACTGTTCTAATTAAGTTACTTGTTCTATTGTAACGTAGAAATTTGAGGTAGTGATTATAAAAATATATTAAATGTGAAAAAAATAAAAATAAGGTACTTGACAAATTATATTGAGGCCGGTCGTAGCGGAGCGTGACAGCGTCTGACTGTAACCGCGATCGGTTGTGGGTTTGATCCCCACTCGGGGGAGTGATTATATTTCAATTATTATCACTTTCTCGCTCTGGTAAAGACAACGTGCGGCGTTGAGTTCCACCACTCAGCACGCAATGTCTCTATTCCGTGGAAAGCGAAATACAGAGTGTCTTGACACTAGTTGCTTTCTGTCTACCCTACTATGCCGAAAAAAGCGTGAAGCTAAAAAAATATAACATTCTTTCGGAAGTAACACTCATAAAATGTTTAATAAGATATCAATATTAGGTACAAATGACTCTTTTGAACAGACGTATGGAACAGCAGTCACTGACAGTGTTTGTAGAACTTTCAAGTGGCCTTATTTGTGGTTTGGAAACCACTGCTGCTTCTGATTGTTGACGTAATGCTTAAAGCTGAATTTCTTGAAGACTGTGTTTATGTCATAATATAACTGGTTTGACTTAATTTATTTATTAAAAAACTTTCGTTTAGAATAAATCGGAACTACCTTATAACTGAGGAATTTACGAACAAACCCAAAAATAAAAAAATATATCATTTGCATCGCAGGGTGAAATTAAAATGTTAATTTCTAAATTATAATCTTTACCAGGATTTTCAATTTAAACCAACATTACTCTAAATATATTTTATTATTTTTCAAGTGAAACTGGATATTAAGCCGCAACCGGTTCAGGGGCTTTAGGCAAATGGTTGCCTTCCACCTTAGTGCCATCGAGACCAGCGGAGTACTTCGTCACGTAGGTCTTTCCATCGTCACCGACGTAGGAGACTTCTCCTTCAGTAATCAGAACATAGCCAGATCCGTCTGGAGAGGGCACGAGACGACCTCGCTCGGACACTACTGTGCCTTCAGCCGTCACGTAGCGGAGAGCGTACTGTCCAAACTCGTCATGGACTTCCTCGTGCTCTAAAGCGGGGAGTGCTCGTCGAGCCGCGACCTCTGGGTCTACACTTGGAGCAGCAGCGGCCACAGCCACGATACCAATAAAAACCACCAACTATAACAAATAATACGATCTTTATAAATAAAGTAACAAATGCAAACATAAAAATCGATGATCTTGAAGTAATCCATTAAGAATTTTTTCAATATTGAAATATTGAAAAAATTTGCCTTACCATTTTCATGATGAATATTTATTTGTGTTGCTGGCACTCTTTTATTCACTGTACTGTACAATTGTGCAAATATGACTGTGCTTATTTCTGTGCCCGAAACACCTTATATACTATATAGTTATGTAATGAAGCTCATTAATAAATTACTTAATTAAAAAAAATGCATTTCTGTTAATGTAAGGCCGTTGCCTGAATTGCCTATTAGTCGAAGTCCTAATATGTTAGAGCTCAGAGAGCTCTAACAGTAATTATATATATATATATATATATATATATATATATATATATATATATATATATATTAAGCAAATTTATGTCGCGTGGAAAACCACAGAGTACACAAAGTCGAAATATTTTGGAATTTAAGCATATAGCTGCCCACGCTGTATGTGATAAATTATTTAATACGTTCAAGAAACTTAATATCATACTCAACTTAAAGTTATTTGGGTAAACTCCTACTTCATTTTATTTTTATACAGTATTTTAAAGCACACATTAAATAGAAAATGTAAGATCTGATCGATCGGTAGATGAAGATAGCTCAGTGTTAATGTGTTCCTTTTTGATTTACTACCTGTTTCAAAAACGTTACATTTTCAGTAACAGAAGTAAACTGCAACTGCAAAATTGTAAGCATTTATAAAATACACTTGTAAAAAATATTGAGTTTGCATCAAAACTATGTCAATTGAGGTAATTGTATGAATGAGAGAATGTAGCGCGGATTTTTTCTTATTGAAGACTAATATTTTACTATCTGAGACTTTGCTTACAAGATGTATACAATCTTAATTTCACGTTATGTAATAGTTCTTTCCCTATGCCTGCAGAATATTATTGTGTTTCTAATATATTTCAACGATCTATTTTTGTCATTGTTTTATAATATATACAAAAGTATAATCTGAAATCTGAAACGTCTTTAATGATTTGTATGAAACTTATTACGCAGGATATTTCGAAAGCGATAAAACGATTCAGTTGGGCTACAATTATAAAATTGTAATTTTATCCGTGTTTTTAGGCAATGAATAACTACTACAATAAATAATTTCAATACAAAGGCAAACCTTTCGAATAGAAATGTTTAAATTTATACAAATTGATTCTAGAAATTGGTGAATCATGTAAGAAAACACCTTTTTCTTAAGAAAACACACTTTTTCTTTCTATCCTTTTAGCTTCACGCTGTTATCCCTTAAACACCTTTAGAAAACACCTTAATTTTCGAAAATACCAAGCAAAGCTCTCCCCCAGGTAAATAGTAAAGTGCTACATCAATCTTATAATATAATAATGTTTTGTTAAATTATTCGTATGGTAATTTAACAACTTTCACAATATTAAGTTTTTATTTGAAAATATTAAATAAATATCCTACCCGTATCTAGTATATTGTCTTCGTTATTTAACAGACTGCCAGGAAGGGTTATGTTTTTCGAGTTTATATGTATGTAAGTAATACTGTTTATTTTCCTCCGGATTCACTAAACAATACTCAATATAAAAGGTACAAGGATTTTTAAAAAATTATATCATAATCTTAGTACATAAGTCTTACCAGAGCGAGGAAATACAATTGAAAAATTACTTCGTTTGTTTTATTTTCCGTAACATTTTCTCTCTCTTTCTTTAATTAAGATACAGATCAAATAATACAACAAAAACTTTAAAACTATAGAATTCGCTCTTTAATTTCTGAAACTGGGGTCCAGAAATTTTATAGAGGGCCGAATATTTACATGCCCATGTGTGAGACTAGAAACAATAATCTATCGAAACTCGAATTGGAAAACGTAGTAGTACGTAGTGTTTAGATACTAAGTACTTCCTGTCTACTCTGCAGGATAAAGATGTGAAAGAAAAAAAATAAAAATATAAGCATTCTCTTAACTTTGACGAACAAACACGAAATCTAATCTAGTTTTCTTAAGACCTTAGCAAGCATACATACAGACATGTTACAATAGCCTTAATTAGACTTTATCTATATATAATTTTTACGCTACAGAAATTTCAATATAAAAAATAATTCCTATATATTCGTTTAATTAGTAAAATACAGAAAATGGGATTATGATACAGTAATTTTTGTATTCCAATTAAAACATTAGCAACGCTTAGTTAAGTACTTATTTTGTCAATACAATATCGTATATAAAACTAGAATTTTTTAGTATTATATCAGTTCCAAAGTCAATCAGCTTGTGTTAAGAAGTACTTAACAAAAGACTTTTTTAAATAGTCATTCAAGGTAAAAATTTAAAAGGTTTTAACATGCATAGTGACGTTCAGCTATTTTAACGTATCATGGTTTTGCTATTGGATAAAATTATACGATTTTTAGCTTATCTAAACTTACTCTAAGGATTTGAAATTAATATTAAGGAAATTTTATGTCTTATAGTTATATAAATCTCATGCTATTGTGTTTTCAGATGATCTTGCTAGGAGTATTATGTTTACTCGCGTCCTCTACGGCTATTCCCACATTGGAGTACCCGTCTCCACCGGAAGCTCTAGTCTTAGCGGTTCCAGAATTAGAATTACATACAAATCTCCCAAGCACATATACTAGTGACGAAAACAATACTGAAGAAAAAGAACATAGAGTTATTGTTCTACCAGTACTACCAAGCCCACCAGAATTGCCACCGCTTGATGAATCAATTTTAGAATCTCTGCTTAAAGCAGAAAACTCAGAATATTTTCAAGACCAATCTGAAGATAAACCTCACACTATTAAATGGAAAATCCCAAAGATAAGATTTCCCGGCGGTTACATCATTAATGACGTCTATGGGTCTCATATCTCCTCGAGTGCTTAGACTTGTCTAGGCATTTAATATTTTTGTAAATTATTTATAACACCTTCCTAGTTTTTTTACAATAAATTATTATTACTATTATTATTTAATACTTTTGTATTTTTTCTTTGCCGGATATTTCTTATTTAAATATAGTTTCTAGTGATATCTTTCTTAAAATATAAGAAAATGATATATTTTTCTAACTTTTAGGAGTCAGATTTAAGTCAGCATTTGTCGTACAACACAACACCACCAGCGATTTCGTAGTCGCCTAGCGTACAGCCCTTGTATGTTTCAGAATGAGCTGTTTGTATCTCAATATCAGGTGTGGTGCGTTTGAGATTAAAGATGTTGGGTGTGAATTCAAGAAGGTAGAAAGTTTCCTACCATATTTAGTTTTTTTCTTTTAGCTTCACGCTTTATCCTGCATAGCAGGGTAGACAGAAAATACCTATTGTCAAGACACTCCGACATTTCCACCGAAGTCAAGACATTGCGTGTTGAGTGGTGGAACTCAACGCCGCACTTTGTCTTTACCAGAACGCAGTGAAAATAATTTAAATATAATCACTCCCCCGAGCGGGGATCGAACCCACAACCGGTCGCGTTTACAGTCAGACGCTGTCACACTGCGCCACAACCGGCCTCACTATGTTTTGTAGTATTTTAATAGTTGCCTACATAGTGATATTTGTTTTGTCTGTGAAGCTGTATTGAAACTAGCCTGAAATATCCAATAATTGGAAATTGCTAATTCATACCATATGGTGCTCTTGAAAGTTATAATCAGCCCAGCACACTTTGATTTCGGTGATTTCGGTGTTTTGCAGAGCATTTGACAGCTGCATTAGATTGGTAATTCATGATTTTGGAGGTTTTTCAACCAGTAGCCATATTTTTGATATTGTGTTTGTTGTTTTTTTGGTATAAAGTTTATTAGAATGACACGATTAGGTCTTATTTTGTGGAAGGCACGTACATTTAATTTCACAGCGGTGAAATGAGTGTCTTGTGACGCGATACATGGGGCATTTGTGGTGAGTGACGATGAATTTTAAGCTAATTTTTGGGTATTAAAATACATACAATTGACATAACTTGTGAGGCGTTGCGGCGGTGGTATTTAAAAAACATGGTATCACTCTCAAATAGAATAGAGAAAAACAATGCAAGTTACTGTAATAACTAGTTAAGTAGTTCGTTAGTTAGTTACAACTTTATTGCATATTGATAAAATATATAGGATATAGATTAAAAAAAGAACAATAAAATGCACAAAGGCGGCCTTATACGCCAGTTTAAATTTAAGAGTATAGAACTTAATGAATATCTGATGAGAATGAGAGGCCGGTCGTGGCTCAGTGGGACAGCGTCTGACAGTAACGTGATCGGTTGTGGATTCTTATGCTTATTTTACGTTTTGAAATATAATATTCAAAAAAGTTTTATTTTTAGACTTATTGTATATTTGTACTGTTGTAAATCTTTTATCGATACTAAAATGTAAAATACTTAAAATTACTCATACAGGTAAAATTTGTGTAACTTTGAGCGTAACTTTAAATATTATTTTTTTTAATTTCACGCTGTTTATCCCGCGTAGCAGGCAGACAGAAAGTACCTAGCGTCAAGATACTCCGTACTCCGCTTTCCACCGAATTCAAGACATTACATGACGAGTAGTGGAACTTAACATCGCATTTGGTCTTACCAGAGCGAGGAAGTGAAAACAATTTAAATATAATTACTACCCCAAGTTGGGATTAAACCCACAACCGATCATGTTACAGTCAGACGCTGTCCCACTGCGCCACGAACGGCCTCAATTGTATTTTTTCACAAACTATTTTATGGTTTTATGAGTAACAAGTACAACACTAGCATGTTTTAATGACACTATAATTGATCCTAATAGAGCGTTATGTAATTTCAACATTATTGATAGCAAGAGAACGAAAATGACATATCTTTGCTATTTGATTGATTTTGTACTGGCAATGGATTATAGTTGATATGCGTTTAAAATATATGACCTTGGCTTCGGCCACTCAGCTCGCAATGTCTTGATTTCGAGAAAAGAGCTACTTGCTGCTGAATAGTATCCACAATAAATTTATTCTGCTTATCTTATTGGCAGAAAAACGCTATTTATGCTATAAAAAAGTGTACAAAATTTTAAATTTAGTAAAGCTTGAATCGACAACCCTAAGATATTCTGCAAGTGTTCGAGTCATATATGAATATTATATATATGTAACCAAGATATGTTAGGTTTATAGACATTTATTACTCAGAAAACGACACAATACAGTCACTTACATGAGACACAATGTTTAAAGTTAACTTATTCAATGTTAGTCAGGATTAGTGGGTAGTACTAAACATTGGGGGGTTTTATAAAGGGGTGAAGTTACAACAAGAGATTATACAATATTTTATTGATTTTTAAGAGACGTATTTCGAATAATTCATGATTTCCACCCCTTTATAAATACGGAGTAAAAACCCCGGGATATTTTAAATTTTAGTATTAATAAAAGATTTGTAATAGTATAAATATACAAAAAGTCTAAAAATAAAACTTTTTTATTTATTATATATCAAAACATAAAACAAACATAAGTACGAATGAATGATAATGGCATAAAAACATAAAGTTGTAAAATCTATTAAATTAACTTATTAAAATCTATTATTAATGCTTAGTAATTATGTCAATGCGTAATGAGTTATTTTGAATTACGAATTCGAGACATTGAGCCAGGACCAGCTTATTAAATTTAAAGTGGTATATATATATATATATATATATATATATATATATATATATATATATACATAGAATGCTTCAATGAATTCCAGCAAGGGCAGGTTTGGAACCTGTTACATATTCAATTTTTTTATACAACGATTGGTAATAAATATTTTTGAAAATACTTAACGTAAACCAAATCTTCTCGGTTTCCTTGGAGGCTATAGATACAATTTTTAACAAATATAAAATGACAAAAAGTATGGTTTTTAATTAAAAAGCGACGTTACATTAGATTTCTTTTATTATTTTTAGTATAACTGGAAACTAAGCCGCAACCGGTTCAGGGGCCTTAGGCAAATGGTTGCCTTCAACCTTAGTGCCATCGAGACCAGCGGAGTACTTCGTCACGTAGGTCTTTCCATCGTCACCGACGTAGGAGACTTCTCCTTCAGTAATCAGAACATAGCCAGATCCATCTGGAGAGGGCACGAGACGACCTCGCTCGGATACTACTGTGCCTTCAGCCGTTACGTAGCGGAGAGCGTATTGTCCAAACTCGTCATGAACTTCCTCGTGCTCTAAAGCGGGGAGGGCTCGTCGAGCAGCGACTTCTGGGTCTACACTTGGAGCAGCGGCAGCCACAGCCAGTAAACCGAAGATAGCAATGAACTGTAATAAGATAAATTAACCTTAATAAAGTAAAAATATATAATTTTTTTAGCTTCACGCTGTTATCCCGCATAGCAGGGTAGACAGAAAGTACCTAGTGTCAAGACACTCAGTACTTCACTTTCCACCGAATGCGAGACATTACGTGTTAAGTGGTGGAACTCAACGCCGCCACGAGGAAGAGAAAATAATTTAAATGTATGTCACTTCGTCGAGTGGGGATTGAACTTACAACGATCGCGTTTACAGTCACGCTATCCCACTGCGCCACGACCGGCCTCAAAATATATATAAATGTAAATTTAACAAGATAAAAGATTTATTTAGATGTGTATTACTTGACAAAATATCTTACCATTTTCATGATGATTATTGATTTCTAGTATCTCGATACTGTCTATACTGTACAACTGTACAAATGTCACTGTGAATGTACTTTTTACAAAATAACTTATATACTAAATAATTAAGCAATTAATCTCATTAATTAATGAGTTTAATTAGTAAAAAATGTAATTCTAAAACATATTATGGTGCAATGTTTCGATTTACGAGTTAGTATTCCATTAATAGATGGCAAAAAAAAAACTAATAACTAAGTTAAGATTTCGAACACTTATGGTCAATTATAATTTTTCAATTGGTTTTCTCAAGCGGTAATGCGTATAACTATTCAGATAATAATACGGTGGTGGTGGTGGTGGTGGTAGTGGTGGTGATGGTTGTGGTGGTGATGGTTGTGGTGATGCGGTGGACAGAATGAGCGTTGGTAGCCTCCCAAATAAGTTAAAAATTGTAGCTAGCATTTTCTCTGTACTAATAAATTGCAAAATTTTAGCTTACACAACACCACTAGAGAAATATGTTGTTTTTTGATTATAACATGGTGGTGGGTCCGCTGGTCGCTTAAACATGAAAAATAAACTTAAAAAAAATTCATATCAATTAGTTTGAGTACATTTTTTGAAAAACGTATAAAAATTTTTTTTCCTAATCCTAAGTGTGGAATAACACTTTGAAAAATAGTAAATAGTTTGAGTACTTTAGAGGATGCCCCGCTCTTCTTACCCTTCAAACCGCAACAGAAGTCCACGAAGCTGTATGGTATTTTTATCTAAGCGTCTCACTATATATTATTTAAGAAAAAAAATATTATTTACAATTGGGTTTGGCTCCTTATAAGTATAAAAATAGTTAATTTTTTAAAGTAGCAAAGTTTTTTCATGTTACTATAAGTAACAAGTCACGTCGCGCTATATTGGTATCTCTGAGCAAATTTTTTGTTTAAAATATATTTTATCAATGGCACTTACCGCCACTATATTTTTTATATATACTTTATTGTACAAATATATGTAAATCAAAAGTTGGACTCGCTTGACGTTTGTATTGGTTGACACACGTATTAGTGAGGTTTCATATTTTAATTAATAATCTCTGAAGTTTAAGTTCTTTGAATTGATCTCTTTTAACACGGTGTTGGGTTTTTAGTTAATGTTAGTTTTATATCGTCATATTAGGTAAGTTAGTTAGTGTTTTAAGGTTATATAAATGGATAACGATCGCCCGCCGGATCCTCCGGATCCCGGTGATGATCCTTCCCTAAATCAAATTTCCAGAAAACGCCAAGGGGATGATTCATCCTCTTTTAATATTGTCCCTGCTAACAAAAAAACTATTGTGAATCCTTCCTCTGCTACTCCGTCTATCCAAAATGTGTATGTTCATCCCTCCTTGTCTGATGGTGCAAAATGTTATATTAATTCCGACAAAGGCCCTTGTCTAGTATAGGTGTCAAGGGATACTCCTGATCCTGCTTCAGGGACCTCTATGAAAGCTATTAAATTTGGTCAGTTCCTCCATACAAATAAAATTACAGACATAGTTAATGATGGTGTAAAAAATGTTGGCCGCAATAAAATTAGCGTACAATTTGCGTCTGCAGAAGCTGCAAATAATTTTTTGATTAATCCAGTTCTAAGTCTATGTAAGTATGTCTGTATTATACCAACTTTTAATATAACAAGAATGGTTATTGTAAGAGGAGTTCCTGTTGATTGGTGAATGGAAGAATTTGTTCAATCATTAAAATACCCATCTGGATGTGGTGAAGTAGTGAAAGCGCGAAGATTAAACAGAAAAAATGTGAGTGAGGGTGTTACTACTTGGATCCCGACTCAGTCAGTTGTAGTAACATTCCGAGGACAACTGTTGCCTGAGAGAGTCTTTTCCTATTGCTCCTCCCTTCGTGTAGAATCATACTACTTTCCAACCATCCAATGCCTAAATTGTTGTCGATTTGGTCATGTTAAAGCACAGTGTCGGTCTAGTTCCAGATGTTACAAATGCTCGCAATCGCACATTGGTGACTCATGCAAGATAATTGAAGAGTTTTCTACTTGCCTCTATTGTACTTCTAAACACTTTGCCACAGACAAGGGCTGTCCTGAGTTTGCAAGACAACAGGCTATTAAAATTTTAATGACTCAAGAGAATATCTCTTACATTGAAGCATCCTCCCGACTACCGCTTGCTCAGCGTTCTTATGCTGATGTAACTAAGGAAATGTTTTCCACTCCAATTCCCTCCAAACCAAAAGCTGTCATGGGGAAAGCTCTTTCTTCTCCCACAATATCCTATCGCAAAACTGTTACCCGCTCTCCCCGTCCCCGAGCTCCTCTTGAAAAGGGATATGATAGCCTCACTCATCAAGCAATTGTTGGGGACTGTCCTTCTTCCCTTCCTAATGGCTGTGCTTTACCTGATAGACCATCAGAAACCAGAAAAGATCTGCTAGTTGCTTTGACTGAAACCCTTATAAGTATTTTAACTCCATTAGATGATGTTCCTTTACCGTCCAACGTTGCCCAAAATCTAGCAAAAATCTTTAATATTCTTAAATATGGCCCCTCTGTCCATCCTCCAGTGGAATAGTAAGAGTGTTCATGTTAAAAAACATGAATTGCTTTCTATTATTTCACTATATAAACCTGTCATTGTTGCCCTCTCGGAGACATGGTTAATGCCGGAATCCCGTTTTAGGGTCCCGGGTTTCTCATGTTTGAGGGAGGACAGGAGTGACGGGTATGGAGGTAGTGCTATCCTCGTCCAGCACTCCACTCCATATTCCTTGATTCCTCTTTCTAATCACAGTCCTCATTTTAATGCTGTTGCTGTGAGAGTCCTTAATATTTCCTGTCTTTCTGTTTACATCCCCCGTCCATCTTCTTCCATTTTTCTTGAGTTAAATTCTATTATTTCTTCTCTCCCTAGTCCTGTGCTAGTCTTGGGAGATTTTAACACTCATCACACGATGTGGGGGTGTTATTATTGTGATGGATTCTCTCCTTCGTTGGTGGAAATGATTGATGATGCTGGTCTTTGCGTCCTCAATGATGGCTCACCGACTCGTAGGGTTAATCCTAATCAGAATCCTAAGACTGCTATAGACCTTTCCCTTTCTTCTCCTTCCCTTGCCTCTCAACTATCATGGTCTGTACTTTCCTCCTCCTATGGTAGTGATCACTTTCCCATTCTTCTGTCCTTAGCTAATCATCAGGCACCTATTCCCTCCCCTTATCCTTTTACTAAATACAATCTTAAAAATGCAAATTGGTTAGAATATGCATCCTCTGTTGATAACATGTTGGGTTCTCATCTTGAGTCTATTAATAATGAGAATATTACTGTCTGCTATGGTCGGTTTGTTGATGCTATCTTGTTATCTGCTAGTCATAATATCCCCAAAAAACACTTCACTCAGTATCAGATGCCTTTCAATCCATGGTGGGATCAGGAATGTTCTGATTCAGTCAAACGGCGTACATTTGCTGAGTCGTCCTATGCAGCATGTATGACGGTGGAGAACTTTATTGAGTATCAGCGCAGTGACGCGTTGTTTAGAAAATTGATTTGGAAGAAGAAAAGACTTGGATGGATCAATTTCTGTGAATCCCTCTCTCCCCGCTCTTCCTCGTCTATTGTCTGGAATAATGTTAAGAGATTTCGCCGATCTCTTAATATTAATTTCAGCCCTAGCTCCAATAACCCCGCTTTTTGGCTTGACGATTTTGCTGACAAATTGGCGCCTCCATTTGTTCCTTGCCATGATTCATTTTATAATTTCTCCCCAATTATATCCTTAGTGGAAATGGATACATCTTTCTCTTACAATGAGCTTGAGAGTGTTCTTATAGGCTTAAAAGACACTAAACCAGGTGAAGATGGTATTCCATATTCTTTTTTAAGTAAATTAAATAAAATATCCAAAGATTATTTTCTAAAATTAATAAATTGTATTTTTCATTCAGGCATTATTCCCGAATCTTGGAAATCTCAAGTTATCATCCCTATCCTTAAACCAGGTAAAAATCCTTCCGATCCTAGCTCCTATAGACCCATTGCATTATCGTCTACTTTATCAAAAATTGCTGAACGGCTTTTAAAAAATCGATTGGAATGGATAGTGGAAAGCAAAAATATATTAGCTCCCTCTCAGTTTGGATTCAGAAGAGGGATGGGTACCATTGACAGTCTCAGCATCTTCACTACGGACATTCGAGTAGCCTTTGCCAAGGAAGAGTACTTAGTTGGTGTTTTTCTAGATATAGCCTCCGCATATGATAATGTGCTTCTTCCGTTACTCAGGCAGAAAATGCAATATCTGAATATTCCCGCGAGGTTGACTCATTTCATATGCAGTCTGTTTACCGGCAGGACTATTTCTGTAAAACATCCTTTCCTTACTATTCCTCCCAGACGTGTCTGGAAGGGTATTCCTCAGGGTTCGGTTCTTAGTCCTCTGCTATATAATATTTATACGCATGACCTTGAATTGTCTGTAAACAATTTTTGCAACATTCTCCAGTATGCTGATGACATTGTTCTCTATTATAGTTCAAATTCAGTAGAGGACATCAATTTTCGTTTAAACACTGCTTTGCATTATCTAAACCAATGGCTCTCTGAACATGGTCTTTCATTGTCGGTACCGAAATGTAAGGCTGTTTTATTCACAAAAAAAAGAGTTATTCCAAATTTTCGAATCTACTTTGGCGATGAAATTATTAATTTTTCTGATAATATTAAATTCCTAGGCATGGTTCTTGACAAACGACTGAACGGAATGGCACATTCTGAATATCTTAGCAAAAAATGTGAAAAAGCTATTAATACTCTACGTGCAGTATCTGGTGTATGGTGGGGTGCACATCCCTATACTCAAAAACTATTGTACAATTCTTTAGTCCGTAGTCACATTGACTACAGCTTATTTGTTTTAGACCCCTTTAATAAGGTTGCTAATGACAAATTAAATCGAATACAATACAAATGCCTTAGAATAGTTTTAGGTGCAATGAAGTCTACTCCTACGAACGCACTTCAAGTGGAGTGTGTTGATCCTCCTCTTCCTCTCCGGCGTCAATTCCTGTCAGATCGATTTATAGGTAAATTGTTACAGCTCTCTTCCCATCCCCTATTGTCTAAACTATCCACTTTATCCAACCTTTGTAATCGTGATAAATCGGTATCATATTTACTCAACAGCTTCCTTAGATTTACCAATCTCCCTCATCCCTTGAAAAGATTTCCATGTAATCCACTTTATTGTACTCCTTATCAGGCCCTAATTCATTCCCCAATCATTATCACGGATATTGGCTTGTCCAAAGATGATCCGGGTGCCAACACAAATTTTAATTCGTTAATTCAGCGAAATTGGTTTAACCATCTTCTCATCTTTACTGATGCTTCCAAGCTTTCAATAGAAGGCTGTGTTGGTGCGGCTTGCTGGATCCCAAAATTCAAAATTATCTTACAATTTAAATGCCCCCCCGAATCATCAGTGTTTACAGGTGAGGCTGTTGCTCTATTGGAAGCTATCCTGTTTACGCTTTCACATGACTTCTCACGGACTGCTATCTTTACAGACTCTCTAAGTTGCTTATTGGCCATCAAACAAAAACCTTTTCATGGTAAGATAGTATCTTCTATTATTTTAAGGATTCGTGAGGCTTTGTTCGCATGTCATCGTAAGGGTTTGGATATCTCATTGATTTGGATCCCGGGTCATTCTGGTATTGGAGGTAATGTTACAGCAGATAACTGTGCTAAGTCAGCTGTTCAGTGCGGAACACTCGAAAATTTCTCTATTTTGGCCCAGGATCTGTTGTCTCTTGCAAAAACTCATCTGGATAGTTCTTGGAATCGTTATTGGGAGTCGTCCAATCGACTAAAAGGTAAAAATTATGCACTCATTCAAGCAAAGATCCCAAAACGACCGTGGTTTTATAGATTAAAACATGCAGATCGTTGGGTTATCTCAACTGTCTGTCGTTTGCGCTTTGGACACTCATGTACACCTGTACATCTGGCTAAGATCCAGGTCAGGGACCATTCTCTGTGTGAGTGTGGCCTCGATGAAGGCACCCCCTCCCATATCCTTTTTAGCTGTCCTAATCTCCTTTATCCCCTCTATGAAATCCTCCCACTTAAAGTTCCTCGCCCTATAAATGTAAATTCTTTATTAATGTTTGTGTTTAGTCCTCTGTGTAAATTTCTTTGTAAATATATTAAAAAAAACTTGATTAAATTGTAGATGTACTTAATGTATTATATATTGTTTTTTTACTAACCAGTTTTTGTGTAGATTATTTAAGTATGTATTTTGTGTTGTGTTGTTGTAGATGCAGACTTTTTACGGGATCACTTCTTTATGAATAAAATATTTAGGAGTGTTTCAATTCACGTTCTTACCGTACAACCTCCGTCGTGTGTTCTCCTATCAACGTGACATTGGCGAAGTGATTTGTGTTCTACTGGCATGCTCGAAACGCCATAAGCTAAGAACCAACCAACCAACCAACCAATCAAAAGTTATTTTAATAATTCATATCTTGATTTTGATGACGTTTCCATCATAATATATCTTTATCGTTCTATATCTATATATAAAAATGGTTTATAAATGCAAAACATAATAAAATACATGTAATAAATTACCGCCTTAAAGATCACCTCCATTTTAAAAAGAACAGCTACGCAGAATTTTACTCTCCTGCACTGGTAATAAAAGAGTCTAAAACAACCTTGCAAACTCAAAAAAGAACCCTGGTCCTTAGAGTTTTGCAACATCCTGTCATAGAGAGCTCCTACGTCCTAAAGAGAACCTCCATACAAAATTTGAAACCTCTAATCTCTAATCAGTTATAACTTCTGACGTTTCGTGATACTAGAATGAATGACCTTACCCATTTGCATATATAGATTTTATTTCAATAACAATGTTATTTCTCTTTCTTAAAATTGCTAAGAATTTAGATTTCAATGTAAATAATTTTTACAGTAAGAACAGTTAGCAGTACAGTTTTAAGGAAATATCAAATCTTCGCTAGTGAATATTAAATTTGAATTTATTCATATATCAAATATAATATTCACACTAGTGAATATTATATTTGATATATATTTGATATTTTTAATCTAGACAAGTAAGATTTCATGGAGTATAGCGAACGTCTTCTTTAGTTTTGCTAACTCGACATCCAAGTTTGTGATATAAGAAGAAACAACGCGTTACTTAATCTATATGTTCTTTATCTTGGTACCAAACATTTTTGAAAAAATGTATAAAAATTTGAAGCGCTCTGACCGCTAAAACATATGTACTACTGCCAGCTGCGTCGAAATTCTTATACGTTTACAACTTATTTATGTTGTTAGCATCCCTGTAGAGAGATTTATACAAATTTCTACTACTTACTTACTAAGATTATAAAGGAATAATCGTTTAACAAGAGAGATTGCTATTTTATTTTAATATTTACTATTTTTAAAGTGTTATTCAACACGTAGAATTAGAAAATATTTTTGAAAAAACGTATAAAAATTTTTTTCGGTAGTAGAACGCATAGCTTAGCGGTCAGAGCGCTTGGACGGTATCCAAGAGGCGCAAATTGTTATACGTTTTTCAAAAATGTTTTCTAATCCTAAGTGTGGAATAACACTTTAAAAATAGTAAAATATCTAGGTACCACTTATTACGAATATCATGTGAACTGAAAAGTATGAAAATAGGCAGAGTAATAGTTTATATAGGCAAGGAAAAAGAAGGGCTAATATATTTTTAAAAATAATGGATGCAAATATAATATATTAATAACATATGTATAACTCACACAACTAAGTGTTTATGTATATGTGTATGTGTATTTATATGTGTATGTATTTTTTGTATATTTTTTTATGTATATATGTATATATGTAGATGTTTGTATGTGTATGTATGTGTGTTTGTTTATATATATATATCTATTTAGATTGTTGTTATGTTTTTATTACTATTTTTCCTGTACTGCGTACACTACTTCCCATTTTAATTTTGCTCTCCTTTACCCCAAGGTAGCCTGGAGGAGATCTATAACTATACTTTAGTAAGATAAAAAACAATAAAGATACTTACGTAAGATAAAAAACAACTGAAACATCTTAGTCTCTTACGAACTAATTACCTGTAAATAGTTATACCTTATTTCAAAGTTTAGTTAAGTAGTAGAAAAAAATATAACAATTCGAAAAATTAACAAAAAGTACGAACCACATTTTTATTTCTAGAGGAATTCTTGAAGGGTTCTGGAGCATATGACGTGGGACTCCTAACCCGCGAGATGAATTCCGAAGACACCACACAGTAGTACAAAAAAAACTTAAAAAAGCGATACGACATTCCAATTCATCTGGATCTGGATATTGTCGAGGAAATGAGACTCACACACGCATTCATATACTGCACGAAAATGACCTAGGTATTTATTTTCAATGTTCACACGCATTCATTCATTTATATATGTATCATTTTGGTTTTAAGAAATATATTTTGCACATAAAATAATTTTAAGGTTAAAAAATTACCTTACGTATGTAAACATATATTTTGGAGAACTATTTTTGAATGATTTATTTGATAAACAAACAAAACAGCTTTATGAATTTCCCGCGTTTCCTTCTGTCATACCAAAGTGAGGAAATGAAAATAATTGAAATACATACAATTATCCATTGAAGTGATGGGTTCCATACCCACAACAGTCGTGTCTACAAACAAACACCATTCCATTGCAATACACCTATCTCTTTTTCTTTCAACATTAAATACAAAATTATGATTTTTGTCAACATGTCTAATGCTAGCTAGAATCATTTATTTGTCGTAATAACGTCCTGCGAAAGACGAACAGCTGAGCTTTCTGATGAATACAATCGTTATTTCAATCATCAAAGCTTAATTTTGTTGCCCGAAGTTTAATTTACTTTTCCCTTTGTAAAATAAAAAACGGACGGATTGGACGCTTTCTAAATCTTACAAAATCTAACAGAAAAATATAGCAATATTTTTTTATATAGATTTGAACATAGCTTAGACAGAAAGGAAGTCGCGTATTTTGGGCGGTGTTCAAGAGACGTATATGAATACGAATAGACTTTAAAATTCTTAAAAGTTAAAACAACCACAACAAAATTATTTTATATGTCTAATAAAAATGATATTATTGATATGATTGATAAATCTTACAAAAGTTGACAGAAAAATATAGGAATATTTTTTTTTCGCTTTATCCCTTGCGGGGTAGTCAGAGAGCATGGAGCGCCAATCGCTACGGTCCCTGACTACCTCTTTCACCTCGTCCACAGTCATTATACTCTACATGCATGCTTTATACGTGATCTTCCTTCAGTATCTTCATTACTGTGTCTTTGAAGGTCAACCTAGGTCACCCCCGACCTCCCACACCACTCACCTTGGTTTCATAAATCTTAAATATAGTAATAATTAAAATTGGTAAATGAAAATGAACTTACAAAAATCACAAAGCAAAGCTACTATTACGATATTGAATAATATGAATAGATAATAATTCAGGTTATAGGGTTGATTCTTCCACTTTCCACTGTGAAGAGAAGAATACTTAGCTGTAAGAAAAATATTATAAAGTACAATATTTACTTCTTGAAGTGTTTTAACACTCTTAGAAGAAGAAAAAACCTGTTTAGAATATATATATAGATTTGATACATAGTTTAGACAGAAAGGAAATCACGCATTTAGGCGGTTTCTAAGAGGCGCTGACTTTGAAATCCTTACAAGTTAAAATAACCACAACAAAATTATTTTATACGTCTAATAAAATTGATTCTTATTTAAAATAATATATAATATATTATTAATAATTGAATATAAACAAAATATATAAAAAAAATATTTTATTGCGAATAAATTACTTAAAACTACAGTAATACAAATATATTAACAATTCTAATCTAGATCTATAAAGTTAAATGAGGTCCGTATATATCATTAATAATGAAACGTCCTGGGAAGCTAATTCTGGGAAGCTTCCATTTTAGAATAAAAGGTTTCAGATCTTCTGAACCGTTTTGAGAATCTTCTGATTTCTCAGCTTTCAATAGAGATCTAAAGAGAGTTATATCAAAAGGTGGCAGTTGTGGTGCGCTTGGCAAATCTGGTAAGACAATAATTTTTTCACTTTCTTCATCAAGTGCACTATCATTTTCGTGTTTTTCGTTATCTTCATTTTGTGTTTTTGGCTGGTCTAAAATTATTTCATTAGTGTCTACTTTTTGATTATCAATATTTGATATGTTTTCAGTTAAATGAGTTTTTTCTTCTGTATTTTTGTTTTGCCGATCCGCTGATATTCCAGAAATTTCGGCTTTTTGTTCATATGTTTTCACATCTGGATTCTCAGAATTTGGTAAAGGCGTATTTAAATCGTTTTCTTGAGAATCAAGAAGAAGAGCTACCGGAGGAGTTGGGAGCTCCAGTGAAGGAAAAGCATTAGTGGACGCTAACAAACCAAGCACAACCAGGAAAAACATCTGAAAGAAAAATAGCATTTTGGTTACAGACGATGGTATGATTTATCATGTATATAATTTAATTTATATACAAATGTATATTAAAAGTTGCTTTGAAATTTATGATAAAATATCCATTTACCTTTATTAAACTGAGAATCTCCACGCTGATAATGAAACCTTAAAACAACTCTAAGCGAGACTTGCTGTGACTTGATTTAATTTGTAACTGACAAAATTTCTAATTTTTATCATTTTATATACTATACTTTATTATAATAATAAATAATTAGTCTAATGACACATAATAATATTATGAGAATCATTTTATTAGTTACTTTCATAAAAGTCGTTAGCAAAACTCTTTAATAAATTATGTATATTTTCTAATTGCAATGAATTTGTAATATAGTGTATAGTTAATTATTGTAGATTACACATATTTTTTATATATCACATAAAAATAAAACACAATTCATCAAGTTTTAAATTTTGAAATTTTGAAATGTTGGTATTAAAATATTTTATAATTTACTACTTAGTCTAATAGATTTGATTATACTATTTCCATATACTATTTCCATATACTATTTCCATAAAAGATTTAAGTCTTTCCCGATAACACTCGATTCCTTTTCTCTTAACTTTTTGAGGATTAAAAGAATTTTAAAAAATAAACAAAGTAATAAAAATTTTAAATGATGAAAGAATGCTAAGAAAGATTTATGAAGCCAAAGTGAGTGGTACGAGAGGTCGGCGGAGACCTCGGTTGACATTCAAACATAGTATCGAAGATACTGGAGGAAGGCCACGTAAAAAGCAAAAGGGCCATTCGAAGGGCATGTGGACGAGGCGAAAGAGGTATGCAGGGACCGTAGCGTTTGGCACTCCGTGCTCTCTGACTATCCTGCAAGGGATAAGGCATGAAGCTAAAAAATATTAAAATCTAAAAGTTCAGCATAGATACACTGGCTCTTATCATACCGTGAAATAATGCCGTATGTCGTGCCTATGTTTTTGGAATTTATTTCTTAAAAATCATTACAATCGTGTTTTATTTTTGTAAATATGGTAGTTTTTTATTAACTTCATATTACAATTAGTCATTACAAATATAAAATGTATTGAAACGTGACATGAATTGAACAAACACGCTTTAAATATTTTTAGAATCGGATATTTTTGATTTTTTTTAACAAATTTGACAACATAGTACAAACATCGGTACAAACTATTTTATATTGAAAAATTCATACATACATATATACATAAAATGAATGCTAAAAAAATCGTATTAATAAAAGACATACGCCTCTGATAAAACGTTTATATTTTTTTTTGTCTTAACGCTTTTTATCCCGCATAGAGAGAAATTACCTAGTGTCAAGACACTCCATACTTCACTTTCCGCCGAGTTCGAGACATTGCGTGTTGAGTGGTGGAACTCAACGCCACACTTTGTCTTTTTTACCAAAACGATATTACTCCCCCGAGTAGGGTCGAATCCACATCCGATCGCGTTTACAGTCAGACGCTGTCCCAATGTGCCACAACCGCTTTTTTATTGCTTATTCAATTTAAATAATATTATTATACTTTTATAGGATTATCAATGTCATCTATTTGGTAACAGAAGCGGCGTGTGCGTACTTTATACATTGATGAAATATATTTAAAATTTAAAATTGATTGTATCAATTATGAAGTAAAAGTACGTATAATTATTTGTTCTTATATATTTAATATTAAGAGAGATTGGAGAGGATTTCGGAATAATCATAATTTGAATGTATCGGCTTTTTATTTTCCCTACGGGAACTACTTTGAATGTAAATATTTTATAAGGAAATAATAATAGTAGAGGCTGGTCGTGGCGCAGTGTGACAGTCTGACTGTAAACCCGATCGGTTGTGGGTTCGATCCCACTCGGGGGAGCGATTATATTTAAATTATTTTCACTTCTTCGCTCTGGTAACAACAAATTACGGCGTTAAGTTCCACCACTCAACACGCAATATCTTGACTTTGGTGGAAAGCGAAGTACGGAGTGTGTTGACATTAGGTACTTTCTGTCTACCCTGCTATGCGGGATAAAAGCGTGAAGCTAAGAAACAATAATAATAATAATAATAATAATAATAAGGGCAAAAGCACGATCTAAGTACTTCTAGTGTATTTAAAAATATATATTATATTATTATAAATATATTATATTATATTATTTAAAAAAAATCTATTTATAATTTTTCTCAAGTGGCAAATGAGAAAGCACTTTGAAAAATATTTCCAATCGCTTTCATTCACTTGAAATACATAATAACATTTTTGATGATAAGTTACAATAACAAGTACCAATATAACAGAGGAAGAAAAATGCGATAATACAATCAGTGGATACTAAAGATAACAAAAAAATGAATTAAACTTAAAATTCTCTTTATAATCTTTGTTAAGCATAATAAACGCTTTTTAGTTCTAAAAATTGATATATTATATATTATTTTTATTTTTAATTATAATATAACTGTTTTGTAACTATATTCTATTTTTATTAAATATGTTCGGCGAAGTAAACAAAATATTTGAAAATAAATATTTTTATTTCAACTAGTTATACGTCTACATAAACTTTAATTTAGACTCCCAAAGTTATATGAGGTCCATAAATGTTATCAATAGTGGTACGTCCCGGGAATATTATTCTTGGAAGCTTCCACATGAAAATATATGGTTTTGAATCTTTGGTAACGTCTTGAGATTCTTCTAATTTTTCGGCTTTTAAGAAAGTTGTGAAGATAGAATCATCTAAAGATGGTAGTTCTGGTGGGCTGGGCAGAGCTGGCAGAACAATTTTTCTTTCTTCTTTTTCTTCCATCATTCTTTTTTCTTCTTCAATCAACCTTTTTTCTTCTTCTTCAATTATTCTCTTTTCTTCTTCTTCGATTATTCTTTTTTCATCTTCAATTATTTTGTTTGCTTCTTCTTCAATCGTTCGTTTTTCATCAATCATTCTTTTCTCTTCTTCAATTATTCTTTTTTCTTCTTCAAATAATCGTCGTTCTTCTTCCTTTCTTTCATCCATATTAGACTGAGGTTCTACTATGTCAATAGGTTGTTCAATTGTATTAAGAAAAGGTAACTCTGTATTTGGTATGTTTGCATCTAAGTTTGAGTGAGTGATGAAGAGAGTTTCTGGAAGAATTGGTAGCTCCAGTGCTGGTAAGGCGAAGGAGGTCGCAGCCAAGCCAAGTACTACCAGAATAAACATCTGAAAAAGTAGCCTATAATTAGTACATGAACATAAGTATTTGGTTTTCAAAAAATATATATATTTATAAGAATTTTCTATAAAAATATATTTATAATAATATATTTTGAAAATATTATATTATATCTATTATATTTACCTTTCAATATGAACTTCCAAGTTGACGATAAAGAAAAAGATAAACTACTGCTCTTCTTCTGTTAGCTCCGAACAGATCTAACCTTAAGCTGTTTGAGTTTGGAACTGATAAAATTAAAAATATTCCTTACTTTATATACTACAATCCATTATGACGACACTTCATTATCAATAGTAATTCGTTTTGTTTTGTAATCCTTAAAGAATCGTTGTAATCACTTTGTCACAGTGACATTAAAGTCATTAATAAATTGTTCACAATGTTTTTAAGGTCATTAATTAATCATCGTGCTAAATATGACGTAACATCTCTTTAACGAAAATATATTTTTAAAATAATATGAAATAAATATTGTATGTTTGAATTTTTATACTTAAGTCAATGAAATAAAGATATTTACTCAATAAATTTAATAAAAATTATAAAAATATATATTCTAAAAATCTACTTACGTTTTTACTAAGCCGTTTATTTTTACCTCAATTTTTAAGGCAAATTTTTATAGATTTTAATAATTCGCATAAAATCATAAAAACTTGCATACAAAAGAAAAATAAATCAAAGAGAATCAGTTATCTTCATACATTTGATGAACAAGTGGGAATTTTAAAAATGTTAGAGGCTTTTGAACGTAGTTTTTTTTGAGTAGATATCCCGCATAATAATCCGTAACAATTTAAAAAACCTCAAAATAATCTCACTATTTCAGACATAAGGTCTTGTAATATACATAAGTATGAAAAAATGTATGAATATATCCATTTTCGATCGTTTTTAAAGCTAAAATATTTGATATCAGTGTCGTATATACCATTGATTAGTATTAACTCTAACTTGAAATAGGTTAAAAATATTATTTTTGATATTGAGTGAAGAACTCAGTATGCATTTAGTTTTGTTAAAGAATCGATTTAATATATTTTTAACCCATTATTAAAAAAGTTCCCTCTCCTTCCTAATTCTGCTTAATTTTCAAATCATAAGATCAAAACTTTGCTTCAAGCATTGAATATGCTAAAATTTAACTATATAATATCATTATAATTAAAAATGAAATATTAAATCAATATAATAAAAAAGCTATAAAAAAATATTTTTACTAAGCAAAATTAATATTTCGAAGTGTATTTAACCATGCCATGCCTACTTAGTTCTTATTTTTTCTGGTGTTTGTCCCAGCTTAGCCCGGGTTTGCCTTCCCACTTAACCTACTCCCCTTTGCACAGTCTTTGACATCCTTGTTGGTCAGTCCATTGGCTCTCGCTCTCATCTCATCGCTTTCTTGGCCGTCCGGGTGTCTAACTCCATATCAAGGCATATTCGCCCGATATAGTTATCAAGCCGGCGCGGAACGTGTCCATACCATATCAGGCGACGCTCTTGAAGCTTATTCGCTACATCACAATCTCTTGTAGATTACCTCTGATATATGCGTTACGTATGCGGTCAGCCCACGCTACGCCACTCAACCACCGTGGCATCTACATTTCCGTGACGTGAAGCTCCGGAGTGTGCCGAGATAGCGATGACCAACATTCGCTGCCATATAAGAAAACCGGTCCGCTCTTATATACCTGCTCCTTGAGCTTGGGCGGTATTCTGCAGTCGCAGATCACACCTATGACCTCACGCCATTTGGACCAAGCAGCGCTGATACGGGCATGGATGTCGTGATCAATGCCTCCAGACTAATGCACGTATCTAAGGTACCGGAACTTTTCCTACTTAACGGCTGGTTCAGGACCAATAGTGCTAGAATCCGGGCTCCTGCAAAACTTGTACTCGGTCTTCAATACATTTAAGTTAGGTCCGCCGTTCTCAAGCGTACCCTTCAAGAGGTTCACTCTTTGCTCCAGCTTAACCCGGCTCTCATCAATGAGGGTAACGTCATCAGCGTACACCATCAGCTAGGGAAGCTGGTCTCTAAGACTAGCCTCCCTGGATGATATCTAATATAAGCCGAGATAGTATCCAGCACAACACTTAACAAGAACCGGGCTAAAAACCGAGCCTTGGTGAACCCCTGCCGTAATCGAGAAGGGTTTCGTGTGGCCTACAGCAGTCCTAACCATAAAAGCGGAATCGCGGTACATATCTCTGATAATGTCAATATACGCCTCAGGGATCCTTTTGAATCGCAATGCCCACCAGATGCATTGACGAGGCACACAGTCAAAGGCCCTCTGCAGATCTAAAAATGCTACGTGCAGAGCTCTCTTTTTTCCCTGTATGCCTCCTTAAACATTCTGAGGGCAAAAATGGCATCCATGGTACCCGATCTTTGCTGAAATCCATATTGAAACACAGAGACAATACACTCTCGATCACGCGCTCAAAGAGCTTCATGGTGCGACTGACATTCCTAATACCCCTACAACTGACACAATTTTGAACACTGCACCTGCTTTTGTAAATAGGGGCTATATCATCTTAGTTATCGCTACTATATTGTGTATGGGTAGTGAAATCTATTTACCTAACTCAATCACACTTACGCTACTTTTAAAAGTGTCAAACGTGTATTTAAAACAGTTTCATATATTTGTTCCGGCATGTCGAAATTTTTTTGTGTTAATTCAAGTCAATATAACTTTTATTATCATGTTTGTCTTTGAAATAGAATAGAATTTATTTTTATTTTTAATTAATATAAAACAAATAATATATGCAATAATATTTCGTATACTACTTTTATTAAGTGTATTAATGCTAATGATTTTTCTAAAAAATATATAACCAATATTTACTAATAAGCACAGCGGAATTCGCACTTGTACTTCCTAGAAACCGTCCTAGTGCTCTGACTTAAGTCATGCGTTCGCATAATTTATTTTATTGTTAGCATCTTTGTAGATAGATCTTTACGAATTTGATACTGTCACACAAACATTACATGTAAGAAAATAAACGATGACGAAAACAAAAAAGTATGGAATTTATTAAATTTATTAAATAAATTTATTAAATATTATATTATTTTTATAGATTTACGGTTAGAGAAACTTATGAGCTATACAAAATACACGTAAATTTAGTAGAAACTTTCAGCAGATCAATATAATAAGTATTTATGGGTTCAAAGAACTAAATGCTACTTGTCACATGGCTTTACGTTTAATGAGGTATTTAAATCGAGTTACTCAATAAGTCTTGGTTTGTGTTACGTTTATTAATTAAGTAATTAAAAAGGGCATTCAGGATAAAATTTCTGATATTATATTTTTTGTCCGATTATTAGAAAAAAAATTAACGTTAAGTATAATTTTTCTTATAAGGTATAATTTTTCTTATATCTAAAAATTACATTTCATTCAATTCACAATTCGTAGTTTTCAAACATAATTCAATAAGCACACTCAAAATTACATTGTCACGTATCGTCTTGGTTTTCTGTTTATTTACTTTAATATTCTGTTTATTTAATTAACTTTCTTCATATTGAATCCGAAGAAAATCATACTTAGAATTCATTGCAACCAATATGGAATGACAAAAATTCAACGTAATTCATATTTTTACAGCGCTCCTAGAAATCTTCTTAACTCCTATGCTTTCTCTGAGTTATCTATTTGTTTTCAGTCTATCGCCGTCCGCTGCTGAACGCAGGCCACCCTCATAGAGCGCCAACCATCCTGGTCTTGGTCAACGCACATCTACGCGCTGTCGGCCACCTTCTCCAAATCGTCGTCTGTCCATCATGCTGTTGTAGTGCTGTAAATTTAGCCGGCTTGTTCTCTAAATGTTAGCTTTAATATATTTTATGTATTTTTAAATAAATACGCGTGCGCGCACTGGAGTAGTATAAAGTTTAGAGAAGTTACTAGAAGGCTATTAAAGTGCTGAAAATGAATATTTTTGCTAATACATTAAATTATTAAAATAAATATTGTATAAATTACCGACGATTTACCAGGATTTGACATCAAATACCTGTTCAAATATTCCAAAAAAAAATGCCTCGCAAGGATTATAGAACAATAACTGATATTTTACTAGATACAGCAAATAATAGAAATATATAAAAGTAGCACTTTTATAATATGATTAAGTATTAACAAAAATATAGATGAAAGAAAGTAAAGAAGGTAAGATAACGGATGGGCTAAAGTAGATAGTACCGGGAAAACCTTCAAGTATTTAATAACAATGATTAAAGAAAAAAACGCTCATAAATAACGTAAAAATACATTTAAAAAAATGAAATATTAAATAAATAACAGGCAACAAAATATATTTTTGGCTTTTATGTATCTTTTTATAATTTGTTTTAAATATTTAGTAAATTCTATAAAAATATATGCTAAAATCTCTATAAAAAATTAGTCCTTAGCGATTTTACAATTTGTACAAAAGGCAAATGATTTTGATACTGCAGGTTTGAATTCATAATCTAGATAATGATTTTTTTTTCAAATTTAAATTTGAAAAAAAAATGTATATCATATAAAAGTTATATATATTCATATAAATTAAACAGAATATAGCATAATAAATAATTTTATTACGAATAAATTAATCATAAGTATTATTTATAAATAAATATAAAATGTTTAAATTAGATATTCAAAGTTAGATGAGGTCCATACACATCACCAATGTTGTCGCGTCCCGGAAATCTTATTTTTGGCAGTTTCCATTTTAACACATAGGGTCTTACGCTTTCGGTACCATCTTGAGAATCTTCTAATTTCTCTAATTGAAACAGAGATGAGAAGATAGATCCATCTAGAGGTGGCAGTTCAGGTGGGTTTGGTACAGGTGACAAAACAATTATACTTTCTTCTTCTTCTTCAATTAGTTTAGCTTCTTCATCATTTATATCTTTATTTTGTTCACTTTGCTTGTTTGCTGTTATTTCAGTGGTTTCAGCATTTTGTGCACCAGCGTCAACTTCAGGTTTCTCCTCATTTGATACAATTGTATTTGAAACTGTTTCCGGAATAGGTAATGCAAGTGCTTCTGGAGGAGACGGGAGCTCCAGTGCGGGTAGCGCGAATGTAGATACAACCAAACATAACATTGTTAGGAGAAACATCTGAAAAGAAATAATGAGGTATTTATTATAAATGTAAGAATTATATTTTAGAACAGTACTCTTATGATTTTATATTTTATACAATAATATAAGAGATTACTCTATCTCTTATATTATTGTATATAAATAAGATAAGGACTCCCTTACCTTGTTTAGATGTAAATCTGCTAAATTCTAAGCAAAACGATTTTTATATTGAAGTAAGACTAAAGTTAAGCTGATATGAAATGAGACTGATGTAAATGAAAATATTCAAAGTTTTATATACTCATACAATACATCGTTACTATAATAATTCATTATATAATATGGTAATTAAGTGATGTCTAATAGAATAATAAGAATCACTTTAGTGTCATATAAAGTTATTAACAAATGTTTCTACGAAATGACGTAAAATTTGATTAATTATGACAATTTCCTAAGAGATGATTGGGTGTATGCTTGGTTGTATTTTCATTTGAAAAAAAAGTACAATTTTTAAATTTTTGTTTACATAAAATTTAAGATATACGCGAAAAATAACAAATCAGTTTTGCTTAAAATAATTAACTCTTCTCCATTTTCCATTCCCTGGGTTATTATGTATGTTTAGTAGAGATGGAAGATACGAAATGGATGTCGAAAGGCTTAAGGTATTGCTGCCGGTAACAGGGTTAACTATAGTATTGCTGCAATGATACGTCGGCAAAACGTCAGTGTTCGAATTGCAATTCACAATGTAGTACCGACGTTGTTATACAGCAGCAAAGTGAAAGCGTGGATGTGTCAAAAGAAGAATAAAAGAAAAATGAATGCTGTAGCGATGTAATCTTTTCGTCGGATATGCGGTGTCAGTTTAGCTGACCGTGTATGCAGCGAGGAGATACAAAGAATAGCAGGCGTAAGAGAGAATGTCATAGTACGAATAAAAAAGAACTTGCTCAGGTTGTATGAAATGATGTATGTGTTGTATGTTTTTATGAAATAAAAGTGAGTAGTATGAGAGGTCGGGACAGACCTCGGTTGGAAACTGAAAACACAGTATCGACGATGCTGGAGGAAGGTCACGTTAAAAACACGAGAGCCCCTGAAGTTCATGTATGAAGAGGTTGATGGTTGTGGACAAGGCTAAAGAAGTATCCAGGGACCGTAGAGGTCAATGCTCCATTGTTTACCCCATCAGGGATAGAGCATGAAGCCAAATAAAAAATATCCATTACATAAATTGACAAGCTTAACATTATGTGATACTTTTTGATTCTTCTGAATTATTTAACTATAAATTGATTATTTTTTTGGTAAATCTTTAATGTACTTCTTTAATATGAACCCGAATAAAGCGAAACACAGTTAATAATATAAGACTATATTTTAAATTTTACAGTCACCAGGAGTGTATGTACATATTTTATAATGTAAACATTTTAAAAACAAAATGATGGAAATAAGTAAGACAATAAATAAATAAACGTCATGATGTTATCAAAATACAGTTCTGATCTGTTTTAAAAAACACAAAAGTAATATTTAATAAAAAGAGATCAACATATGGAATTAGAAATTGGTAAAGTGTTAATTTTACATTAATATAATGAAAAACTTATATTTTGAAGTCTTACACAGACAAATTAAGGAGCTCGTGTTTTAAAGTTTTAAGCCACTAATTTTTATGTTTTACAAGATGTCAATGGACTAAGAATAATGTTAGAAACAGATGAATAAAATAGGTATTAAAAGATATACACGGAGAGTATTTATCTCTTTAAAAGCTTTGAATTAATATAACAACATGATTAGATGTGTTATTAAGAAACCGAAGGATGCAGCCGCTATCTTCTTTTTTTTAGGTTCATGTTTTTTATCCAGTATAGCAGAACAGACAGAAAGTACCTAGTGTAAAAAAACTCCGTACTTCGCTTTCCGTCGAACTCGAGACATTGCGTATTGAGTGACGGAACTCAACGCCACACTTTGTTTTACCAGAGTGAAGAAGTGAACCCACAACTGATCACGTTTACGGTCAGACGTGGGTTCAGTGTCACACTGCACCACGACCGGCCTCACTTTCGTTTTACCTATTTTTAAATAAAAAATGTTTTTTTTATAGAACACTCCTGTGACCACGAACTACTTCCTACTAACTGTAAAGTTTTCTAGTCAAATCGACGAAATGACAATATCTTTAAGTATAATAATTTCGTATATATATATATATATATATATATATATATATATATATATATATATATATATATATATATATATATATATATATATATATATATATATATATATATATATATAATTTCGTATATATATATAAACAAGAATGATTACATACGTTACAAATGTTTAGGTGCTCAATATTTTATATCAAAATGATGAGTACGTGAAATTATCTCATATATCTTTTTAACAAAAGCAGTTACTTGACGAGAAAATATTTGTCCCCAGAAGGTTTTCGCTGCTATAATAGATATTAACTTTGTTTTGTTATACATACAGTGTATATATATTATATTACTAAAATTGAAAAATATAAAAAAAAACTTTAATTGATAATTAAAACAAATGAATTAAACAATCGAATTATAATAATAAAAAAGTTGTTGTGGTCATTTAGAGATATTCCATACCAAAAAAATGTTATTTTCTTGGCAGCCGTAGCCATAGCTCCAGTGTATTTGTACCTATATGAATAATACAATCCATGAAATTCACCGAATCGAATATTGTCAATAATGTATAAGACTAGACAACATAAATAGAGTTAATAAAAATAGAGGACAAATCTTAGGTTTCTTTTTTTCTTTAGCTTCACGCTTTTATCCCGCATAGCAGGGTAGACAGAAAATATCTAATGTCAAGACACTCCGTGCTTCGCTTTCCACTGAATTCGAGACATTGGGTGTTGAGTGGTGGAGCTCAACGCCGCACTTTGTCTTTTACCAGAGCGAGGAAGTTAAAATAATTTAAATATAATCACTCCCCCGAGTGGGGACCGAACCCACAACCAATCGTGTTTACAGTCAGACGCTGTCCCACTGCGCCACGACAGGCCTCACTTTCAATGAGTTACAACTGTTGTGTTTGATGTTAAAACTTAAGGTCTCTTAAGGTCTCCACTCTCCTTGAAATATTATGAACCTACGCTCTCTGACAATCTATATGTCAAATTTAAATTTTCAATGCCTAGAACTTCCGGCTTCTACATTAATAGGTTTTTGTAATACTTATAAAAGTATTATTGTTTTGTGAGTTTTAAGTATGGACATAAATCTATCGATTTCCTTCAAATTTCGTCAAACAACTCGTAAATTCGGGTCACGGACTTAAAGTATTCGATGGTATATTCGCATACGTACTTTATATGTTGCTATTTATATTAATTACGATTTTTTTTAATATCCATAAGAAGGTAGATTTTGTTTTTATTACAATTGATTATCTGCCTCTAAACCGCTCTATAGTAGGGAATCCTAAAACTCATCTCAATATTCATCGTGTGATCCATTTCCATATATTTCTATATTTTTCTTAAAACTTAGTTAGCAATATTAAAATTAAAAAATTGTGTATTCTAACGATATTTAAATATTTTTTATTGCACTAAGACGTTGTAAGAATGATCATTAGGTAAGTGACTTCATTAGTGAGCTTGATTGCAATATAATTTAGTATATAAGGTATTTTTGATAACGTACTAAGAACAGTCACATTTGTACAATATAGCAAAAATTACGACAGTAACTACTTCAGCGCAGTCATCATGAAAATGGTAAAAAAATTATTACAATTGTTATTATTAATTTGAAAACAAACAAAGATATAAAATGTACTTTATTACAGTTCGTAGTTTTCGTTGGCTTACTGGCTTTGGCCGCTGCTGCTCCAAGTGTGGACCCAGAGGTTGCTGCTCGACGAGCACTCCCCGCTTTAGAGCACGAGGAAGTCCATGACGAGTTTGGACAATACGCTCTCCGCTACGTGACGGCTGAAGGCACAGTAGTGTCCGAGCGAGGTCGCCTCGTGCCCTCTCCAGACGGATCTGGTTATGTTCTGATTACTGAAGGAGAAGTCTCCTACGTCGGTGACGATGGAAAGACCTACGTGACGAAGTACTCCGCTGGTCTCGATGGCACTAAGGTGGAAGGCAACCATTTGCCTAAAGCCCCTGAACCGGTTGCGGCTTAATATCCAGTTTCACTTGAAAAATAATAAAATATATTTAAAGTAAACTTGGTTTTAATTGAAAATCCTGCTAAATATTATAATTTAGAAATTAACATTTTAATTTCACCCTGCGATGCAAATGATATATTTTTTTATTTTTGGGTTTGTTCGTAAATTCCTCAGTTATAAGGTAGTTCCGATTTATTCTAAACGAAAGTTTTTTAATAAATAAATTAAGTCAAACCAGTTATATTATGACATAAACACAGTCTTCAAGAAATTCAGCTTTAGGCATTACGTCAACAATCAGAAGCAGCAGTGGTTTCCAAACCACAAATAAGGCCACTTGAAAGTTTTACAAACACTGTCAGTGACTGCTGTTCCATACGTCTGTTCAAAAGAGTCATTTGTACCTAATATTGATATCTTATTAAACATTTTATGAGTGTTACTTCCGAAAGAATGTTATATTTTTTTAGCTTCACGCTTTTTCCCGCATAGTAGGGTAGACAGAAAGCAACTAGTGTCAGGGTACTACGTATTTCGCTTTCCACCGAATTAGAGATATTGTGTGCTGAGTGATGGAACTCAACGCTGCACTTTGTGTTTACCAGAGCGAGGAAGTGATAATACACTCCCACAACCGATCGCATTTACAGTTAGAAGCTGTCACTGCCTCAATATAATTTCTCAAGTACCTTTTTTTTATTTTTTTCATATTTAATATATTTTTATAATCACTACTTCAAATTTCTACGTTACGATAGAACAAGTAACTTAATTAGAACAGTAACAGTAACAGGTAACGTGTAATTAGAGCCTCGAAGACAATAGATATCGCGAGGACAAGTTCGTACCGTACTGTTGTTATGAAAACTGCAAACACTCGAAGAGATAACGAAGTAAAGCTCGTTATCAAACATCATACGAGTGCTTTTATTGGATTGTCGCTTTAGTCCAGAATGTTAATGTCGATATGTTTTTTAGATTAATGTTTTGCATAAATTGTTGCATTTATTTTTATATCAGAACTATTTTTCTAACCAAATAACAAGCTATAAACCAAATATGGTTATATATACCAGTATACATATGTTACTATACGATATTATATATCAACTTATTGAACCTTGAGTACCAAAACCAAGATCTACTCTAAAATATCTATTGAGAATATATAAAGGAATCAAAAAGACAAGCATCTTAATGGTAACAATACATTTATTGGATTAAGTTATCAAATTTAAAAATATCATTTTTTATTATGAAAATAGTTTTGTTTCCTGTCTTGATACAAAATGCGACCTCGTTCCACAATTAGGCACATACCGCATTTGAGACACGGAGACCACGGAGCAATATATCACCTTCGGCCTGTCCCTCGACGTGCGGTAGAATCGGAAATAAATAGATATATCTTATCTGTGTGCAAATATTAATATAATAATTTATTTCTACTTTGGATATAAAAAAAATCGCTCACGTTCTTGTTTTTTAGATATTAGCTGTATGAATTGTTGATAAAACATCAAAAGGAAGTAAAATAAGTTATTGGAAAAGTTCGAGGCAAAATACAGGGAGTTACAAAACTTGTCTATTCCATTGAAAGCCATTCATTTATAAAAACTTGATAATTTCTCAATTGTACTGCTGAGTCGCTGAAGCTCTACTAAGTATTGAACTGCTCTTGGTTACTTGTTATAACTTGACTCGTTTGTACGCGGTTGTGAATTTCATAATAACTTTTATTTCAAATAAGTTTAGGGTCGTAAGTAACAAATTTATACGTAAGCCTCAAGGCTTATTATTATTATATCAATATCTTACTATCAACAGTAAGATATTGGTGAAATAATTTTACATTTTACAGCTTAATGTTATTTTTCACGTAGTAGAGTAAGGAGATACCCTGTTCTTCAATTCCGACCATGCATTATTTTCTCAAATTTGGATAAAAATATTTTTTTTATGCCGATTAATATTTATTGAGGCCAGTCGTGGCGCATTAAGACAAAGCGTTCGATTACGGATTCGATTTCCACTCGAGGGAAATAATTAAATTGTTTTCACTTCCTCGCTCTGGTAAGACAAAGCGCAGCGTTGTGTTCCGCTACAACTCAACATGCAGTGTCTCGACTTTGTTGGAAAACAAAGTACGGAGCGCCTTGACACTAGTAAGTAAGTACTAGTAATTTCTCTAGGTCTAACCTGCTGTGCGAGGCAAAAGCGTGAGCTAAAAAAATTAAACTTTCTGATATTCTTCTATATGCAAGATTTTAATAATACAAGATTTACGTACTAACTCATATTTAGTGTCAAAATTTCAGTAACTAATAATCTGTGACCGGAAATCATTAGAACTTTTAAATATTCAGCTATAGATACTATAGTTATAGAGCCCCGGCTCTATCGATCCCTTTTCCATCCCTCTTTATCTCTACAGTGAGACGAAGAAAAGAACAAAAACAAAACCGTTTATCATCATTTGTTTTTATTGACTCGTATTATTTAACTGTGATTCGAGAATTTAGTGCCTTTTCTATTAGATAGTGAAAATCTTGGGCAGAATGATGTAATAGAGAGTAACATAAATAGAGAAAGTTTATATATTATGTAGTGATATGTCACTATCCTGTATTTGACAGCCGTTTCAACTGGCGCGTTATGGGGGAGGTGTGTTGTATGATGGTGATCATCATCAGATGATGGTAGTCTTTGATCGAACTCATGACCCTTAGGTCTGCAGTCAGATGCCGCTCTACTGCACTTCGATAGACTCATATCTGGTGGTAAATAGTGAGAATAAATAAAACGTAATTTTTTTTTTTATTTAATAAACATTTTCTAGAGTTTTAAACCGCTTTATTTATTTAGACATGTCTTACTGTATGTATCGAAGACACCAATATTGTAATCATGTTGCTGAAGAAAATATAAGATTTTATATTGTTAAAATTTAATTTATTAAACGTGAAAATTTCGTTTCCAACTATTGTGTTTTGACATTGACTTTGATTTTGTTACATTGTTTGATACATTTATCTATTTCCGAGGTCACGCGAGGACGAGAGCCTGACTGATATCTGTTATATGACATATGAAATGGTTTTGATAGAGTTTGTTTACCGATATCTTGTCTAAAAAGAAGAAAATAACGAAATGTTTCTTCGTATGTTTGCGCTCAGCAATATTTGGGGTCAATATTTATCTCTTGTGAGATAGATTTTTTAAGTGCAATAGTTTCAATGTGACGTAAGTCAACACTTGGTTATACAAAGTGCGGTGTTGAGTTTCACAGTCAAATAATTTGAAAATAAAACCGTTGGCATTGAATTAATCATTTAACATTTTAATGAACTACGATGTTTCAACTTTACGTTGTAAGATGCGAATTATTATGATTTTTTTCCTTCAAATAAACTCTTTCTTTACAGGGCTGATTTTCAACAAAATTGAATTAATAGTAAAAAAGGAACACCTGTATAAGACACGAAAGTAATAAATTTGAATGTAGAAGTTTATTTCTTGTAGGATTATATGTGTAACTATAACTGTAATAGCTGTCAGGAACAATTTAGTGGAAGTACTCGTAATTAGAGAAGTTTTATTAATAGATTAAGGAAATATTTTGAGCCCCTTCTCACAAAAATTATGCGGATTGAATAATATAACATTTAATATAGTCATGATAAAGCTGTAGGAAACCAATATCTATAATTAATTAAATATTTAACACACTCTATGGCAGTTTGCACGTTTGAAAACCAAAATCAAAAACAAAATTTTACGTATGCAAATAGGCTGATTTGAATCAACAAATATGATAAATATGTCAGTCCCGTCAGTCCTACTACACTACTCGCTCGGAAAGTAGTTCTGCCAATGAGAGCAGTTACGGTAGTGATCAGTTAGTACAACTGTTATAAGTCTCCCGAAGAAGCATTAACACCACTTAACTCCACGCATTATCATCAGTATAGTATTCTTAGATAGAATAATTTATTTTATCTAACTACATATTTTTAAACAGCTTATATTGTTCAAATTGTGAGTTTATAAGTTATTACAGATGTATACATCGGGACAAACCATTCATTCTTCTCATCGCCCTTCTGAAGGCGAAAACTGGAAGTAATCAGTTTATTTTTGCTTCTTGCGTTCATACAGCGTCTATCGCTGTTTCTTAATTTAATTCCACTCAATAACATCAGTAAAGTATTTTTGAATAGAATATTATACTTATTTATAGCAATATGTTAAGAACATCAAGGTACTGTATATATTGCAACATCCATACATTTCTAGATACCAACATTTGTAACTAAAATCGCTTTATATCTAAAGTTACTATTCATTTGAAGAGAAAGGCACAAAGCGAAACATCAATTGTTTTATGCTGTACCGATATAAGTACAGATATAGAGTCTTATATAAGAGTAAATGATAAACTTATGTTAAATATTCGGTTGTTATTGAAACTTTCACACGTTTCTTGAGAATGTTTTCTTATCCTAAGCGTGGAAACACACTTTAAAAATAGTAATCGAGAATAGTTAAGCAGCTCAAGGGTTATTTATTCACAAAACATAACATTTAGCTCCAAATCACAAATTGCAACCAAATAACAGATGAAATCTGAAAGTATATTTGGAGTTCAAAGCCCAACTCCATACGAGCCACACTCATACACTATACATATATTTACTTCGGTAAGAAACATTATAATGATATAGACTTATGTGTTGTTTGCATGAACCGCTGAAAGATATGGCCTTGCTTTATATTGTACTATATTTACTCTCAGCTGGCTTCAGGAAGAATTTTAATATTACTTGAGATAATTTTCTTGTATGACATGATGTGTTTACTGTATTGCTAGTTCAAGACGTTACGTGAAGTCGTTTACTTCTAATGCAGTCGCTAAAGCCTGTCACAATTGACAGTGTATTTGTAAGTGATCCTTTAAATCCTCTTCTGGACTAGTCGAAATACTGTTAATAATATTTAACACGAAAAATATTCAACAATTATTTTTTTATATATAAATCATTCATACCTAACCTAATAATATTTCAATGTGTACAAAAAGCTGTATTGCTAATGTATTAAAAGAGCACCAGAGTCAAGAAATAAAAGCATTTCAAATAAAACATTTTATATTTTTCTTTAACAGTTTGCGGTAAAGACTAGTCAGAAAAAATTAAGCCCAATAAATTATAATAAGAAAACAAATAGACATACATTTTTAGCTTTTATATATAATTTGATATTTATTTTGTTATTATTTTAAATAACATTCAAAGGAATATTTGCAATAAAAAAAAGAAAACCCTGCTGAGATTCTTGCGCCAGTGTGTCTTGCTTCTCGTAAATTATTTGACGTTCAAGAAATGAAGCATGTACCTTCTTTTTTTAGTTTCACGCTTTCATCCCGCATAGCAGGGTACACAGAAAGTACGTAGTGTCAAGACACTCCATTTTTCGCTTTCCATCGAAATGGAGACATTGCGTGTTGAGTCTGGATGTACCTTCTTACTTTGAATAAAACTATTTACTTTGACCTATGGCTAATCCCCATTACAGTCGCACACACGCTGTTTCACTCCGCCGCTACGGCTAAAACGTTTTTTTTTATAAGTTGGGTTATTTGTAGAAGTCCTTTTTCCGCATAAGTAACGTTTACAAGGACGTCATGAAAGCTGCTAATTTACAGCTTGGTGAGTTATTAAACAGTATTTAATTTTAACCAAAATACACACTATTAATTTTTGGTAAAAGAAAAGACAATGTAACGTTCACGATTCCACGGTGAGGTCAGGTACAAGCCGCTTATTTGATTTAGAATTATCTAAAATATGTATAGATAATTAATGAAATATTGAGTGCCTTGGGATTCGGTGAAAATTCAGTAATCTTAATACTTTATAATTAAGCTTTAACTGAAATCGTGCTCTTTATAATAAAAAGTAGTTTTTTGTCCACTCTATCCGCCGTAGCAGGGTAGTTAGAGGTAACCTATAGTCAAGACACTTCGTTGACTGCTATCCGCTACTCTGATTTTTCACTTTTTATTAATCAATTAAACATATCTATACAATTTTTTCCATTTTAAACTTTGCAAACTAGAAAATTTACACATAACAGGATTTGTTTTATTGTTTCGTTTCTCCGCTTTAGTAAAGCAAACTGCAGCGTGCATCACTTATAACGTGTCGATAACAAGCGGAAAGCAGTAAGCTGAGTGTTTAACACAGAGTTTTTTGACTACACTATTATTTGAGATAGAGCGTGAAGCTAAAAAATACTCAAATTATATGAAACAATTTTAAACCTTCAAAGCCCCTTGGTCCATGTAAAGATAAGCCGTTTAAGTCTAATTTGTTCTGTAATTAGGATTAATGTGGGCTGAGGAGCGTCATTATGACGTGAGAGCTTTTTCTCATTAAATTTTGATAAATACCGGCTTTGTTAGTATTTATGAGATGTTTTACGAGATTTAGTCTGTAATTTTGATGGAATCATTTAAATTTATATACTTTAGTTATGAAAAGGCACTGTTGATCTCACCATGATATGACAGTGGCTCCATTGTATTGCTCTAGGAGCAAATCTAGCGTCAAGTGTAAATTCTAGGTTCTATTGTCATAATATCAAATAAGGTAAAGATAAGGTAAGAACAGCTTGTTAACCATCCACATTCAACTCTTAAAGCAAAACATACATCATGGACCTTCCCCTGTACCCAAATATATAAGCACACAACATTTATACTTTTTGTAGTAGTTCGTCATAAAGCGCTTGATTTCACTCAATTTATCATATCTCTCATTTTTGCGTTGTTTTAGCTATGAAGCTGGTCGTTATTTCCTTATTCAAGTTATATTCATGTTAAAATCCTTTTAGACCGTGCATTGCGTGCGTACTATTTTATCTCGATTTTGTTCATTTTTCACTATATGTCTAAATGCAAAATAAAGTTCGTGTTGTCGTCTTCTAATAGGGCCCGGGAGTGGGCTTTATTAGGGGCTCTATCTCGTTATATAGGTGTCATGAGTATAAGCATAACTATTTTAGCACTATCTGTAGTTTGATTCATAATAATTATTGTAAATTATTATGATCAATACCGTTATTTCACTCTTGTATTCCGCAAAGCATGGTAGACGGGGAGTGCCTGGTGTTAAGACACTCTGTACTCCGCTTTCCACTGAATTCGAGATATTGCGTGGCGGAGCCGTATTGTTTTATTCTTATTAAGTTATCAAACTCTTTAACATTTATCTTTATAATTGAGCTTTAGATTAACTATATAAAGTTGTTTATTTTTATATTTCCTATTTTGTTTCCACATGTTAAATTTATTTTGACATATATCGCAAACAAGTTATTACTATGGTTAAATTTATACAAAAAAAATAATATACTTTATTTAGAAGAAGTAAATACGCTATGTAATTACATGTGTATGTTAATATTTGTCATACCTAACATACGGCTGGTTTACAAAATACAACACCTCTCAAAATTGATTTATAAGGATTCCTAAAAGGCCTTGAAAGGCGCCCTTAACGTTACTGTTCGTATGGCTTTGTGTCGCTAGAACCTACATTTTATGAAAGACAAAGTCAAAGTCAAATAATGTTATTTAAAATAAGAAGTTACACGCTTCATTTTTTGAACGTCAAATAATTTACCATCAGCTTACTAAAGATAATGCCTCAGATCTGAGCAGCAAGGCACACTGGCGTAAGAAACTGAGCGGGGCTTTTTCTTTTTTTAGTGCCAATAATTATAAATTATTAGTTACAATGATACCTTTTAAATAGACTGAAGCGAGAATTTCATTCAGAAATCATTAATATGGTAAATAACCTTTAACACTCAACCCAATAAATAAAAAAAAATAATTTTTAAATATAATCTTTTCATGAACCCAGAACCAGTTGCGTTTACCGTCAGACGCTGTCCAACTGTGCCATGATGGTCTTACTCCTTGATATGTTAAAATATCTAAATATGACATCCTTGATATCGTATATATTATTGTGTATGTACGGAATCGTCTATATATGTAAATATTGGTATACATTATGCGTGTCGTCTGTTTAGATAATGAAGCGGCTTACGATCCGCTGCCAATGCGTTGAAAATACAAGCGGCTTTGAGTGCGTGATCAGATTTAAATTCAATAGCCAAATAGAATATACATTAAACGGTAATTCAATATTACAGTTAATCCTTATTTACAAATACAAATATAAGTATACTTTATTGGATACAACAAATACTCAAAGCGATCTCTTGCAGGCAACCTCAGGATATTGGACTTGTATAAAGTGAAGGTAGATGGTGAATTGAATAGTGTATACATATAGTGTATACATATAGTGTATACATATTTATATGTAAGTAATATACAAAAGGAAAAAATAAAAATTAATAAATAAAGATAAAAGCAGACATAATCATTAACAATAACATTAGTAATTACAAACATACGTACATACATACATAGCTACATACACCCGAACATACATACTTACATACATACATAGATACATACACACATACATACATACATAGATACATACACACATACATAAGTACATATATAAATACAAATAAACCAGCATTCATATTGTTATGTTAAAAACCAGCAGTTTAAAATTCATTAGTCAAATAATAATTTTTAAATATAAGTAAATTTTTTGAACTTCTGATTTTTATTGGTAAAGAACTCCATAATCGGGCATCTTTAGTGGTAAAGGAATTTGATAAAAAGGATAAACAATGAAGAGGATTTTCAAGGAGTAGATTTTTGTCAGAGCGTAAGGAACGTGCGTGGGTTCGTGTAGAAAACTGAATTGCTTCTTCAAATAGGGAGGGGAAGAAGGATTGAATAATACAGACTAGAGAAGATAAAGTATCATGCGAAGGCGGATAGGGAGCCACGTTAGCTTACTATGAAATTCAAAAATGTGATCATATTTATCAATACCAAATATAAGTCTAATACAAAGATTTTGGAGTCACTCAAGTTTATTTGTTTGTTTTGTATTGCAGGTCAAGGGAGTCCTTATTGATTTTCTTCTTATGTACCATAGAAGTCAAATTGGACTTAACGGTCAAAGGGTGATTAATGCAAGTAGTATTGCTAGGGTTGCCAGAAAAAAACACTTATATATGCCCACCTATGGGTGGATATATTGAGCCGACATTACGTCACCCTGCTTCGACGGGCGCAGGCAGTGATATGATACTGGATAACCGCGATCACACCGAAAGTCTTGGCATCGGTCTATTACCGGCGTCGAGGCATAGCTTCTGAGGACTGGGCAGTGCCAAATACACTGGAAGAGGCACGGGTAGAAGATTGGTACTCCCGGCTGGCATCTTTTTCGGTCTTCCTGAAGACAATTGAAGCAGTTCATCCAGTGGTTAGCTAAACGTCTTAGACTCCTAATCTTCCACACCACGTAAGTCCACATGGGGCTTGGTGTTTGGGAGGTACCTGTGTTGGATCTTTAAGATGGCCTTGACCTTGGAACGTGTCTAGCTGTCTCCGCCGAGGTCCCTGATTATTGAGTTTTCCGTATATCGGCTAATGGCCAGGAAGGATCATCGTTAACATCAATTACCATAACAAATAGGGAAAGTATCCATTACTAGATTTCCGCACATTGAAAAAAGAAACTTGCAAAATCTACCTAAACATGTAAAGAACACGCTAAATAAATAATAAAGAAATACGTCTTCTTGTAAACTATTTATTGACACAATAAAGTAATAATTAGCAAGCAAATTGATCAATTCATTATTAATATAATCTGTGCAAATTTCGGCTTCAAAATCTTCTGATGTGGAAGAACAACAAGAAACACTGTGATAGGTAAATTGTGACCTCATTATCAGTAATTAAATTTTAAAGTCAGCTGATATTGCTCCGTCCTGTCAATAGTAAAAAGTTACAAAGGAATTTTTAAATTCAATATTGTTGTAGCAATATTGTCAAAGTAATTTTCTGATTCACGCTTTTTCCAGCATTGCATCCACAGAGAACCCGTTACCCTAGTATGAAGACTTGGTTGTTTCTTTTTCGCTGAGATTCTAAACGCTGTGTTTTAAGGAGCAGAACTCGCCGTCTTTGTCCAACCAGAGAGGAGAAATAAAAATAATGTAGCATCCAAACTTTCCCCCAAGTTTGGATGCTACAATTACATTTTCATTCAGACGGAGTCTAATATGGGATAAAAGAAATAACAGATATGCATATATTTGTAATGGAAATATTTAGTTTTGGTTTTGATTTATATAAAAGTTTATAAATTATTTATTTTGTTGTGAGATCAATAAATTAATAATATAAAAATCTTACAATTGTTTTTTGGACATTAAATTGATTCTAGGCCCATACGTCATTATAATAACCAAATATGATATCAGCACACCAAACACCTGAAACCAAATTATATCTAATATTTCCTTTGAATTCATTCTATTCACAACACAAATATTGAATCTGGAATAAGCTATAAGTTAACTTGACAACTATAAAACTGGCTATTTTCTTTATTTTTTGGTACCATCTTGACAAAATTGCATTTTGCGGTGCTTGTCTTTGAAGGGTGGAAAGAAGACTGTTATTGAGACGGCCCACTGATTAACCTCGTCGAGGTATGTATGTAGGTCATGCTGTTCGGTGAACAGCAAACTAGGAGGTTGAACATTTAGAAGACCGCAGTATGGCAGATTTAGAACTGCGCAGTGGGACAGCGTCCGACTGTGAACGTGATCGGTTGTGGGTTCGATCCCTACTCGGGAGACTCATCATATTTGAATTATTTTCATATTCTTGCTCTACTAAAGACAAGGTACGGTGTTGAGTTCCACTACTCAACACGCAATTTCTAGAATCTGGTGAAAGGCGAAGTGCGGAGTGTCTTTTTTTATTGTAGGCAAGGCAAACGAGCGTGCGGGTCACCTGATGGTAAGTGATAACCGCCGCTCACGGCCCTGTGTAACACCAGAGGAGCTACAGAAGCGTTTTCGGCCTTTCAGGTGTCTTAACACTAGGTACTTTCTGTCTATCCTGCTATGCGGGATAAAAAGCGTGAAGCTCAATAAAAAAATGCTCATATTTTCCTGACGGATATTTAATTTGTGATACAGTAAGTACTTCCAACTTGGTCTTATTATTGTAAATTTAGCCTGATTTGAGAAGAAAACCATACTGAAAGCGTTGTAGCATGTTGTCAAGTAATTATTGATTTACCTTGATTAAAAAGGATCTGTCCAGAGTACACAAGTCGAGCGGCGAGTATGAGGCCTTTTGTAGAGTTATTATGCGCTGGAACAGGTCCAGCTCGTTACTCATAGACGATCTCTCACTCAGAGGTGAATTATTTTCACACTTTAGATATTTAACCAACAAGGCTGTGCGGTCCATCTGCAACAACGTCTCTTATAGGCAATTATAGAATGAAATTTATATTTACAAGTACATCGCTTATATGATCTTATTCTTTTAGGCTATATTAATATATAAATATGGATACCTCTGCATGAGTCCGATGGAAAGTATCGACAAATAGAAACACAGTGAATACGTGACTTAACGCGTACAAAATCAGGTAGATAGTTTCAGCATCTAAACTGTCTGTAAAAAGTTTGTGCTAGTAATTATATAATCAAAATGAAAGACTTATAGTAACGTAGAAACGATATTAAGAAAATTAAGACTTTTAATATTGTTTCATTTTTAAATAAAATTATTTTAATCGGATTAATCACGTATGTTCTAGTATTCGAAAATACGATATTTTTGGAAACCTGATGATCCGAACACTTTATAGTAATCCCTGGTCACAAGTAGACTGAGGTGGCATTCGTCTATTGGTTGATACAAACATTAATAATATCAATTATACCGTCATCTGTTCCTGAATTGCTTCACGTATTATCCTGAATTCTTGACCACGGACTACTGTAAAGTGTTCAAAAAGTCAGGTTTCCAAAAATGTATTTCGAAATATGTTTTTTTTTAGAAAACCAAAGTATACGCAATCCACTTAAATTAGTTTCATTTAAAATGTGTAAAAATCGCGAAAATCAATGATCTTCTATTTTTATTGTGAAAAAGAATTTTTCAAGTAAATACTACCGTTACATGACGCCCAGATGATTATTTGGTAGGCTATCATCTCAAAATGTAGCAAATGCTTTAAGAGAAACATTATCAAAACAAGTCCGTTGACGCTGGTCGTGTCTCGAATAATTTCACAAATAATCGCGAAATAGTTCGTTAACCGACGAAGACTGTTCACAATATGGTCTTCATCAGCATCTGATGTGACTGTGAACAAAGGTCACTTTTTGTATTGACTTTGTTATGATTTCATAATATAAAACAAAGTTTGTTTGGATCTTTCAAATTACTCCACGTATTTTGTTGAAGCTCTTACTTCTTGACACAGTAGTAAATATAGAATACCATAAATGAAGGCAGAGTAAAACCAAAAATCTCATAGATTTGTCTTAAAAAAGATTTTTACGCGCTTATATTGCAAACGCGGCACCGGCTAACACTAATAACTAACCGTAGCTACCTTGTTTAACGCTATTTTATGTAATATAGTATTATTTCTTATCCAATTTAATATGTTAAATATTATAATATTGGGAATTTAATCTGGATCTATTGTATCACATGTAATTACGGTACAAATGACCGCGGCTGTAGAGCAGGAACATACAAAGGCCGCCTAAGACTATAAGAAAGTAATAACAGCCTTGTTAATTTGATACTGAACAATGTATTCAATGTAGCGATCAATCGAAGTCTTCTTTGCTGACGACAAGTTCGAACGTTTCGTTTTCCTTGCCTACTAATAGTATATACTAATTGGGCTGTCCAAGCATGGCAACTTATAGCGACTTTGGGATGTTGGTGGGTAACGTGATGGCGATACTTTGAACATTTAAAATTAAATTGTTTGAACATTTCAAATGCATATTTAAAGAATAATGTGATCATTTCAATGAATATATATTAAAGCTAAAATACGTAAGAGTTTAATCATTACAAATGGCGAAGCAATATTGTTCATCCTGATTTATGGCATCCTTGAAGTCACCCTAAAATGAAACTTTTTTAACGTTGAAAATAGTAAGGTCTAAATACTGTCTTATATTGACAATCTCTTAAATATTTTTGATCCGCAGAACTAGCTTGGTTGTATAAGAAGGAGCGCATACATAAATTTCAGTATTTTTTATATGATAAGGAAGAAAATTTAAAGTGTATACAACATTGAATTTTTTAGTGGTTGCTAATATAATATGAGTATATAAAGTATATATATATATATATATATATATATTATTGATCTCCTACCTGCAATGTTCATATTCCGACGTCTGTTAGTGTAGTATATATTATTTGGTATGTCCTCTAAGTCCGCTGTCTCATCCGTCGGGTATACGGAGGCAAATTTCGGTACTAGCCTTTTCTGAATCTTAAACTTATTTTCCTCTACATGAAATTTGTATAATTATGCAAATTGAACAAAACGAAATGAAATAAAAAAGATTGAGTATATATTAAGTGCCCATTTCCCCAGATACCTCCCAATCCCTCCAGATTCCCGAACTGCTGCACAGTCGCTGATCGCTTAACTGAGCCTCCCTTATGGGTCTCACCTGACTGAGACCATCCTCCATTTTCCCCATTCCCTCCCGGGACAAGACGATATTGAACAGGGGTACTTAGAGAGATTACAAGGACCTACTCATGATTATGAGCAGAGAGGATCTCAACAACCAGAGGGCATAGCTAGGAGTCCTCACTCCTCTCCCCCAAGAAGGGAGACAGTGAAGACCCAAGTAATAAGTGTTCTTAGAGTTAAGCTACACGCTTTTATCCCGCATAGAAAGGTAGATAGGATCTGTGCGTAAGCTTTTCGTAAGCCGGAGTCTGGTCGAGGCACAGTGGGGCAACATTTGACTGAAAACGCAATTGGTTGTGGGGTCATTGCCACCCGGGGGAACTATTATTATTTAAATTACTTTTTATTTCTAGCTTTGTTAAGACAAAGCGCGGCGTTGAATCGCAACACTCAACACGCAATGTCCCGTGTGTGTCCCAAGTGCCTTGACATTAGGTACTTCCTGCCTACCCTGATATGTAAGATAAAAGCGCAAAGCTAAAAACAATATTAAGGTTAAGATATTGAATAAAAGAAAAACGTGTATACTTTAATGAAATATACCGTGTTGTTTTCTTGTAATTGACAATTGATTTAAGATTTCATTCACAGCCTGCAGAGTTGCCCAGACTCTTCCCGAAAACGCAATGATCAACAAAAAGCACACGTCGAAACTGCAGCGCGTCATTATCAGAGAAGACTTCACGAACAGCGCTGAAATATATAATTAAGAAACAGCACAATTACTATAATCGTACATTATAATTATCTTATTTACGATAAAAAAAATTAAATAATGAAAACTTGTAAAATTACTTACAGTATCCGCTCCTCGTCTGCACGATGTAATCCATCACACGCTTTCCAATGGCAACTAGTATGTATATAAATATAAAATAGTTTGTTCTTTTATCTCCCGCCGTACTTCCGTTAGTATGGATTGCGTCATTAATCTGAAAAGAGAACATCTAAACATGTAAATATGTCGGACATAATTTTGTTTTGTTATTAAAATTATTAAGGACAATTGTTTATAAATGTTATTTTTTGTAATGTAAAATAAGATACGATAGCAAGGAAGTCAGAACCTAGTGTCAAAATACTCCGTTCTCCGTCTACCATTTAAATTCGAGACATTGCGTGTTGAGTGGCGGCACTCAACGCCGCCCTTTGTCTTACGAAGAGAACGAGGAAATGCAAATATTTTTATAGTTAATCTATCTTTTCTCCGAGTGGGAGTGGGAATCGAACCCACAACCCCTACCATCGTATTTACATTCATCCGCTGTTCCACTGCGTCACGGTGGCCTCATGATAGTCATTCATTTAATGAATTTACATTTGGGTAGTTGCCTCTACAGCATGCACGGTTTTATATTAAAACAACAGTACCTTGTCCAGTTGCTTCACATCTTGAACCATGTGAGCGGTCCTTGTCGCAGAAGTAAAGACTCCCAGAATGACAACTCCTGGCAGCGAACAGGAATTGATCACATGGATGATAGACATCATCTCGACTTGTTTCACGTTTTTGTTGTACTCGTGCATTGTTTTGAAGAAAAAATTACAAATTAAATAAACATCTGAAATAATAGAACGATACTTTAATAAGTTTAGTTTCAGATATTTGTTGCTTTCCTAACAAAACAAATAATAAAGAAAATATAACTATTCCATCGAACATGTATGAAGAGGTTAATGACTGTGGACGAGAGAAGTATTCACAGACGGAGTGTTTGTCTCCTCGTAATCTCTTACTACCGCCTTAGGAATGTAACGTGGAGCGGAACCGCACATAGTTTGAATATGAGTCTGAGGCGTGGATTCGTGAGAAATGCAACTTGCCATTGTTTTGTGAATACTAAATAGTGTAGAATTCGTATTCAAGACAAAATATTAATAATTTAAATTTATATATATATATATATATATATATATATATATTTAAATTTAAAACAAGCTGTGTCCACGACTTCGTCCGCGTAGAATGCCTGGATATTTATTTACTAAGTTACTCCTCATCAAATCAGTTATGTTCCAGTCAAAGTCCAGTCAAAATCGGTTCAGCCGTTCCAGAGGTCAATCGGAACAAACAGATACAGAGACAGACAAAAATGGTAAAAATGTGATTTTGGTATTAGTACCGAATACACACATATACTAATACTGTAGGTATTTAGTAAAGGATTATTTTAATTATTTTAATGTAATATTAAAACAATCACTCCAATTTTATATTTGTATAGATTTTTTGGCTATTTGCTTGGACGAATAATGCTTATAAGCTATGGATTCATGTGTTCTAACTGACTGTCTATGTTAGAATAAATCACTTACTTATAATCGTATGAAAGATTACGCCTAGCGCAAATAACCACATTGACACTCCGGTTCTAGCTCCGCGCATGTAAGGCGCGACGCCCAAAAGACGTGACACTTGGACGATCACACCGAGCATGCCTCTATCCATGTCTCAGAGATGTATCATTTTCAACAATAGATATATATATAATTTCTTCAGCTCATCATTGAGTGACTGAGATACACAGCTTAGAATATTGTGCTTCGGAACCTGAAGGGGAGAATTACCCAATGTTATTAAAATTAAAATAGTATTTTAAGAGTTATAATGCCCAGAGATTCGTCGGAACAAACAAATACATCGAGAAATAAAAATCGTAAAATCATATTATCTTGGTATATGTACCACATGTACCAAACAAAAGCATTTTGTAAAAATCAGTTATTTTAATATTACAAACAGACACTTGTATTATATTTATTTATATAGTTGAACTTATGTGTGACAGCGTCTGACTGGAAACGCGATCGGTTGTGGGTTCGATCCCCACTCGGTGGATTTAATCATTATTCTCACGTCCTCGCTCTGGTAAGACATAGTGTGACGTTGAGTTCCACCATTCAATACGCAATATCTCGAATTCGGTGGAAAGCGAAGAACAAAATGTCTTGACACTACGTACTTTCTGTCAACCCTGCTATGCGGGATAAAAGCGTGAATCTATGAAAAAGAAACTTATGTTATAATAAGCTCGAGTCAACTCTTGCGTCTGATTGCAAATCCAGTTTATATGATCACTGAAGCAACAAGACGCACTGGAAGGATGTCGCGGCAGACGACGATGTCAAGGCATCTGTCCTTAATACGTTTTATCTATTCAACAATGACCTTCACAAAAGTTGTATGTACGCCAATATCGATCAGTTGTTACGTTTGCTTTGTAATACCTTATCTCTTATAAAATAACGGTAATTTCTGATTATATCATTATGTAAATATTTAAAGTTAGAAGGTCGATGTGGGACAGTGTGTGAGAATAGAAACAATTTGTTTTGGGTTCGATTATCACTTGTTTATATTATGTTTAAATTATCTGCACTCTGGTGAGCAAAACACTTAGCAAGTCACTTAGCGAGCCACTTAGCTAGCTATGTCTCAACTTCAAGTGATGAAAGAAGTGTCGTGACACTAGTTTCTCCGCGACTACTCTACTATGCGAGATAGACTTGAAGCTGCTTTGATTAAAAAAAAGAAGCAAACCACTAACACGTCCTAGTAAAATATTAAATGGAGAAAAAATATGTGTGTAATATCAAATAATGTAAATTAACAGTTAATTAATGTATCTGAGAGTAACTGCGCAATTATGTCATATTTAAATGTAGTAAATCCTTCACGTGTTTAATTGACATTGTCAAATACATACTTGATGTCAAGTGTCATCATCAATATATGAAGTGTTCAAATATTTTATTGTTTTTAATTAAAATTAAACAGAACTGAAGTGATTTCATCAAAATGTCAGATAATGTACCTTTATTACCAGAAAAGAGGTAAGTATTATGAATACGTGTACTTATGATACATGTTCTACTGAGTCACCGACGGACAGCGCAAGCCGAACAAACTGACTTGACTGACAGGACTTACAGACTACTTGACGTAGAAACGAGACATTTGTAATGCACTTAGTGCCTTGAAAAGCGCTAATACAGGAATAGAACCCGCTACAACTGTTTCCAATCAGATGGTGTCTCAGAGCGCTACTACTACCTCTAACCTATATAGACTTTATTCTTTTATCCACACTTTCAAAATTTTGGTTTTAATAGTAAAATACAACGAAAATGAAATACCATTAAATATAAATATAAAACGATATTTCTGATGTTTGTATAAAACATATTTATATTTTTTCACAAATTGATTGATACAACGAATCGAAGCTTGAAGACTTATCTGCTTTCGGCAGATTATGATATGACGTTTGATATATTGTATTCAAACAATGAGTATTTGATAAATTTATGTAAGAAATTATAGTTCAAAATGTTTTAAAATATTTATAAAAATTTGAACGCAGCGGGATTGAAACCGGCACCTCTTTGAAGCCGTCCAAGCGCTCTGACCGCTAAGCTATGTGCTCTACTTCCAGCTGCGCTTCTTATACGTTTTAATGCAACTTGCTTACGTTGTTAGCATCTCTGTATAGACATTGTTACAAATCATACAGACGCCGTCCCACTGCGCTAGGATGACCTCGAAACCTATTTGTTTCAGTTTGTGTCAAAACTTATTTAATCTCAACTGAGCTTTGTTTATTAAAGTTGAAACTGATATTTATGATACATGAAGAACATCCATTAGTTTTATAATATTCAAGCACTCCGCTCAGACACTGTACAGATGGTCTATATTCCTTGAAAAATGATGCAACTTAGAACTTTTAGCGTTTAAAATATTGTGTAAAAGAGATTGTTTTCAGAACTAGTAATATAGTGGGGGCCGTCGTGACATACAAGTACAGTTTATAAGGACACGCGGTGGTAGTGAGTTTGATTCCTATTCGAGGAATTATTATTTTACAATGATTATATTTACTTGATCTGGGAAGACCGTCAGTACCTTTGAGTTTCAGAATTGACGATTCCGGAAGTCTTTGTAAACGCCTATTTGAGTAAAGAATATATTGATTTTGTTTCGAAAATTATAAATACTTACTTTTATAATAAGCAATAACAAGCTTTATTAATAACAAATTGAATTCAATACGTTAATTGTATCGTCACGTGTGGAATGAATTAAGTATACACTTAATATAAACGTCTTTACAGTAAACGGAAGGAATTCCCATGGAACAGTACAATATTTGATATCATACTAGTAGTATACGTCTCTTGTTACTTAGAACTCCCTACAAAAATGAACGATAATATCATTACCTACATATGTTATTACATCGCAGATCAAACAGCAAGACGGACGCGATAGATCGTACTTGGGGTTCTTTATCTCAGCGGGTAAATTACTCCTCCCTTTATGATGACATCGCCTTGGGCCGGCGCTCTTTAAACGGCGCTTGTGTTTTATAGATGTGTAACCAAGATAACTTGACTGACAATTTTTCTTATATTTTACATAATAAAATACGGCGTTGAGTTCCAAATACCCACGCAATGTGTCTGAGGCATACACGGGTAGGGATCACATAAGTCTACGGGATTATAACGGAATAATTAATATTATTATTATTATTATTTTCGGTGAGCCAAAACTCGACTTTTACGTCGGTATATCTATATATCCCGTCCTGAAACCTTCAGGAAAAGGAATATATAGTTTCTCCCTATCTCCTCTTACTCCTTCCTCTTCTACTTGAGTTAATTTTGTTTTGTAAATCTGATGGATGGGCTTGGTTATCTGATATGCGTGAAGCAGATGATGTATGGTTTGTGATGTGTGACGTCTGCTGCGGTACAGATTTTGATGTTACTAAAATTTGTTCAGTGTCTCGTGTCGGTTGTTGTGTACTTGGTGTGTTGTTCACAAACACAGTGTCCCCTAACACTTTGCTGAGTATGGTTGATGTGTGGAAGGCTGCTTGTTTTTGTAAAATTGTTATATCTATTGATGTGTTTAAATGGTTTATGTATCTTTGTAAGCTTTTACTGATAATGCCTGTCGCTCCTACTATGATTGGGATAACTGTGGTGTGTGTTTTCCATAGGCGCTGAGTTTCCGTTTTCAGAAGGAGGTATTTACTTAATTTTTCTATTTCTTTAGCTCCTATGTTGTAGTCGGAAGGTACTGCTATGTCTATTAAATAAGTTCTATTATTAGTCTTGTCAATATAAATTAGATCTGGTCTATTATGTGTTACTGTCACGTCGGTCTGCACGGGTATTTCCCACATTATTTTAGCCTGACTATTTTCCTTTACCTGCGGTTGTGTTAAAGTCTCCTTCCACCAAAGATACGACACTTCAAAATTGTGTTTTTTTGCTAAGCACCAATGCACATACTGGACCAGGCTGTTATGTCGCTTTACATAATATACACCAGCTAATTTTTCGCATCCCGATATGATGTGCTGCGTTGATTCGTCTCTCATGGCACATAGACGACATTTGCCGTCTATTTCCATCCTCAAAATATCGCGCTGATGCTGTCGCGTCATAACGGCCTGGTCTTGGATTGCAAATATTGCGGATTCTATGGAGATTGGTATTTGGTTTTTAACTAGCCATTTAAATGAACCTTCTCTGTCAATATTTGCCTGGTCTAGAACTGATTTAGGGAACTGTCCATGTAATTGCTTGTTTCTCCATTTACCTTTCAGCTTCTCGATTATTGCATGTTTGATTTCTTTACCTGTATGCATTTTCGTGTGTGGAAGTTGGAGTTCTCTTTCTATTTCTTGTGCTTCTTTTATTATTGAGTATTTATTTTGTTGCTTATCATGTCCATATATTATTTTAATCAAATCGTCGCTTTGTTCTTTTAAGTAATATTTATATTTAAGTATTTGTGTTCTATATAAGTTTTCTATATTCATCAGCCCCCTACCTCCCTCTACTGTAGGTAAGTAAATCCTATCCACATCAGCTTTTTGTTGTTGTGCTTTCTTAATTGATAATAATTTTCTAGTTTTTATGTCTATTGCCTTTAAATCTCTATTTTTATAATTAATTATTCCAAAAGAGTAAAGTAGAATTGGAACGGCATACGTATTTATTCCTTTTATAATATTTCTTGAGCTTAAATGTGTGTTCAGTAGCTTTTTAGTTCTCTTAAAATATTCTTTTGTAATCTGTTGTCTAATCTGTGTTTGTTCTATTTTACCTGACTCGTGTACCCCTAAATATTTATATGTTTTTCCTATCCCTAACTGTTCAAATGTATCTCCGCTCAGTAGTACGTGTCCTTCACCTGTAATATTCTTTCTACGTCCTGCGCTAATGTGTATTGTATTACATTTATCTAAACCGAAACTCATACCAATATCATTTGTAAATATTTCTAAGCTATCTATTAAAACTTTTAAATTATTTTTGTTGTTGGCATAAATCTTTAAGTCATCCATGTATAATAAATGGTTTACCCAGAAGCTATCCTTGAGTTTGTATCCTTTCATTTGGTATTTATTAAGAATGGATGATATTGGATTAATTGCCAGGCAAAACAACAATGGAGATAGAGAGTCTCCCTGAAATATGCCACGTCTGATATGAATCAGATCAGTGGTCATTGACTCATGATGTCCTCGGGCTGTCATAACTACTTTCCATCCAGGCATCGCAATTCTAAGGAAGGTCTTTATCATGGTTGGACATCTGTAAATGTCAAGGACTCTCAGAAGCCTTTCGTGCGATACGCTATCAAATGCCTTCTGATAATCTATCCACGCCATGATATAGATGTGCATCCTCTAAAATTGCCTTGTTAACCATAAGATGATCTTTACAATCCCGAGCTCCGCGTCGGCATCTTCTCTGTTCCATTGCCATTATATTGTTTTCCGCGCAGTGTTTATACAGTTGATTTGCTAGTATGGATGTTAGTAATTTGTACATGCTAGGTAAACAAGCTATTGGCCTCCAGTTTTTAGCGATTTCAGTATTTTCATTTTTTGGTATTAAAATAACTTGTCCTATAGTAAACCACTCTTCTAACTGTTCTTTACAGCGTATAATATTGGTAAATATTGCAGCTAAATATTTATGCGTACTTGTTAGATATTTTAAGTAATAATTATGTATTCTATCTATTCCTGGAGTTTTCCAGTTTTTCAATTTTGTAACTGCTTGTTGTACTTGTTCGATTGTTATCTCTTCTGATTCTGTTGTGTTAATTTTTTCTGACGAACTATCTATTTCTTCTATCCATTTTGCAGTTTTATTATATTGTACAGGTTCAGACAATACGGACTTCCAAAATTCTTCTACGTTATCTTTACTGGGGAGTTTTATATCATTAGTTGTGTGATTGTTTCCTAAGCTTCTATATAAACTATGCTCATTTTCCTTAAATAACCTATTTTGCTCTTTTCTATTGTTAACTTCTTCTTATCTTTTTAATCTACCAGCAAGTGCTTTGATTTTTTGTTTCAGCATCTCTTCTATATTTTTCCGTTGATTATCATTTTGTAGATTGTATTTGTTGTTTAATTTAGTTTTTATGTTGTTCATTCTTCGTGTATTGATGCCTCTGCCAATTTCTATTATCTGTCCTAATTATTTTCTATTTTTTTTAATTATATTTTTTATTCTTTTCTTACAAGGAGGGTCTGATATTATTTTAATAACATTCTTAGTTATGAATGGTTTTTGGTTGTTATTTATTATTAAAGATTTGGCAGTCGCGTATATAATATTGTTTAATTCTGTAATTGTTTCAGTAGTTACTAAAAGATTCGGTAAATAACTATTGAGTACATTTAAGTTTTGTAAGAAATGTCTATTTATTTTTGCTTTGAGTAAAAAGTGCCTGTCTTGTATTGATATTTCCCTAGTTTCAGCTAATACTTGTAGAAAACTTAATACTAGTGGATCTTGGTCTTCAGTAACTATTATTATATTTTGGGTAAGTCAGTCCATTGGGTTAACTTGTTCTATTGATTGTTGTACGTTCGCTTGAGTTAAATTGTGAGTGTTGGTGTGCAAGTTAGGATGTGTGTTAGTTTCTATTGGCAAAGGTAATTCTACAGTGTTGTTCGCTGATTCAGTGTTTTCAGTCACCCTGCCTTCAGCATTATCTTTAATACGGTTCAGAAGTTCTTGAGATAATATATTTTGTTTTATTATTCTACGCGCCTGTGTTGAAAGCGTATTACCAGTAAATTTATGGATCTTTGAATTAGTAGGATTTCTGTCTCTAAATATTGTATATAATCTATTGATGTATCCGGGTCCTTGACTTTTTGCTTTATAAAAACAGTACATTAACTCCTTCTCTTCCTCTTTCGACCATTTTCTTCTTTTGTCATCCTTAGCTTCTTGTATGGTCTCTCCAGATGAGCCGGCAGAGCGTTCAATAGGCACTGACACCCCACTCCGCAAAGCATCAACTGTTCCCTCCCCACCCCGTTGTTCGGTTGTGATCTCTTCGGGTTCCCCGACTCTTGCCCGCCTGTTCAGCAAAGAGCCACTGACGGCTTGCATGCTGTCACGTCCAGCGTCAGCTCCAAACGTGCCACGGCGTTCACCCCCGGGTATCGACCCTATACGTTTATCAATATTAAAAGGCTCCATGGTTAAATGGGTTACCAGAGCCACGTTAGCCACGCCAGTAATTACGTATCGTGTGTCCGCCCCCCACGTGATCTGATGGTCGATCCGGACGTATGGTTGGATTTTGGGGGGCTAATATTGTTATTATATTAATATTATTATTATATATATTATTATTATTATATATATTATTATTATATATATTATTATTATTATTGAAATTAGACCTATGTGTTAATAATTCTGCACATCTACACGCACACACATATAAACACAATCACATAAACACACAATTTTATTTTTAATTATTTTTCCAGTGAAGCTGTGTGTGCTGATGTACGAACAGTCCTGATAGAAACATTCCGTCAGTCGCAGTACTTGCCGCGCGTCGTCGAGGGACGCGGCGACGAGCGCGGGAGCGCGCTTGAGACAAATCTGTTGGTAATTATGGATTGTTGTTTTGATTTGGTTTGTATTGATGTAGATACTTTCTTATACTATGATGTAGGAAGTATCTGATTGTATACGTACTGGCTACTGATTTGTATCTCGCTTGATGACATAGTGATTTTGATATATCTTATTTTTCTCATACTGGTTAAGCAAAGTGCTTCTTTATTTCCCAGTCTCTAATATTCAGTATTTAGAATCGACAATATATGGAAAATCGATATATTTTCCTATTTTTTTTATTTGTGCTTACATCTAACTGTAGAACAGAAGAGACACGGTTGCGGTCCACAAACTAACTAGTGGGTAACAACAAGCGAGGAGACCGCACTAGACCTTTTGGAGGGATTCCTCTATTAATTTAATTAATAGATATTTCTATATTTCTTTAACTCATACATGTTCCTTGCAGTGTATCGGGTGCTCTCCACCCGTCATAATAAAAACAATCACTATAATTACAAATAGGATCGTAATAATTAATGGACGCCCATAAGACCGTGGTTTTTAATAAAAAATTTTAAAAAAATCTGTAGGACATAGCTACGTTATAATTTTTTTAATAATTTTTAATAAACGTCTTAAAGATCATACTAAAACAGATAATTTTCTTTCTAGATTAAAGATTTATCATCGACTTGTACGAAAATAAGAAAACAAGAGAAAGATCTCCAATGGGAACACGCCAAGCGCCTCGCGAGGAAGCCGCCAGCCAATGTATACACACTACACTCTCCTCATTCCACTGTCAGAGACAATGTGTGGAAGGAAGAATTTGGACTCCTTCAGCGAGAGGACTTGAAGCCTCCCATTGCACAGAATGCTAATTGTAAACATTATTGACTTATTTTAAAATCAAAAAAGCACAGCAAAATATTATTGACTTTTTAATATATTTGGTAATAAATACAGTTCTGGAGTTTTTATTAATTAAAGCAACTAATTTAGGGGAATTATGAGCTAGTCATATATAACGGACGTGGTCATAAATCATGAAAAGTGTCTCCGTACTTTGTGTCTCTAGACGAGAAAACTAGATTAATTCCAGGATATTAAAGGGTAGTCAGAAATAAGTCTAGTGTCAAGACACTCCGTCGACTACTTTCCACCCGCAAATCGATATATTACGTATTGACTGGTGAACTCAATACCCCGTTTTGAAATAGAATAATGTGTTTTCCTTGATTCATTAGGAAGAAAGCGAAAAATGGAGTGCCTTAGAACCCATTAAATTCACTTGTGTCTTTCTAAAGTTATCTTTGTTTACTTAATCGCACTTGGATTTCGATATTTTGAACACATTCACTTAATTTTGATTAAAAAACATTAATGACAATATTCGGTCCAAACAATATTACTATTTGATATATTATGTTTATATTTTCAAGAAGCAAACTGGTCTACTGTTTTTTTTATTTTTTAACAAACTTGTGAAACTTGTATAGGTGATGAGACTTTATGGGTTCGAAATATTTTAAACCGAAGTTCCGGCGAGTTGAGCGCCGTCAAGAACACTTGCCCACACTACCCCGAGGTGCAGCTACGTGTCGCCAATGCGTATTCGTTGCAATCTGTGAGGTGAGATTTTGTCTCTTTTCTATGTTCACTGCGTGCGAGGCAAATTCAACACCGCGCTTTGTCTTACCGGATTAGAGAACAGAAAGTAAATTTTACATATAATCTTTCTGTCGAGGGACAGGGAATTGAATTCACAACCGACCACGTTTACAGTCAGACGCTGTCCCATTGCACCGCAATGGTTTCAAGTGGATAAATATAAATAAATTAAAAGTAAAGAAATTAATTAACCCAATCAATTCTTCTTAATCGTCAAGTTCATGAATTTAGTACACTACTGCTATAGTTTGGGCGAAGTCGTACCCAGAGTGACCCCGCCGTCCAGCTGTCCGCCGCCGCCGCCCCTCCCGCCCGCCCACATCGTGTGCGCTCCTCCGCAAGTCGCGTTTGTCAACTTCACAGTCGGCCAGCGGTACACGGTAACGTTATAGTTATTGAAACAATATAAATATGTCTTAATAGATACTTTGTGTAAATGTAGAATGTATTCTATTTCTTCTCGCTAAATTATAAAAATATTGAATATTTTTAGTAAAATAGCTAGTAAGAGTACGCTTAGAAGGATGTCTTCAAAACGTTTCAGATTCTACTGTATTCATTAATAATAAGCAAAATTTAATAAATATTGAGTGAAAGTGTTCATTTCATGATTTTCGTTATATCACAGTATACATACTTTTGTATATAGCTTCATAGAAAATTTATGAATATATTTTAAACGCACATAAAATTTAAGTTATGTAAAGCCCAGACACATTTCGTCTAGTCGTCGTTCGAGGCTAACAAGAAAAGTCACTTTATATTCTGATTCACGTTCATGTCATTTCAACTTAAGCCAAAAAGCTCATACATATATGATCAATATTATAGTGCAATTTAAATGTAAATATTTTAAACGGATCAATCGCGTATATTTTAGTATTCGTAAATACATTTTTGGACGTTCGTTCGTACGTTTCGAATATTTTACAGTAGCTCGTAGTCATAGGTAGACTGAGTGTGTCAGTTAAATAAAAGTTAAATCGCATAGTGCCCTGGATTTTTGCAGAATGAGCTGACTGTATCTTTGTCTCTGGTGTGGTCGATTTGAGACTTTAAATTTTAATAAATGGGTCCCAGGTGGTAGAGAGTTTCCCCCCATCTTCTCTATTGAAATTAACAATAGGGCAGATGGTTGGAAACTCTACCACCACTCAAATCCACCACACCAGAGACAAAGATACAGGCAGCTCGTTCTGCAAGAATCCAGGGCACTATGCAAGGCAATTAGGAAACAGATGGCGGTATATTGACATAAATAATTTTGTATCAACTGACAGACGAATGCCACCTCAGTCTACCTGTGACCACGGACTACTCTAAATAGTTCGAAACGTCAGGTGTCCAAAGATGTATTTTCGAATACTAAAATATACACAATTATTCCGATTAAAATAGTTTTATTTAAAATGTGTAAAAATCATGAAAATCAAAGATATTATTACTATGCAATTTTTTTGGATAAGTAATATTATTTATTATCCTTGAGTCCATTATTTACTGTATACTGGTACATATCTAAGTGTACTTACGGTGGGTGGGGGTTTGATTTTCCGAACGGATTTAAGGTGCAGTAGCATTTTTTCCGTTACGGTTAGACAAAGCGTTCTGAATACACAATGACTGTAGAAAAGACAGATGACAGGAAATGGAGAACGGAGAATAATTAATTAACTCGTAGAAAACTCAGTTTCGAGCGAAAAGCAGCCAACACAGTGTCTTGGCACTAGGTTGTCTCTGACTAACATCCTTTGGGGTAAAGCGTGAACCTGCTGAAAACAACCGTAATAAAAAAACGCACGGTCCTTTCCGCCTAATCTGTTATATAAAAAAAACATGAAATGCAAAAAATATTAATTAACGTGTCTGAATTGTTGTTTGTGTCATACACTTTTGCCACAAGCAATATATTTTAGTGTCACCTTTGTAAGCTCGTGCTTGTCAGCAAACACTATTAGTTTGATCAGACCAACTTCTCAGTGTTCATTGAGGTGACATTTTCCTTGAACACGTCGTTTTGTTATCATTGCACGTCCTATTTTCAATGTAATATTGCAGAAGTTATAAAATATCTCAGTTTGAATTCATTTTATGAAAGATTTTGTAATATATTATATTACTATTGTAAAGAAAGAAATAACGTTAGAATCTGTTAACTTGTTCCGCTAAATACTGACAATACATGTAGACAATAACCGTAGCATGCGCGTTTCCCCGCTCTGGTAAGGTAAATGGCGGCGTTGTGCACTGCCACTCAGTCCTGATTGTCAGCGCAAAGTGGAAAACGGAACATCCTAACAATAATTGTCAGTTATTTGGAGTTTCCTATTATTTGGCAAAAAGGGTTAGGCTAAAAAAATATATAAATAAATCAATTCACAGCAATTATTGCGCTTAGTCAACACGTCCAAGCAAGAGATAAGCCTGTCAGTGCGACCTCCCTCACACCATTCCCTGCACATAGAACTGCGCTCCGGGCTAATAGTTACGTCAGGCTCCGCCGCGGAACTGAACTTGCACTTCTCGCCGACGAGCGTCCGCACTGTGACGGAGGAGCTCTCCGTACGGGTGTCTGTCGGACGGTCGCTTGTGATACCTGTACGATGCTATATAGAACCGCCTGTTCTGGAGAGTATGTTTGTATGAATATATTATATTTATAGGTTAACATCCTTTTACTTTATCTCTGACTACCCTACTTTACTGTATAAAACATCTTTGTGGGATGACGCTGTGGTTTTTGTCTCTTTTTGAGAAATATTTAAATCTAAAATAAAGGCGTTTTCTCGTTATATTACACAAGTCTTGTCATACATATTTTAAGTGGAAGGGAGTTTTAAAACAAAGTCTTCAAAAATTATAAGACTCTTAGTAAGTCATTATTGTCAATTCACCCACTGGAGGAGATGAGAGGATTATATTTGAAATATTGTTGTCATTTCTCATTTCTGGTAAGACAAAGCGTGGAGTTGAGTGTGACACTTATTTAATTTATTAAATTTGTTTTAAATTCAAAGATTGATATACACTGATAATTACCAGTTTTTAAATTTCAATATTATAAATTAGTAGTATTTTGTATACATGTTCAACAGTTATGCTTCCACAAATATTTTCTGACTTACACGAAGTATTGATCGCTATGGAACACGTGGACGACATATTAGACTTGGGAGCAAAGCTGTTAGGTGACGTGCATCGGTCGCCCTTGCTACTGAAATGCAAAGAACTTCACGCTTCCTTTTTTATACTTTCGGAGGACTCGTGGCAAGATTGTGACATTGAGGTTGGTGTTCAGATTTAGATTTAATTTAAATAATGTATTTTTGAAAAAATTCACAACCGATCGGTTATGGGTTCGGTTCCCACGCGTGTGAATATTTATATTTGAATATTTTTCATTTTTTCGCCCTCATAAGATAAAGCGCAGTAATTCAGTAGTAAGCGGAGTACGGAGTATCTTGACATTATATACTTAATGTCTATCCTGTATTTCGGGATTAAAAGCATGAAGCTAAAAGAACCTTAAAAAGTTACTATTAAAATAACTTTTGACAGCGCGAAGTAAAAATTGTAAAATGAAAATAATATAAATGAGAAACTTAAGACAAAGGAACACGAAAAAGTCTTTGACTGTGTCATTTCGAACTTTGTCAAATATAAAATATAACAATATATGAGTGTTGGGAAGCAATAAGAAAGGATTTCCCGAAATTCTTAAGAGACATAAAATAGGATCTTACGTTTTGTTGTCGAAACATAAGCAGGTGATGTTAGAAACAGTGTGTTAACGGTCTTAGTGTCGGAATCGGAGTTACGCGTGAAGACCTGTGTGTGAACGTAATGTATATAAATGGGAACATTGGATATTAGTCCTAAATATTAGCAATTAAGGGGACGTCATTTGATCTTAGTAGTTATACAAGAGCAAGTCATTTGAATAATAATATTGTTCGGAAACGCCCACCCTGCTTTTTAACTACGACTACCTACTTTTCTAATACTGATGTTGTTATTATTTTTATTTCAACATATTTCCCTTGTGTGCAAAAAGATACACAAATCAACTAGACTGTTAATGTATAAAAAAAATGTAACTCTCACTTTACGAATCCCGCAGGTAGTGAACGATTTAAAGAATCCGAAAAAGCTCGGTGTCTCAACCGACTGTTTCTACCTTTTTCCTGCCAAATGGTCTGCCGACGAGAAATCGTCGTGTGCCTGCAAACAGGGAGCGGCTTGCTACTGCGGGGTGGGAGGGGGAGTGCAGGGGGAGGTCTCCGCGTGTCTGACAGACGTCGGCACTAAAGTGGCGGTGTTCCGTGTTATATCCTCTACCGCTCTTGTTCGTACTGTGCATGTCGTCGCTGATGCGTTAATGTTCCACTCTGAACATATTACTATAAAGGTATTGTAATTTTTTATTCAGCATCATGTTTTATTTCTCATAACAGAAATGTAGGCAGATATAATCTAGTTTGAAGATATTTTAAAAATGTATTAAAATTTGAACGCAGCGGGATTCGAACCCGCGTTTATTGGATACCGTCCAAGCGCTCTGATCGCTAAACCATTCTACTATCAGCTGCGTCGAAGTTCTTATACGATTGATACAACTTAATTTTGTTTATGTTGGCTTCTCTGTAGAGAGATTTTTACACATTTCCACTACTTAAAGATTATTAAGAAATAACTGTTTAACAAGAGAGATTGCTATTTTATTTTAATATTTATTATTTTTTCAAGTGTTATTCTACACTTAGAAAATTTTTTTGAAATTTTTGACATAGCTAGTATTATAACGCATGGCTTACCGGTCCAAGCGTTTGGACGATAACCAAGAGGCGCGGGTTCGAATCCCGCTGCGTTCAAATTTTTATAATTTTTTTCAAAAACGTTATCTAATCACGAGTGTAGAATAACATTTTAATAATAGTGAATAGCGTGAAGCTATTACTGTTTTCCTTGGTAATGAAAATAATATAAATATAATCATTCCTCTTCGAGCGTATCGCATGTACAAATATCGTGTCTCCAGTACGACCCGGTACGTCTGTGTCACGGCGGCCTTGAATATTTGAATTTTTTTAAACTAGTTTTCTCGTAGCTCAATTGGTACTTGCATTATTGACTAGAGGTTAGAGACAGTGTTTATTAGAATTAATATCTAAAAAATTAATATTATATATATATTAGTATTATAATAACACCATTACAAGAATATTTTTCATAATGTATTTTTTCCTTTAATTAAGTCAACTGACTCATATTGGTATTGTATAAAGCATTATAAATGAATTGTACATCACGTGACACTTAGGCGCACGAAAAGGATTTCGATGTCTGCGACGAGGGCGACCCCTACTGTGAATACTACTTGCACCTCGGCACTGCGTTCCCGAGCCAGACGGTTTCAGCTTCCTTTGAAGTGTTGAACCACAGGTGTGGTTTGTAAAGATATTGTTATTTTAAAGGCCTTTTAATTATATATTAAGTAAAATATTAGAAAAACGACTTCACGCCTTGTCCGGCACAGCGGGGTTAGCAGGGAGGGAGCCTAGTACTAGCACCCTGCTAATAGGAATAAGCGTGCCGTAAAAAAATAATACTATAAATTTTTACTTCATTGTGAAATATGTAGAGAGTGCCGGTCGTAATGCACTGGGACAGTATCTGAATGTAAACGCGATCGGTTGTGGGTTCGATCTCACTCTGGGAAATGATTATATTTAAATTAGTTTCCTTTCCTCGCTCTGGTAAGGCATAGCATGGCGGTGAGTTCCACCACTTAACACGCAATGTCTCAAGTTCGGCGGAAAACGGAGAACGGAGTGTCTTGACCTTACATACGTTCTATCTACTCTGCTAAGCGAAATAAAAACGTGAACTAGCCATGCCTCTTGTATTACCCAAAGTTTATTTTTGTTTGTAATGTAAATAAATATATGAAATTTTCCTTAGATAATTTATAGAGTGTATGTGTGTGTAAGAGATAGTCTTATTTATACGAAGTAATAAATATAAAAGAGCTCGTAAATGTATGGAGAGTAAACTTGTATTAGATATTAATCTGGGAACATGAGTTATAGTCACGTGAGGAACATTCTGTCTGTACATATTTTATAAGGTTTATATTATTATTTTGTAGCTCTTTCGGAAACCGATACCAGCAGAGAAGTGGTCGTGGATTCAAATTTCAATATATATATTAAAAGAAGCTGGTCGTAGTAGTGGCTCGGGACAATAAATGTAAGAGAAAACGTGGCGTTGAGCTCCGCCACTCAACACGCAATATCTCCAATGCGGCGGAAAGCGCAGTACAAAGTGTCTTGACACTAGGTTCTGTGTATTGTTCATTATTAATCACTCGGAACAAGAAAAGCCGTGATTTGTATTACCAAAACCGAGAAATAATTTAAATATAAGAATAATTCTTCATATTTACTATTTTTAAAGTGTTATTCCACAATTAGGATTAGAAAACATTTTTGAAAAAACGTATATTTTTTTTTTACGTATAAGAATTTCGACGCAGCTGGTAGTAGAACGCATGGCTTAGCGGTCAGAGCGCTTGGACGGTATCCAAGAGGTGCGGGTTCGAATCATGCTGCCTTTGAAAAAAAAAATTTAGACGTTTTTTCAAAAATGTTTTCTAATCCTAAGTGTGGACTAAAACTTTAAAAATAGTAAATATTAAAATAAAATAGCAATCTATCTTGTTAAACGATTATTTCTTAATAAACTTTAAGTAGTAGAAATTTGTAAAAATCTCTCTACAGAGATGCTAACAACATAAATAAGTTGAAACAAACGTGTAAGAATTTCGACGCAGCTGGTAGTAGAACGCATGGCTTAGCGGTCATAGCGCTTGGACGGTATCCAAGAGGCGCGGGTTCGAATCCCGCTGCTTTCAAAAATTTTTATACGTTTTTAAATATATGAATAATTCTTATTTATAACTAATATAATTAAATTCCAAATGTATAATTTATTTATTTATTTCATACAATAGCGCCTTGACCTATAATTACTATTGGCGAGCGCGAGTCTGGGGCGAGGATTTGAGTACGGGAGAGTTTATTGATAAGGTGTGTATTTTTATATATATTTATATAAAGAAGGAACTTGCCCTTTCCTAAAACCGTGAAGCTAAACATTTCTGTGTTGTACTGTCACTGTTATTATTGCAAACATTTGCTTTGCGTGTCAGTATATTATTCAATTTATTATAGGATTTATATGTACGTATTAATATTTCGTAGCTAGAGCAATCGCAAAGTGAGTTACCGATGTCGGTAACAGACGCTGAGGGTGTCCTCACGCCGCGCACCGCTCGCCTGCAAAGTGTGCAAGGGAACTCCGGTACTGAGCTGACCACACAGCGCGCTGTAGTCATGTACGAACAATTATTCCCATACCTTCACACTTTCTCCCTATTTATGTCATCAAGAAAGCCCGAAGATTAGATTTGAATGGTGAATGAACTCAGCTCCTCGTTATTTTTTACTAGAATATTATATTATACGTGATCGGGCGTGGGTTAAATTTCCACTAGGGAAAAGATTATATTTAAATTATTTAAATATCCTGGTAAGAAAAAGCGCGGCGTTGAGTTCTGCCACTCAACACGTAATGTGTTTAATTTGGCGGAAAGTAGAGTACGAAGTGTCTTAAGACTAGGTACTTCCTGTCTACTGATTATAGTATCACCATTCTCACAATCAAGAAGTGAATCTGCTACTATCGCATTTACAGTCACAAACTTGATCTACTCCGCTACATTGAAAACTATTTAATTATTTTTTTTATACTAAAGTTTTTTAAAGAAATTATTTGACCACTACCCGTACTTAAAATATTTTCGAATAGGTTAATACTTAAAGATATCCCAAAGGAGAGCCTTCCAAGTGACCACGAGCTTATAATTGTAGACTCCAATATTGTAAATGAAGAAGCTATCCCGGGAGTGACTGAGGTACTTCACTTGTGTTTTACGTCTATAAGAAATTAATTAATGAGATATACAAAGAGAAGAGCCACTCCGCTATTTTTAAAGATACTAATTAGAAAACTAAATAAAATAGTCTGTGATCTGGAAAATACTATACAAGTATATACATTATCATTATAAAGTAAAAATTACACAAATTCGAATAATTTTTTTTTTAAGAAAGAATAAAAATAGAATTTACAGTTTTTACACGTAACTGTCAGAGCGGAGTAAATATCAAGGTACTTTGTTTTTATATTTCTAACTTCAAGACATTGTCGAGTCATGGAGCTCAACTACGCTACGCGGGTAATGGCTACCACCAGACTGGAGAAATGCAAATAATTTCGGAGGCCCTTAATATGTTAATATTCCTAAAGAATTTAATTTCTAATGATACGTTTTATATTATTTTCAACAGAATTGGTCACGTGAGGTGTGCTCAGTGGTATACGCTCAAATGGAGGTGAGGTGGGAGGTGGTTCCCATACAATTTATTCTAGACCCACCATTAATCAGACTGTCTTGTTCTCGAAGGTTTGATATAGTTTTGTATTTTTTTTCGACTGTGTATGCGAGCCTCACAGGAGGCAAATACAAGCTGAGGTTAACCACTTTGAAATAATTAGACAAATTCAAGATACAACCTCGTATACAACAAAGCTTAGATTTTAGTTACATAGAGGTTTTATAATTGAATCCAGTTCACCGCATCTTTATCCTTTATAAAGATGTATTGCTTAGAATAAACTTCTAAAATAATTATTATAAATAATTTGCTGATGATTTTTTTTTTGATGATTTGGAAACGTTTTATTTTCTAAAAATATTAAATATAATTTTTGTTAATATCTATTTGAAATATGATTTCTTATCATTAGTGTGGAATAAAGTTTTAACAAAAGAAATATATTTAATAAAATAAAATTCTTAGAGATAATCTTTGAGTAGCAGAAATTTATCATCATTATAATAAATCTCTCTATAAAGATGCTAACAGCATAAATAAGTAGTTACAAACGTATAAGAGTTTCGTCACAGTCGGATTAGTGGTCAGAGTGCTTGGACGATTTTTAGGCGGCGGTAAGGCGCGGGTTCGAATGCCGCTACGTTTAAAAATTATTACACGATATTAAAAATGTTTACTTTTTCTTACTTTAATTTTTAGATTAAAATCACTAACTATTCCACTTAAAGTGACGCAACTCTACGGTGTCCAAGCTATAGAGACGAAATTTGAGTCTACTGGTGATATACTGCTTTTGGATCCGAAGAACGTGGTCACTACCACTTTTATATTACCTCTAAAAGTAATAAATGAAACAGAAACCGACGTCATTACGTAAGTAACGGAACGAACGAAATAGATTTAGTTTGTACTTGGTAGAATATTTAAAGACGCCAGGGTTACGCGAAAGCGCAGAGTTGAGTTACGTCACTAAATCGGGATATTTCAGATTCGGGTTGACTGTAGAGGACGGACTTCCTTGGTACTAGGTAGTCTCTTACTAACCTGCTATATATACCTCTAAGTGTAAAGCTGCGTTTTATTGAAAATATTTTAGAATCAATGGTGAGGTAGCATAAAACAAAATACTCCGTTGGATCAAGAACTAATACTCAGTATTGCAAACTATGTTAAGGACGTTTGAATTTACCTTCGCAGCCTACAAATATTACACCGATAAGAGTAAATAATTTACATTAAATATGTTAATATAACTATTAAATAAAGAAATACACCAGACGCCATAATGACGCAGTTGTTAATCACAAAAAGATATCACAATCAGAAGATGATTCGATCATTGTGGGTTCGATATCCACTCGAACATTTATAGCTTAAAATATATTTATTCCAGTTATCTGTCGTGTTAATACTACAACGAGATATAACATACACATTATTTAACATATTATAACATAAATTTATTCTTTTACCAGGCTAACTTCACTCGGCGGTGAGTGGTCGTCGTCCTGTACAGTAGAGTACACGCGCACCGCAAGGTGTCTGTCTCTAAGCCCCGCCGTCACGTGCTTGCGCACGCGCAGCCCCGACGACCGCGTCTGCGCCAAGTTTGAGTTACACAATAATACCTACGAGAATGTAATATGTTTTACTTTACTTTATATATTTTTTATGTATTTTACGTAGATGGAAAGTGTACCGACTCTTTGGTTTAATATAATAATATTTGTTCCATTTATAATTACAAATGACTTGCTCTTCCACAATTTCATTGAGATGTGATTGTTAATATAAAAGATCAGTTTGTAATTTAGATTTGCTTTGTTATAATTTGCTAACAAACGTTTTTTAATACTTAAATTCATTGATTTACTCATTATTTTAAAAATTGTGCTAATCTTTTTATTTTGTTTTGTGTTTCATTATAATATGTCACTAATAAACACACCTAAACACACCCTTTTTATCGAATTCACGCTTTATCCCGCATAGTAGTCAGACACAACCTATTATTGACAACCAAGACACTCTATTGACTGCTTTCAAACAAAAATCGAGACATTGTGTGATGAATGACAAACTCACTTAAAACACGGGAAGTTTTTAAACAATCACTCGAAACCTTTTATGTAAGTTCATCAACTACTCAAAGACAATTGGACCGATTTGGAAAGTTGTTTTGTTCGTTTCCTTTGGTCTTCTGGTTAGAAGCTGTTCATGGTCCGACTGTAGTAGACTCTCGTTTTGAATTTCTTTTTGCCATTTTCTTTAGCTGAACTGGTACTCCACCTGCTATCTTTCTGAGCCCGCACCGGCGTGCTCGGACTTCTGTGCGACTATTCCTCAAAACGCTTGTCGATGTCCGATACTAAAGCCTTCAAGTGGTAATATTGTGCATGGAGACACTCAACCATTGCAATATACCATAACGACTCCTGAAGTAAGTAAACTTTTAATTAGATGTTGTTTATTTTCAAAAATCAGCCCCTAAAAGATTAAAATAATGGATGAAAGTTTGTATGTCTGGTAATTTGGATTGGGTTTCACGCGAACAAAGTCACGGGAAAAAAGGAAGTATTCTATATAAATGCAGCTAAGTCTAGTTATTGACGAAAGAAAGTGTTTACAAAGCATAATAAACAAATAATTACTAAATAACCTGAATATATGTCATGTGTAACAAAGTTATTTAAACAAATTTATCGCGTATTTTTATTATCATTAGGTTTATAAGTCGCTGCAATCAAAGACTTTGTTTTCCTAGACTGAAGGACGTTTCACAACCATCGTTCAAGTGAAAGCACCAGACAGACTATCAGCAAGTAGCGCTGCTCTCCTTTGGTATAGAGTCATGGCGCCACATCTAATACTACGCGTTGTGCCTTGTCAAGGAGATTGTATGTTATTTTTCTAGCTACTCGCTTTTATCCCACATATCAGGTTAGACCGGAAGTGTGATGATACAGAGTGTCTTGACACTCTGTACTCCGAGACTGCGTTTTCAGCGGTGAAATTGAACGCCACGCTTTGTCATACCAGAACGGGTAAGGAAAATAGTTAAAATAAAATCTTTCCCTCTAGTGGGAATCGAACCCATAACTGATTACGTCTACAGTCAAACGCTTTTAGCATCTACTTTACTTTTTTTTATATATCATATATAATTTAACATAAAGCTTGAATGTTTCATTTTATACTATATAACTACGTATTTAGTACATACATATCTCTGTTTTGATAAAGAGCAAGTACATATGGTCAGCTCTTCGATGTTCGCCCGAATTTGAAACATATGTTAAGTGGCGGAATTCAACACCGCGTTTTGTCTCACCAGAGCAGAAAAGTAAAAATAAATTGAATATAATATCCAACGAGCCACTTGTAGAGTCAGACGCTGTCGCACGATATCTTCAATAGGCGATTTATGTATTTGGATAGAAATCAGATACCGTAGAGATGACCATAGAGCGTACCGTTTATAAGACGTTATGTGTTACATATAAATAACTACTAGTATATACGTATAGGCGCAGTTTGCACACTAGACCGAGGTGTGGGAGTGCGCCAGTACAAAGGCGTTGCGGTGTTGCGTCCGCAGTCTCTACGAAATGGAGAACGTATTTGCTGTCGACTCCACGTGTGGAATATTACACCTATCGCTACTAAGGTGATGTGGGAGGACAGTTCGGGTAATAATATATTTATCATAGTAATGTAGTTTAAGAAAGACAAATTTCTGATAAATTTAAAATATTCTTTAAAAAATTTATATAATAGTAACATGGTTAGAATTTTCTCGTTTTGTTCGTTGTACTGGTAAGAACGTTAGTTACATCCTGTGAAAATAATTATTAATGAATTGTTTTAATTAAATAAAATATAATTTGCAAACTGAAAATATGTACATTTTTATGTATTTTAATTATAATGTCAATTGTCAAATTGTTTTATTTCACTTTACAGAGGATAATGATATTTTAAATGTTAAGTTTGTACCGAATGAGTTCCAGCTGGAAGGCTATTCCGAAGCTAAAATTACGGTATGAATTTATAATAAATAAATGTATGTTTGTCTGTCGAATATTTTTTTTCAATTTCTTTTTTCAAAAATACAAAACATGATGATCATAAAGAACCTCGTTTTAAGCAAGACACTTCGTCTACAAATTTTCACTTGAATTCTAGATATTGCGTATTGCGGAATTTAACGCCGTACTGTGTCTTGCCAGCGCAAGGATATAAAAATAATTTACCACAAGTGGATATCTAAGTCACAACCATTCGCGTTTACAGCCAGACGCTGTCCTACTTCGCCACGATGACCACTATGCGAGAATGGCATGTATTACGTAATATTACACAATACAGTATATAGACTAATGTAAATATAAACAAAGGAATAATTTATATATACAGGTGCTATTAGAGGCGCGGCGTGTCTGTGCCCGCCGGGTCGCAGTGCGTCGCGCTGTAGTTGCGCACGCGCATCCCATATACCTTCTCATTGATACAGCGATTACTGTATGTATTATGTTTTATTTTTATAGGTAATATATAGATTTTCTTTTAATTTAATGTATTATATAAAATGTAAAAGACAACGTTGTAGCGTAGTGAATAAGTATGTGTCTATATTGATGTTAGCGGGTTCGAGCAAAGCAAAGCGTGAAAATGGCTTTAACAAGTAACATCTTTTAAATGAAGAGAATTGAAGAAATATATCCTATATATAATTATAGTTTGGTAACATATCGAAATAATATGATAGAGCTGTAAAGTGATTATACACTACTTTAATAAGAGTGTAAGATTATATGATATCAAAAAGGTAATATTGTGAACTGAATAATTGGAGCTCAAGAAGATCTCTGTCTGAATATAAAATATCACGCTGGTAGTAGTATAGCCGGTATATTTTAATCTTCAAAGTAACAGATAACAAAGAGAAATATTTTATTATAAATGCTTTCTTTTACGATCTGGTATATGTGTAATTTATGGCAGACTAAGCCAACTTTGATTTGATTTTCGAGATTAGATCAATACAAACAAACATAAATTGCAATTTAGAAAATAAAACAAAAAATGTAATAAATACTTAATTTAATGTATTATTTTGTTATTTCATAGGGTGTAGAAGTTATCATAGAGTTTCCTCTAGGAGGTGACGAACGGACAGATTCTTTTGTGACTATGAAATTGATACAGGTAAGTGCTAAATATATTTTTATAACCTATAACGTCTGATTGTAAAAGCAATCGCCTGTGGGTTTGATTCCCACTCGCGGGAATGATTATATTTAAAATATCTTAAATTTCTCGTCCTGTTAAGACAAAGCGTTGCGGTTGAGTTTCGCCACTCAATTCGCAATTTCTTGAATTTGGCGGAAAGTTAAATACGGAGTGTTTTGACACTAGGTACGTCTTGCCCATCCTGATATGTGGAATAAAAGCGTCAAGCTAAAGTAATAATAATAGTAATATATTTTAAAATACAAAAATAAACAATTTAATAATAGTTGACTTTGTGAAAGTTAAAATGTATTACCAAGCAATATCCTCCAAAGATTAATAGATACAGTATTACCATAAAGGGCGACCTCACCCAAGTGTGGTCCTTGTCTAACTCCACATTCCCATCTTCTTGGGCTGTATATACTCTACAAGGCTCTATATTGTGCCCAAACTACATTTACATATCCCGCAACAACGATCGTAACTCCTAAAATCTGGACATGTTTATTCACTTACCTTCGTACTTATTACGTCCACTCTCTAAGCCCCTTTATGCAAAAGACTAATAAATTCTTTAGATAGGATTTAGATTATATGAAACGACTGCTTTATGCTTATATTTTTGTATTGTTCATAGGAAACAGGTATAAATATACATTTATAACAAATAAAACAAGCCTGAATTGCTTTTGAAAATGCTCGTAAGTAATTCGTTTCTGCGTCGTAATGTTCAAATAAAGATTTTGCCGATATTTTCTGGAAATCGTAAACGTATTTTAATTATTTTTGACGTCAACGTAATCGTTACTGAATTTTATTTATTTAATTATGTACAGAATATATTTTGTCTTTTAAACCGTGGCGTAGTACGACAGCGTCTGACTATAAACGCGATTGGTTGTGGGTTCGATTCTCACTCGGAGAAATGTCTTTAAAATTTATTTCTATTTCTTCAAATCGAAATGTCTTGATTTGGGACGCAAAACAGTCATTTGTATAGAGATACTAGGGTAGTCGCTATGTTAGGTTAAACGTAAAGCTAGAAATTGAAATAAAAATAATATATTTTGCTCAGAAATACTTGGAAATAAGTATTCAAATAAAGAATTTCTTAATAATTTCTTATATAACTATTTCGTGTAAACAACCATAAGCCACAACCCACAATACAATTGCATGCACTCCGTACTGTCACGCACACAGTCACTACGGGGTCAGACCAAACAACTCTGATCCGATTCTATTTTAATCGGTCTCAAAGGTTGCAATCAACGAGCTTTTGTTGTTTTAACACTTGAGGTGAAAGCTTAAAGCTTCAATGGATTGATTGTAGAGTAAATTAACTTAGAGTTTAATTTTCTTCTCTATTATATGTTATTTTATATTTTATTTTGGTCGACTTACAGTTTACGGGTGGTCTAACCACTATTATTAAACGTCTTTCTTTCTTTAGCGTATATAGAACGTAAAAATAATTTTGTTGGTTCTTTTCACAGAAAGAGCATACAGCAGAAGTGCCTCCCGATGCTATGACTGCATCAATAGATGATATGTTTGCAAAAGAAGATTTCAAAAGAACTATACAAAAAGGTATGCAACTATTATACATTTATATTTTGGTTACATGTTTTATGGTTTTTACGTGAATTTGACATATTTGGTGTATATTTGACTGTAACTAAGAATCTATCACATCTCACTGAGCAAATATCAAGAGATATTATCTAATTTATTTAGCTTCACGCCATTATCCCGCATAGCAGGTAGACGGGTAGTACCTAGCATCGAGACACTCCGTAACCTGCTTTCCGCCAAATTTAGACAAGTATTGGAACTCAACGCCGCGCTTTGTCTTACTAGAGCGAGAAAATATAAAAAAAACGAAATAATACCTTTCCCCCGAGTGAGAATTAAATGTTACTAAATATTTAACACAAAATAAACATTTTGCTAATTTAAAAATAAATAAAATTGCAGGATCTGTTTGTATTATTAAATTAGACACTTGTAACTAAATCAATTATACATTTTACATTTACATTTTTTTACAATTTCACCAAAACAACATTTAATTTACAATTTTTATCTGTCTGTCTACCGATTTGTTCCGGCGAACCTCTACAATGGCTAAACTGATTTTGATGACAATTTCACTGGCAGTTAGCCGATATAATAGGAAGTATAGCTTGTTTTAAAATTTTAATATAAAGTTTCATAGATGTTGAACAGCTTGAAAAAAATCTTAATATCATAATATAATCTTATAGTTAACAAGCTAAATTTGATTTAGTATTAGTAAGTCAGTTTCTCGCAAAACGTCATTGGTCGGGTTACTTTGAGTGAACTCGGTTACAAGTGTTCAACCAGCGTAAACGGATTCCATTGACAGCTGAAATATTTACAGCTTTGAGTTCAAAGTAGTCTATGAACGGGTATTTGTCTTGCTTGGTCTTCGTAGATAGTTTACTGCTTTGCTTTGTGTTTTTATTCTACAGGAATATAGGTCTAACAAATAAAAATGACGCTATCCTGAAGAATTGAGAATAATCCGATTGTACGTGATTCGTTTTTTTTAACGAGTGTTGTACTCTGAAAGTTTCCTTATCTCTCTGCAATGCAAGTTCCACCCGCTCGGTGATTCTGCGGCGTGCTGAGGATTTTTTTAACTATAATTGTTTTTCTTTTAAGTAAATACTTTAGATAATTATATTTGTAAAGTTAATAATATTATTAAATATATCAAAAGTAGGTAAATTACAGTTTGAAAATTCCGATGAAGATTCTTGAATTCAAACTAGAGATAAAATAGATCTTAATACATACTCTACTATAATACATACTCTACTATAATATATATTCTACTATAATATATATTCTACTATAATACATACTCTACTATAATATGCCGTGCTTTATCTTGCTAAAAACGGCAAAATAATTTTTTTTATTTAGTATGTAATCATTACCCTGTGTGGGAATCGAACCCACGACCAATTGCATTTCCAGTATGTGTAAGTGTCCCACTGCGACTCTGGCCTTGGTTAGTAACATATCAATACTATAATCTCCATATCTATTACCTTCAATGGCACTTAAAGACCATTTAGTAGTCATTTAAGTTAACTGGAAATGTCTTCTGGGATAGTATTTCAATATTTTATTACCAAATAAACTTGAGGCTGGTCGTGGCGGAGTGTGACAGCGTCTGACTGTAAACGCGATCGGTTGTGGGTTCGATCCCTCCACTCGAGGGAGTGATTATATTTAAAAATTATTTTCACGTACTCACTCTGGTAAGACAAAGTGCGGCGTTAAATTGTACCACTTAACAAACAATGTCTCGGATTCGGTGAAAAGCGAAGTAAGGAGTGTCTTGACACTAGGTACCTTTTGTCTACCCTGCTATGCGGGATGAAAATGTGAAGCTAAAAACAAAAAAAATACAAAAATAAACTAGAAGGCTTTTCGCGTTTATTTCACAGAAGTAGCTCAAAGCAGACTTATAATCAACTTTAAACTTAGTTAGGACAATCTTAGCCTTAGATATTCCTTTGCCTTTTAAATTGATTTTTATTTCGTATAAAATAAACCACCGAGTACATCAAATGACGTATGTAAGTTACAATAATATAGATGTATGACTGAAAACGTGATCGGTTGTGGGTTCGATACCCACTCGGGAGAATGATTATATTTACATTATTTTCACCACTTAACACACAATGTCCAGAATTTGGCGGAAAGCGGAGTACAGAGTGTCTTGAGACCAGGTAGTTTTTTTCTACCCTGCTATGAGGGGGCGTGAAGCTTCTAAATCCCACTTTTGTAATATACAAAGGGAAGTATAATCATATTGGATTCTCTTGGGGATATCGTTGACACACTGAGCTCTATGACTCCATTTTAAAGCAATTAATGTACTATACGTAGTAAATGACAAATATTGAAACAACATCTCCTTGTTTCGTCTTGGTGGTATAATACACAAGGTCATCGACAAAGAAAAAAACAGCTTTTTAAATTCTTTCCTTTGAGCGACAAAATATTGTTACCGCTTTACTAAAGTTCAGTTCCGACTTGAAAAAACTGAAGGGCTTCAGAACTTACTCTGAGCTATATTTACATATAAATATATGTTCTCTACATCCACAGTCTACAGATAAGCACAAAAGAATAGAGACCATAGAAAAAGGTTTTTAATATTGAAATACAAAATATATTTTAGAAAATATCTGCGCTTGTAAGAAGAAGCTGGTGTACATTCCTCCGGTGAAGAGACCTGCGCCCCCGCGAGAGGAACACGACTATGCGCCTGTTGAAATTAGTATGTAGAGAAACTCTTATTCGAATAAGTTTGAGCATTTTTACCCCAAAATAAAAGAAATATGAATAAATAAATATAGACAAAATAATTTAAATAAATAAAGCATATGTTCTTGTAATTCTAGTCAAAGCCTCTTAAAGGCGTTATTAGTTTTATAATGCCAAAATATTATCTAGTGCTGTCTCGTGTCATACAAAGATATGTTTGAGTGATTTGTTTATAATAAAACAACATTGAGTATTAGTACTAATTGGTAATAATTAAGGGGACGTTATTTGATATTAATAGTTATATTTTAAAGGAAGTCACTTGTATAGTAATATTATTAAAAAAATATCTGTTATCTTTTTAAGTATACTTTGTATTCTAACAGATATATAAACCAATGAATAGAAAAAGGTGAAGCTGAAGAAAGTACGTTATTTAAAGTAGAAATGGAACAGTGTAGGTACTAAGAGGTTATCTCTAGTGTCAAGACACTCCGTTGTCCACTATTAGCAAATTGGAGATATTGCTTGTTGAGTGTCAAAGCTCCACATTCGCTTTATCTTCATAAATAGTTGAATGTAAGTAACACAGTTTCACTGAGTGGCACTCGAACCCGCATCCACTCCCAACTACAGCTAACGTTGCCCCACGGCGCCACGTGACACACTTCCTCCTCGACAGTACACACGCCTCCTCTCACGCGCGTCTGTCGCTGCACCTACTGCACGAAGCCGATACTTCCGGAGCAAAGCGAGCCGTATTGTATACAATTCAAACAAGTACCTAAAAACACAGGTAAAGTGGGTTGTTATTATTTAGAGTAATTTCAATTGATTTAATATGAAAATTAAAATAAATCTTTATCTCTACATAGTTTAATATTATTATGTTTTTGGGATATACACAATATACTGGATTTTGTTTGTATGTATGACTGTATGTATGACTGTATGTATGTATGCATATAGGACATTTATATTGTGTGAATATCATAATAAGAGCTTAAACTAATAATTATCGAAGTATTTCTTTCACCATTAAAAGCAAAAACAATCAATTTGAAGATATATTTAGTAGAAGATTTGGTAGTATTGTGTTAAGGTAAACAAAGTGTAGAAGTCCTATTCCTCGGTCATTGTGCGTCGTTAACTAGGTTGGACTTTTTGTATCACAAAATTATGACTCCTCCTCCAAGTCGATTGATAATTAGCGAAGCACCGAAATAGCTCAGTTACAAGGTACGGTGCGGACGACGTTGCGAGCTTACAGCTGACACATGAAGAATGTTGTTTTATTTTAGCGTGGCGCTTCTATCCCGCATTGCAGGGTACACAGGAAGTAACTAGTGTCTCCGTACTCCTTTTTCCGACGAATTCGGGACAATGCGTGTTGAGTGGCTGAACAGAACGTCGCGTTGTGTCTTACCAGATCACATTGAGGGATAGTTACGTTATTATTACACGTTATTATTAGCATTTAGTTTGCTTTTTAAAATTTCTTTTATATGTCGTTGTCTATTTAAATTATTATTTTGAATAATAAAATGACCCATTTTTGACTAATTTTCTGGAATTCGACGAATAGTTTCAAATTCCATTCTTCCAGTAAAAAGCTATTTTATTTATTTTAATTATAAAATCTATAGCTGAAATCAGGTCAACATGACCCAGCGACATCCTCGTAGTTATTGTCACGTCATTTGCGCTAAGTCAAACAATAATATGTATGACAGCATGTCGTCAAGTTTAAAACAAAAAAATGTCAACTCAACGTCCCATATGTACTTTTGAGCCGGTATTAGTAGAGGCTTTGTACAGAACCCCATGTCACCAGAGCCATTCGGTGAGACGGCTTCACTGTGCTAATTTCCATATATTTTTGAAGTAATTCCCTAAATGTGTTTAAGCTTGCAGAAACCGTTGACTTTATATTGGGGTAGAGTCTAAACGCGTGTTACAATTGGTTTACTTTGGTTTTCAGGGATTGCAGTTACTTAGTTTATCAGAACAGAATTTTGATTCTTAAAGTAATTTACAGTATATCTTGGTCTTAAGATGATACAATCCCTCCTATATATCTATACTCGTATATGTTAAAAAATTAAAATAAAATCTTGCATATAAAGATATTAAAAGTACATTTAAATAATAAATTAATATAAAATATTTTGAATGAAACTATTTCAACTAAAAACTAAAAATTTGATACTCTAAAATATATTTTACAGAACTTGGCTCTTTGAACACATTACAGTACTTAAAGAACGCCGAAAGAGCGACGAAATTCTTATACGTTTGTTACAACTTATTCATGTTGTTAGTATCTCTATAGAGATACCCAAAGTCTGCTGCCCAAAGATTTATCTAAGAAAGTTCTGTCGTTTGGCAAAAGGAAATATTTTATTAAATATTTTACTATTAAGTTAAGTTTATTATCAAAAGTAGACTTTAATATAATAGTTTCATTTAAAATATGAAAAACAGATTATTTAAAAATATTTAAAGGTATAAAATATAGGTTTCTATATTGAAAATATAGGTTTGTTGAGGCCGGTCGTGGCGCAGTGGGACTGCGTCTGATTGTAAACGCGATCGGTTGTGGGTTCGATCCCCACTCTGGGGAGTGAATATATTTAATTATTTTCACTTCCTCGCTCTGATAACAGACAAAGTGTGGCGTTGAGTTCCACCTTGCAACACGCATTGCAACTCGAATTCTGTGTAAAACGAGGTACAGAGTGTCTTGACACTAGGTAGGTTTTGTTACTACCCTGCTATGCGGAATATAAGCGTGAAGCTAAAATATATGTATATATTTATATAATGTTTCTATCATAATATAAGTACAAAAGTATTTTCCAATAACTTTATTATGATTCATGATATAATTCCTGTTAACTTTCAAGAAAATGATACGATAAGACTTAGAGACTCTATTAAATAAACGTTGTTACAGTATGCTCTCGCACTGTGGCTCTGCGGAATGAAGGAGGAATTTCAGCGCGTTGGAGAACAGCAGTGCGACACTGGCCGGGAAAGACTGTTACTAAAGGTTATGATTCTTTATAAATTGTAAAGTAAACAACGGAGTGTTTTAACACTGGGGCTTATTTTCTTGTGTTAAATACATAGAATTTATATATTTAACATGAGGCCAGCCGTGGTGCAGTACAGCATCTGATTTTTGTAGGTTCGCATCGTTCGGGTATTTTAATTATTTTCATTACCACGCTCTTTACATGAGTTGTGCCGATCAATAGAAATGTTTCGAGTTCGGTGGTAAGGGGAATATGGAGTGTCCTAAGACTAGGTACTTCCTGTCTACTCTACTATGCGGTATAAAATTTTAAATCAAAAAACATAAAATATATATTATAAATATCTCGTTTAACAAAAATCACTTATAGATTTCTTCATAGATATTTTATTTCGTTATTTAGTACATTTCAAATTTAGACGGACTCGTGAATGAGCGAGCTCTATCAGCAGATCTCAAGTTGAAATACGAACGATGAAAGATGCCTCGAACTAGAACTGTAATTATAGTATAAAAGCACTTTCAAAGAAACTTGTTTCAAATAATTGGAAATGAAATTATTTTAAATTAATCTTGAAAAACAAACATCTTATTATTTGACTCAATAAATAATTCGCAAACCTCGGCCAATGTTAAAAGGGAATAAAAGCGTACTTTCAATTAATCGTAAAAGAAGTAAGAGTTTAAGTGTAGTCTATAATAATAAAAACAAAAATATATTTTACTTAGATATTCCTTTTTGTTTTGATAACAATTTTTAGAATTATATAATGATTGAAAAAGCGGCTTTACGCTTTCTGCCTTCCCTTCTTCCCTTCTTCTCTTCGTATTGCAGGGTAGTCAGGGAGAACACACTGTCAAGACTCTCTATTGACTGTTACCGAGAGAAATCGAGATATTGCCTATTAAGTGGTGACCTCTATGCCGCTTTTTATAATACAGCGGAAATCAGAGTACACCGTCCGTCCGTCTTGGGTTCGATACCCACCTCAGTAAATATGTCAGTAAAACATAGAGACAAATTAAAAAACTAATATTATTTAACTCTAATGTGGAATGTGAAAAGAGGAAATTGGAGAAATGAAATAACGCTTTTTCATAGAGAGGCCACCGTGAGGCAATGAGACACTGTCTGATTGTAAACGAGATTGGTTGTGATTATTCTCCTCGGGGGAATGATTTTAAATAAAAAGATTACTTTCATTTCTCCGCTCTTTGGCCCAAAAATGTGGCGATGAGTTCGTCACTCAAACGGATATCTTAATTTCACGTGAAAAATGAAGCCTGAATCTTTTGTTTTTTACATAAAACACTAGACATATTACATAGAAGTATGTAGTACTTTAACACTAGTCTTTGCGAGAAACCAGAAGTAACCTTAAAATAATACTAAAAAGTACTTCTAAATCATCGTTACTTACAACGTGACAGCAATAAATCAAAAGAAACGAGTTCTAACGGAGGTAACGGGCGTTAACAGTGTTATAAATCATTGCGATATAAGGAGGGTGTAACGATTTCTTATTTCTTGTACAGGAAGTTATTTATTATAGAAACCAGTTATCGAAAAACTGCAACCTTCTCCTGTAAGGAGACGGGATAGAATACAATTTCTATCCACTTCTGGATAGCATCCCGTAAGAGGCGGGTATCCCAGAAATTTGGTGGTAGGAGGATAAACCTCCGACTGCCTCGGGACCACTTTCGTGACGTTCCGCTACAATGTTATGTAAGCCAGCTTTCTCTATTTCCACGCATCTTTTCCCTCACAGTATCCACTACACTCCTTCTCCTCCTCTTACTCCTCTTACAGTTCTGACTGCCGAGGCCACTACACTATCTTTTCCATTCTAAGGTCGGCAACGTATCCACAACTCCAATATCGTGGATGTTCAAGGATGGATGGGCCAAGGTGATCATTTACCATTAGGTGCCCCTGTATGCTTGTTTGCATCCTCTTTTTATATAAATACCTTTAAAAGAAAAACAAAACAATATATATAAATATAATTATATATAACTAGTAGCCCTGTTATGTTTCTATCCCTTCATACTCCGCTTACATTAGCAATTGTATTTTAAATATATGGTAGCAGTTTTACACTTCAGACCCTCTTGGCGCAATGGTACAGTGTCTGACTGTAAACGCGATCAGTTGGTGGGTTCGATTACTACTCGAGGAAACGATTATATTTATTAATTATTTTTATTCGTCCGCTCTGGTTACAACAACATAACGCATTCCCACGTAAATGTTGGGTTCGCTACTTGTCACACAATGCCGCAGTCACCAAAGTATCTTGACTCTAGGTTGTTTCTGACTATCCTTCTCTGTAATGCTCGCGCTGTAGGTGTGCGTGCTAATATTGTGTAGTTTGGTTTTATTGGTTTTTATAATATGTAACTTGATAAATGTACATGATGATGATGATGATGATGATGATGATGATGATGATATGAGAAATTAAATTAGCTTGTTTTTTTTATTTAGTTCAACTAACTAAATGTAATAAAAAATATTTGAGTTTCGTGATTATTACACATTTTAAATGACGGTCAGATGAAATCGTTGATTACTTTCATAATTAATGTTACTTAAAACTGTTTTTATTACCGCTTGTATTTTAGTATTTGAAAATAATGTTTCCTAACCGACATTTCGCAGTAGTGTGTGGTCACAGGCAGACCGATACTTGACTCAATGTAATCCATTTAAAATAATTCTTTTACAATAGTTTTAATAGTTAATATAGTTTTGAAAATGAGGAGAAATCGTAAAGTTTTTTGAGTTAAGTTTTTTGAATTAGTAAATAAATATTTTATTTTTATTTAGTAAAACTCGTGATTTTTTTTCGTAGATTTTGTTACAACTACTTATTAAGGACAAAAAAACCGATTAAAATTTTTCCCGCATAGCATTGTAGAAATAGCGCAGTTAATCTGTTTTATATATATATATATATATATATATATATATATATATATATATATATATATATATATATATATATATATACATAAATCTGTCAAGTTGTGTCTAGACACTAGATTGTCTCCCACTACCTTTCCATATGGGATGAAAGGTAAAGCTGCTTACAGTACTATTATATTGTCAACATTCTACCGTTACTCTCTAGTAACTGATACACAAAACCCGTCTCGTACATTTCCGCACTTCCCCACTTTGGGAGCACCGTGGGTGTTATTAGGTCATCGTTAAGAGTTACTGCCTTCCCTTGTTTCCTTTTTCCAGTATCTTAAGTATCCCTAAGGTGATTGACCTCTGTAATGAAGGGCAATTATTTTGTATAAGTACGAGAGAGCTCGTATATTTTATTAGGTTTTAGTAAAACGTAATTGATTTTGGATTCCATTCCTAATCGGAAAATGATTAAAATTGATTAAAATTGTGGTGTAGTGTTTGACACTCAACATTTGGTCCGAATATCAGGTGAAAAGTAGTCAACGGAGTGTCTTGACACTAAGTTTCTTCTCATTAACCAGGTACTTGAGCTGCTTATATAATAATTATCTATGACGTACTACTTGTATTAAAAAAAACACACCACTTGGCAAATCTCAAAGAAGTATTCGGGTCAAAGAACACGTCTTAAGTTTTTAGAACGCCATGTCTGAGTGTATAAAATGTATTTATGTATGTATGTATGTACATGTGTATGTGTATGTACATACAAGTCGCCTCGCTTAGCCACTACCGGAAGGGTGTTCCTTATTTTCTAAGTCCCCGTTGATCTTAGCCTTTATATCTGGAACTTTCAAAGCTCTTCTATTGTATCAAATCTTAGTATTATTAACTTTATTGCTTACTTTAATAACAACTCCAGGATAGTGGATTCAAAAGTTTTAAGAGTTTATCTAGTAAGCAAAAGCTTGATCTTAAAGTTTTGAAACTTTTCTACTGGTCTCAGAACTTGGAACTTGTCATTGTAGTATGTTGAAATACTTTGAAATGCATTATCTCGTTCTTACGAGCTTTATAACCGACGATTTAGCTCTTTCAGTTCGCATTCCTTCCAAAGGTATGCTGAGTATCTTGAGATTTACGTAAACTGTACCAAATATTAATATTATAAACTACTTCTCGCCTGCCATTTTGTATGCGTAGTAACGAAGATATGAAATATTAAGGAGTTTGATGATGTTTAATATTTCAATTGAATAAGCCAGTCGTGGTGCAGTGGCACAGCGTCTGACTGTAAACGCAATCGATTGTGGGTTCCATCCCCACTCGGGGGAATGATTATATTTAAATTATAATCACTTCCTCGCTCTGGTAAAAGACAAAGTGCGGCGTTGAGTTCCACCACACAACACGCAATGTCTTGAATTCGGTGGAAAGCGAAGTACGGAGTGTCTTAACTCTAGGTCCTATCTACCCTGCTATGCGGGATAAAAGGGTGAAGCGAAAAAAATAAATGGAAATGTAATTGTAACACAGAAATGATTTTTTTAAGTTTGTTATGAAAAACAATTATAATTTCGTACTAATTTGAGAGTCTTTAAATCTCTTTAAAGCGGACGCAACGCAACATCCTTTGTTACAAAACTTCTACAACTCTAGCTCTATCTTTGTCCAGTTTCTAATTTATATATAACTCACGAATGATTCCACGTGTCATGTGTGGTTGCATGTGGGTGCACATGCGACGTCCAGCGTGCACTATGGTCTCAACAATCATTTGTAACTAACACCAGACACGTTTAATTCCCACTCTACGGTCGCTGCTACACGCAACGTACACGTACGCGTGTAACCCAACGCCGCGACCGCTTTGCCTCTTTATTCTAAGCATCTGATATCTTTTAAGATATTCATTTGAAGGAAATGCTGTAAAGAACAATGTTGCTCTACTTTAAGTACTCAACGTGTCGTCTCAATACAGTTATTAACGTAAATGTAATGTTGATTTGTTTCATATGGCGTTGGTAATAACGCATTGTTTAACAAATAAGGTAAAAATAAATTAATACTAGGAGTCTTCCTTTTGGACTCTTTTTTCCAATTTACTATTTTTAAAAACATTTTTTTAATTATATTTTAGCTTCACGCTTTTATCCAGCATAGCAGGGTAGACAGAAAGTACCTAAATTCGAATTCGAATTCGAGACATTGCGTGATGAGTGATGGAACTCAACGCCGCACTATCTATTATCAGATCGAGGAAGTGAAAATAATAATAAATATAATCACTCCGCCGAGTGTAGATCGAACCCACAACCGATCGCGTACAGTCAGACGCCGTCCCACTGCGTCACGACCGACCTCACTCGTTTTAATTTAATAATTCAAAAATTAAAGTAACCTTATTCTTTATTACATCAGCTCTGTATCATATACCGTGTATACATTACACACGCAATATAGAATCGGCGGTTATTTTAATATAACAAATAGACAGTCTAATTTTATTTATATGTATAGATAGTATAAAGTAGAGTTGACTGACTCCGTTCTCTCTCGCACTGTTCGTGTCTAATGCTTTTATTAACACACTAAAAGGAAGCGCCCGATGAATTGTATTAAATGAAACGAATATATATTTTTTCGTACAAAAAATTCTTGTACAAATCATTTTGCTTCTGTTAAAATTATCTTTTTCAGAACAACGGAAACAAAAGTTCCGTTACTTTACATTTGTATCAGAAGTATGTAAATGAATACTGCTATATTGGAATATATCAAGTTATTGTTCACTGTAGAGCCCAACAAAGCATGTCACATTATTGTCACGGCAATACTATTAACATTTTAATGTTGCTTTTCTCAGTAAGTGAATTACTAATTTTGTATAAGAAATAAATGATTTCTGAAACCGTAATTTGCAATATAATGGGATCTTGGAATTAAGTATTGTTTGCAAATGTTTGACTACAACTTTGTTTTGATTTCACGCTTTGTCCCGCATTGCGGAGCGGTCAGAAACAGTCCAGTGTCAACACACTCCATTGAATGCTCTGTGGCGAATTTAAATTCGCGTTTTATTATACCAGAGCGGAGAAATGGATATAAATTTTAAATACAATCTCCCAAGTGGGAATCAGACCCACAACCAACCGCGCTAACAGACACTATCCCACTGCTACAAGGTGGCCTCATACCACAGTGTACTGTTTTAAAAAAAATGGAAATTTAAAATTGAAAGGCATTTATTTTATCGTTGGTTCCAATATTTGGAAAAACTTTATACTTGTTGTATTCTGAATTTCGTTACTAGTCAGATACTTCTTTCTTCCATATTGTCATTCCAGCTTCACGCTATTTCCTATAACGCAGGATAGTGAGAGATAACCTAGTGCCATGATATTCCATTTTCCTCTTCCGGGCAAAAATCGAGATCGATTATATATTCGACTGTCGTGAATTGTGAGCGGAACTTGATACCGTACATTGTCTTACAAAATGAGAATAGTTTATTTCTTACTTCTCTTATAATTCATTCGAGTGGGAGTCGAACCCACAACCAATGATGTTTACAATCAGATCGATTGTCGCTGACAAGAACAAGCGTGGCGTTAAGTTCACTACTTACAAAACATTGTCTAGATTTTATGCGGAAAGTATTCAACGGAGTGTCTTGACAGTGGGCTGTCTCTGAATGCTCTATTATGTCATTGTTTTGTTTACAATAAGTAAAATATACGCAAGAATTCACTTTGAAAATGTAATTAGGTGCCTGTAGGGCGGCCTGCTACAATGAAACTGCGAAACGACATTAATTGTACTCACAACGGACACATGTACAATGAGCACGGATGTCTAATCTTCAGTGCGGAATTCGTTTAAAACGTTTCACGATGTAAGTCGACGCAATGAGAGGACTCCTTGAGACGTCCGCTCCAGAGATGAACTGTGAACAGCCGTGTTCAGACAACATTGTTTTAATGAGTTGGTCAGAAAACTGTTTTCTTTGGTTTTATTTAGTATATTGTTTTTTACTCCTCTCCTACTTCTTGCCTAGCAGATAGCAACAGAAGCTAGTGTCAAGACACTCCGTTCTCTTTTGAATATCGTAATTGTCTTACATGATTATAAGACACTTCGTCTAATGCAGGGAACAGCTTAATTGATATCTCATGTTGATAATAATAACAATAAGTGTTATGTTTTTAACACTTGATCTTTTAAATACTCTTAAGCTCGGAACCCAATCTTAATGATTTTAATTTTTTTTTTAAATATCGGTTTGGTTTAGTCTGTACGTAGCAGTTATTATGAAGTCACATTCAGACGAAGTGAACATACAAATTAGAACTTCCGGCTACTTTATCCATCCATTTCCGGTTTTTAAAACCTCTTTTGCCTTTATTCGTTTTACAAACACGTATAAAAAATATTAAATATTTTATCAATAATGAAATAACTTTGCTTATCTAGTTTATATTATATGTTAAATCTATAAACAGCCGTAGAGGCCATCGTGGCATTTATTCCATACCCGTTATAGCAAAGCAGACAGTAAGTACCCGTGTACAAGATATATCAAATTGTTTTCTCTCTTGATATTTTACTGAATACGGAACAAACAAGCTTGCACTCTAAACAGGCGATGAGTTGTATTTGCGCGTATCGCCAGTAGAGTGCTCCGCTTGTGTATCAACTAGTGAGCTCGTAACGAGCACAGTGTACAACTCTCCTACTCGCACATGTCACGTGGAAGCTGAACTAGATGTAGTTGTGGAAGCTTAGTCTATTATTGGAATGATGACTTTGTCGTGATTGTTGGTAAGGGTTTCATTGTACAAAGTATTTTGTAAGTTCGATTTCCGCTTGAGGTAATATTTGTATCTAAACATTGTTTTCTTTTGTTCCTTCCGGTTGGAAACACAAAAAGTGGTGTTCAAATGCACGTTCAAAAATCAATGTCTTTTAAATAATAAAAACTTAGGCAATGAATGTGTTTGAATTATTTGTAAAAATCATTGTCTAGCAAACGGATAAGGTCATTTTTCTTTAGCTTCCTGCTTTTATTCTGTATGTCAGAAGAGAGAACAAATGTAGAGAGTGTCAAGACACTCAGTGCTCGGCTTTACGCTGTATTCAAGACATTGTGTGTTAAGTGGCGAAACTCAACGCCACGCTTTGTCTTACGAGCGAGGATATGGAAATGAATATAATCATTCTCTGAGTAGGAATCGAACTCAAAACAAGTTTACAATCTTACACTGTACCACTGCGCCATGACCTCTAAATCTCTCTTTTATGTTGATATAATTAATAATTAAAACCTAATTTTCGCCACCACTCTGATAGGATTGAGTAAAACATATAAACTACTCAATAAAACCTTTATAAGTGTAAATACTTCACTCAGGCAGCAGGCTCTATTAGACACATGTAGGTGGGACAGAGGTGAATTCCTTGCGTACTGCCATACATATTTGATTAGAACTAACCGAATCGTGTCACAAAGCTATATTGGGCAAGTCGCTTGCGATTTACTGAGCTTTGCAAATTCACTATATATTGTGAATAGTAAAGAGAATGAGATCTTTAATGCGCAGTGGTACAGTGTCAGACTGGAAACACGATTGGTTGTGAGTTCGATACCCATTCAGGCAAACGATCATGCTAACAAAATTTTGAGTATCCCTCTGTTAGGACTTAGTGCAGCCACGCGATACAGAATGTCAAATTTGTACCAAATGTCTAAAACGAAGTATTTCAATATTATAAACTGTTCGCCAACTCTGTTATGCGATAAGTGAAGCTGCTTGCGTTTTGTAGAAAAGAAATATGTTTATACGGCGACGTGCATATTGTAGTGGTTTTAGTTACAGTACTACGTTTTTACAAAAACATAGACCTTACTAGTAACTTTATAATTACCTAGATACACAAATAAGTACCGAGGTAACATAAATTACCTAACTAACTAACTTTACCTAAGTTACGTTAAGTATCATAATGGTAAGGTCAGCAGTAAGACCATTAATGTAAGTCATTTTTTACACACTCCTGTACTTACATATGTATATATGTCTAACACATGGTAGCGCTTTTTAAACATTTAAAAAATCCGAAAACAACGCTTTGAAGTGAACATCAATCTCAACCACTACTGCGTACTTGAACTCACAACCACTGTTAGCACTACTGTACTTGACAGTCACCGACTGAGCCACGATGGCCTCATGTGTTTAATCACTTTGTGACCGATAAGACACAAGGTAACGTGTGTTATATTTATTATTTTATTTTAAAATTATTTTTTATATATTATTACAAAACATATGGGCTTTTTGCGCTTCGCCTCCATTTAAATTTTTATATTAAACATTGCATTAACAATACATAGAGTTATATTAATATATATTTTTTCAGTGCCATGGTGTCGTCCTCCGGGAGTGTCTCTACAGTGCACTCCCGCCTCCGGCACTCTGGAGCGAGACACAGTTGACACGATTGACGTATCTTTTTGTAGCGACACTTGGGGTGTATATTATGACCAAATACTTATACAGGTATGTACATATATTTGTATATATTTTTATATATTTTCATTTTCAGTTAAGTAGCTACATTAATATTGTTCTAGGTTTTAGTATTCTAACTTGTATTTAACACTTATTTGAAATGGAAAATATAAACATTTTTTTTAATATTAACTTCAATACTAATTATATACAATGAGCTTGCTATCAAAAGTAACGGTGTTTTCCAAATTTCAACCCTATCAGATACTAGCAAGTGAGTTTGATTTTGCTTGGCAAGACCCACACTGACGTTCTAAAAGCGCAGGTCTTTGTCTGGGTCACGTGACACAGAGAAGAACGAACAAAAGAACGACAGGACACTTTGCGTCCGCCGTCTTGTTCAAATATAGCATTGTCTTCAGATGTAATATCAAATAAATAACATAACTAATCGCCGCAAACAAACCGCTGTGAGACTGAGTTTATCTTAGAATCTTTCTCAACTTAACGCTTTATCTCGCAAGGCAGAGTAGTTCCAAACACAACTAGGTGTCAAGACACTCCGCTGCCGCTGTTTCCGCCAGAAATCGAGATATTACGATTGATTGGAAATCGAACGCACGATCAATCGTTACAGTCAGACGGTGTTCTACTGCGCCACGATGGTGTCTATCTCAGGCAATTCTTAATTAATGATAACAATAAATAATAAGTAAATTAAAAAAAAATTGAGGCCGGCCGTGGCGCAGTGGGACAGCGTCTGACTGTAAACGCGATCGGTTGTGGATTCGATTTCCACTCGGGGCAGTGATTATATTTCAATTATTTTCACTTCCCCGCTCTGGTAAAAGACAATGTGCGGCGTTGAGTTCCACCACTCAACACGTAATGTCTTGAATTCTGCTATGCGGGATAAAAAGCGTGAAGCTAAAAAAAAAAAGTAAATTTAAAAAGACAATTCTGTGGATGAATCGCCTCAAATCCTCATTACCAAAACTTTTATAAGAAAAAACGAAATAATATATAAGATTTGTGTTTCACTTAATAATTATTTTCATATATTTATGTTAACTTGTTTTTCAAAGTAACGTAGCTCTCGTATTTTATTTTACTCTGTTCCATACTTTCCAACAAAAAGGGTCGACTTTATTAAGTAAGTACATTTGGTTCAGTCCATTTACAATAAATGTATAACGGGAAGTATTGTACATTATGGCGTATATACAGTTGTTAATGTTAAATATGTAACGATTGATAAAATATTGAACAAAATATTGACATTTGGCATCGAACCAGCAACCACCTATATAGACTTGGATTCCTTAACTTCTAGACAAAGAAGATTATAACTGTCACTTTCTTTATTCAAATTACGCACTAAATTAATGATTTAAGTCACATTTGAATCGTCAATTGATATGAAAGTGTCAGTATTGTCAGTCCTACTAGCAGCTGCCACCAGATTGGACCCAGTTCTACTGAGAGGAGCTGGCGAGAAACTCTTTTCAAATGTAAATGCAGCTGCTCATAATAAATATTTGAAAAGTTGGCAACATTGATTGCGAAATAGTGTCACTGTAAACGTGATAGGTTGCGAGTTCGATTCTGAGTCGGGGGAAGAATTATATAAGACAAACCACGCCGTTGATTTCCACTACTCACGTATTTCTCGATTGTGTGCAGAAAAAAAAGACGAAGTGACTTGATACTAGGTTGTTCTGGATATGCAGGAAAATTGTACTTGAATCCAACGCCGCGGTTTGTATTATCAGAATTGAGAAATAATAATAATTAAAAATGATCATTCCCCCGACTGTGGATCGAACCCACAGTCAATGACGCTTCCACTCAGAAACTGTACCACTGCAGCATTATAGCCTGTTGATGTAATATTACATATTTACATTACATTATATTATTTGCAATCTAAGCATGTGTGTGTTCTCATATCGACTGTTGCTTTCGACCGTGGGGTCGCTATTAGCATATAGACGCTTTACGTAAGCAAATATCATAAGATTAACTCGATAAAGTTTTTCTGTTTAAAACAACACATCATATATGTAATTTGCTTTGTGTTCCAAATTAAATGATTATAATAATGAATCAGATCGGTTGTGGTACAGTGGGACAGCGTGACTGTAAACTCGGTCAGTTGTGAGTTCGATTCCCACTCGGGGAAATGATTAAATTAAATTTATTTTTATTTCCTCGTTTTTGAGTTGAGTTCCGCCACTTAACACGCTATGTCTTGAACTTGGCGAAAAGTGGAGTACGGAGTGTCTTGACACTTACTTGACAGGTACTTCCTACACCTTACTAAGCGGGATAAAAATATGAAGAAGCAAATCGTTTTGTATGAAACATTTACTATGTTGTTCAATTGAACGTATCTTGAATATTCTTATATATAAATGTTGATATATTTAATAAATAGTTTAAAGGAAAACTTGTACAATGAAAAATTAAAATATTTAAGAAAGCTAAATTGCACGATATGTCTTTTACATACAATATCCACTTTACGTACAGTTAGCTGCTCTCCGGTCGATACTTGTTCTTATGATAGAATATATATTAGTTTGAATTTCGTCATTGCCCAAAGAATTCTAATAGAACTTTAGTAAGCGGTTATTAATTCTTAGTTTTAGAGCAGTTTCAACTTTGATTTTCCTTATAAAAGGATATTCTCTTTGCTTCACAACTCACAGCAGGTACAGCAGGGCAGACAGGAAGTACCCAGTGTCACGACACTCCGTACTCCGCTTTGTCTTACCAGAACGAGGAAAGAGAAATAATCTTAATGAAAAACATCCTTCAAATGATTATCGAACCAAATCTCGAGAATATACCAAAAAAAATATTTCATATCCACACTTAGAATTAGAAAACATTTTTGAAAAAACGTATTTCAATAATGTTTTCTAATCCTAAGTGTAGACGGTATCCAAGAGGCGCGGGTTCGAATCCCTATGCTTTCAAATTTTTATACGTTTTTTTCAAATTTTGATGGGAATTTCCCTGGAGATAGCTGATGTAATAAGGAGTAAGTTTTATTTTAGAATTGTAAAATAACATGTAAAGATATTAAATTTCACGCGGACGAAGTCGCAAGCACTGCTAGTTGTAATTATAAATAAAATTACCTTCATATATAAATATATGATTTATTATGAAAGTACGCCGAAATACTTATAGCATAGTAAATAAATCAAATAAAAATGCAAAATACACCCTCTATAAACAATCATACTGGTGAGAGAAAAGGAACAATATAATAGATAAGTACAATGTACACGCAAAATAGATTTAGTCTATATTATTTCCTTATGAAGTCCAAGTTAGCGAAACGTTATGACCAAATGGAATAAAATCTAGGTTTTGGCACTAAAATGCGTTACATGAGTTTATTGAGAGTACAGTGGGTCTAGTGCAGTCGTAGTGAGGGCGGGCGGGGAGAGGTTGGAGCTGTTTGGCAAACTCCCGCCGAAAACGGTGTTAGCGGAATCTATTTGAACTCTGCCAGTAAAGTGTTAAGACGTCTTGAAATCCTCACTAATGCATTATTAGTTTGTGTGTGTTTGTCTGTTTTGAGTATGTATTCTTTTAGTAAGGGTAAAAAGAAATTAAAAATCTAGTATAGATTTTGCGTGTTTTTTTTAATGCGGGGTTCAACGCCGCGATATAGTTTTGTAGAAAACTATATATTTACTATAGTTTTTAAATGCATGTTTAACATGGCATATGATAAAATCAAAAGTATAAATGATTACCCAAGTGCAAGTCTATATTGTTTTGTAAAATTTTAGAACTCTTCCACTTTCAAGCATTTCAGACAGAGCTTAGTTTAGAGAAGTCATTGAGATTAGCTGTGTGTTTTAATGGAGCACGCCTTATCCAATTCTTAAGTTGCTATTTCCCCTGCCGGTGGTTGCCTGGAAGAAGTCGTAGTTTTAGCGATGAGGTCACCAAATGTTCTTATACATTACAATAATAACTCTTGTATTGACATTAACTTACTAACAAAGAAACTCTTCCGCTTTATATTATTAGTATAGATTACTTATTTACAGATAGAACATTTAGAGCCTGTAGTGCTGGACGTGTGGGTGGAGGTGGTCGGACCTCCGTTACACTTCGCGTTGAAGCCTTTCGAGCTGGACTTACCGCCTGTTCTGTGGTATACTTTTTTTAGCTTCACGCTTTTATCCCGCATAGTAGGATAGACAGAAAGTACCTAGTGTCAAGACACTGCGTACTTCGCTTCAACCGAATTCGAGACGAACATCGAGAAAATAATTTAAATAAAATCATTTCTCTGGTATAAGTACTATGTCATTCTCTTTCAAAGAATTTACAAAGTTGTCGATTAGTGACCAATTTAAATAACACATATTTTGCACAGAAACGCATTTGAAATGTTTCATAGTGGTGTGTACTCGTAGCGCGTAATGGCGTGGGTTTACTAGGATATTTCCTTGCGCATTGTCACTCAGTATTTTCTTTACCTTATAGCTATTTAGTAGTAGACAAAGAGAACTAGAATAGAGGACAAGATCCTCTTCCTTATTTTATGGTTGAGCTTAACGCTGTACGTTGTCATGATTACGTGAATATGTAAGTAATACATGTAAATATAACGCAGGATGTCCAACTCTGACCCGGAGCGCAGCGTCCTCTTCACAAACACTTCGCAAGCTGATCTTCTGATTTACCCATACATTTTAAAGGATCATGGTATTGAACATTTTTTAAAAAACGTATAATAGTCTGAACGCTAGGATTCGAACCCGCGCCACTTGAAAACCTTTCAAGCGCTCTGATCGCTAAGCCATGCGTTTTCCTCAAGGAACTACAGCGTTGGTATAAAGGCGGTCTTATCACCACAAGTGTAAGTATAACAATTATTGATAAGCAACTAGAATCGACCCTTTTGCAACTAAATGAGCCGAGTTCCTTTATGTCATTAACTTACTTAATATATCTTCATTATAGAGTACATTCAAGAGGCGCTGCCATTTCGCCTCTACATACGTCTCTACGACGTGCTCCCGCCTACTTGCCCCTGTGTTACTGCTTTCAAAGGTACTTTACTGTTAGAATACAGGAAATGTTAATATCTATATTTCTTCCTTACCTCTTTAGGATACAATTCCACTTTTACGCCATTTTAATAATAAAAAAGACAAATAAAAACGGTATTTCTATATAAAGAAATACCGTATAATAGCAAACAAGTAGTTTGTTATCTTCAATAATAGCGTAATAAGTTTTCGATTAGTTCCAACTATTTCTGTAAGTGATTCCATGTCGATACAAACGGTAATGAAACTTGTTAGTTGCTGAGTAAAAGTAATTCATGTAAGAACATTGAAGAAGTGGTCTGTAAGAACAGACCGTAAAATATATATATATGTATATATATATATATATATATATATATATATATAATGCTGAAAACTAAATATTTTGAACTATGTAAATAAGAATTTGCTTATATAATGATATTTACAAATAAAACGGCATTTCCGGAATGTCATATATTTTTGTACATCCAATTAGGAATAAGGAAAAGAAAGATTCACGATCCAATTTGGCACTTCATTTGATAGTGTCTTATATCACGTTTTTTGATGTATTTTCTCGAAACTTTGACGAAAAGAAAAACATGAGTCCTCGAGTTTATTTCCTTGATTTAATTTTCAACCTTTATTGTTTTATTAAATACGTGTTAGAATATAAAAAACGTATTTGGAAATTATAATTTGTAGTTTAGTAAATATATTTAATGAGTTGAGGCCATCGTTTCGTGTCTTCACGTTTTATCCCTCATAGCAGTGTGGTCAGAGAAAACCTAGAGTCAAAACACTCCGGTTACCGCTTTCCGCCCAATATCGAGACGTTGCGATTGAGTGGTAAAGTCACCGCCCTGGTTTGTTTCAACAGAGAGGAAAAATTAAAATAAGTTTTAAATATCGTAATGGTTTTAAATAATCGAATCGAATCGTTACGTACAGTCCAGATGCCCCACGGTGGCCTCATACCACAATGGGACCATGTCTGACTGCTCATACTCCGGATGTGGGGTCAAACCCCACTCGGGGCGTTGAATATTTTCAAATGCATATCTAAATTAAATTCCCTTCTCCGATAAGAGCAAGGGAAAGGGTTGAACTCTCTGGCGTTTAAGCCATATTGTCTCAAACATGAGTGTAAAGTGGCGACCGGAGTGTATTGACTGCCTCGTTAAACGTGTTTCACGAACTCCAAACTATAATAACAAAGAAGGGAAAGAATATTTAGTGATAGAATTCATTCTTATTATTACATTTTCATGTTTGTACTGAAGATGATGAAGACCAGTCTAATCAATCAGGCAGTGTGTATGAAGATATGCTCACCGGCGTGGAGCTCTACCTAGCTTCAGACTATGGTATTCAGGATAGCAGTGTTTATTCGGTAAGTAACAATATATATTCTCGCTTTTTATCCCGCATAGCAGGGTGGGCAAAAAGTACCTAGTGCCAAGGTACTCCGTACTTTGCTTTCCACCGATTTCGAAACATTGTTTAATAAGCACTTTGTCTTTACCAGAGCGAGGATGTGAAAATAATTTAAGTATAATCACATAGAGTGGAGATCGAACCCACAACCGATCGAGTTTACAGTCAGACGCTGTCACACTGCGCCACGACCGACCTCTAATACTTCTTCACGGTAGGAAAAAAGAACTTCATCTACTCTGCTTTACGGAATGAACAGCATTTACAAGCTAACAGCTTCAGGCTAAGGTTTTCCACTTTCAGACCTAATTTGACATTTGCGTGTAAAGTGATCGACCTCATCGCCGCGGTTCATCTTACCGGAGTTAAACATCAAATATTTACTGTGTACTCACCAACATAAAACCATAAATTATTGTTATTAGTATAAATATATTTATTTTAATATTAATTTATGATTTTAAAAGGAATTTATTCATCCAAATATCATTTTATAATATTTAAAAGCATTTATTACTTCATTATTTATAAACTATGCACAAAACATATAGTTATTTAAGCTACTCAACGCACCAAACGTGCACTGTATCCAGGTACAGCCGTCTGAACTGCTCGCGAAGGCTGGCGCTAAGGCAGGATTGCAACTGAAGTTGCTGACGCTGACAGAGGAGACTCCCAATGCCACGATCCTGTTCCGTATGCTACCGACCGTCACAGCCGGGTAAAGCTGTTTATTAGTGTATAAGTAATTTAGATTTGTTATTTATTTATATTTTTAATATTATTTTTATTAGAAAACTTGTAAACGTGTTAGATTATATGTGGCTGGTCGTGGCACAGGGTGTCGGCGTCTGACTGTAAACACGATCGGTTGTGGGTTCGATTCCTACTCAGGAAGTGATTATATTTTATTGTTTTAATCTCTTCGCTCTGGTGAGACAAAGTGTGGCGTTGAGTTTTCGCCAATCAATGTCTCAACTTCAGCGGAAAGTGTAGTACAGAGTGTATTGACACTAGGAACTTCCTGTCCACCCTGCTATGCGGGATAAAAATGTAAAGCTAAAAAATATATAAATATTGCATGTTACCTTCTGATTATTCTCTAGTATAAGATGAATTTAACCAGGTTGTTACTTTCGCTATTTAAAAGTATTATTCCATACTTATAACTAGAATATTATTATATATAGCCATAACTTCTTACGTAAATTACGAGAAAGAAGGACTGTCTGATTTGGCATTATCATTGTTGATAACAAGGTCAAAGATAAACTGTAGATAAAATAACAAACGCCATACACATCGCTACGTCTTGGACATTGCTAAGGCAACGCGTTCTCAATGTGTTAACGGCACACCTAGTGTATGTAAATTCTTTGATGTGTACCTAAATGCATATTAAATTGCATTTTATATCATTCACTTAAACAAATATTTCTAACACATATTTTCTTTTATTTAAAATACACCCAATGCTCAGATAGAAATATTTTTTTTATCAGAAGAACTTTCAAGCAGTAATGCTCCGCGGAGTGGCCGGGTACGTGGTTAGAATAGAAATAGTTTTACAACCGCGTCAAGTAGCGCCTTCATATGTTATTTAGTCGTCGACACCCTAAAGGGCTTCCCTCAGAAATTCGGCCATAATTCGATAAAAAGTTCCTCGCCTCAAATGAATAAGTGTTATGTGACTAGAACCCTTCTAAAAAGATTTAATAAAACCTGGAATGATGTAGGAATTAAAAACTAGTATTTTTTTGTTTATTTTAATATTGATATAACTTTTTTCAGCTTAAGTTGTACGCTTTATCCCGAATAGCAGGGTAACCACACGTGTCCCACGATGTCATCATGGTCGACGCTAAACTGATGGTGATGAAGTTTCATACAGAGATACTTGAGGGCCCCATTTACTCCCATTGTTTTTAATTTTTTTAGGAAATTCGGGTCAAAGCTCGTACAGATTACAGGTTTTTTGAATTATATATTGAATTATATATTGAGTGACATTATTTTAAAATAGCAAAGGCTGGTACCGTCCCACTCCGCCACACCAACATGTACAACTCCGCATCGCGCCGCGCTCTGCTTGTGTACAAGCGTCCTGTACCGAAGTGGTACTGGCGTTGTGCGCTTTGGATCTGCCTTGTGAGGATGTGTTGAGGTGAGTCGAAACAAATATTGTTCCGTTTTTATCACGGTAATAGTTAGGTCAGATGTTCCTTAGTTATAATTAGAATTAAGTTCTTATTGTATAACCTAACCAAGAGGCCAGTTCCTCAACGAACAGATGTAGTGTCATTTTCTATATTATTTAATACCTTTCCGTATCATTGAATTTACAACTGTAGGTAAAATACCTCAGGGACGTAGTTTGCAATATATGAATACATTCATACTACTACTACTTAGGCTTTCTCCCTCATGGCGAGGCAGAGACAATCTAGTGTCAATACATTTGGAACTCCACTTTCCTCCTGTAATCTAGACATAGCGTATTATGTGCCAGAACTGCGCTTAATCATTCCTCCAACTGAGGATCCAACCTACAACCAATCGCATTGAGACAGCCTACCGTCGACTTGGCTAATATTCCCAAACTTTAACTCAGACTTCGCAAGCACTTCTACCTGCGCAACACAGGGGACTGCTCTGTCATGACGCGGCTCCGCACCGCCGCGCCGTGGCGGGCGTCGCGCGCACCGCGCCGCTGCGACGCGCACTGCGCCTCCGCCGCTGTGGCCGCCACAGACGTGGAGCTGTTGCCGCATAGCTCTGTCGAGGTTAACTGACGGATACTATGGATAGTTCAGGGTTACTTACTTGGGTCGCCGCCTCCTACCCTTACGAGCTAGAGGTGGTCATCTTGGAGAAGTAGTTCGAGTCTAGTCTTCTGGCTGGAGTAAATGCGCGCAGGTCGCTACGGCGCGCTACTCCGAGCAGGCCGTAGTGGTTGCCCACTAACTTTGATTCCGCGATGTGCCTTGCAGGCTCCCGGAAGCCCCGCTAGTGGTGGTTGGGAAGGAGCACCGTAAGGTTTTAGTGAGTATACGGACGACATCCGGAGTTGCTCATAACCCACTCTGAGTTTCCAATCAGGCGAGTTTCTGTAACGGATTACTTTACCTAAGATTTATGTATGTGTAGATGTACGTCGAAGTGTGTGTAAGCGCGGAGGAGTACTGGCCGACGCACGCGCAGGAAGAATACCCGGCGCAGAGTGAACGCAAGGGAGCTCTAGACGTCTTTGATGCTAATGATATTCTTTTGTTGGTATGATGTCACTGCTTATAACGATGGTCAAGCCCTTTTTTATGATTTCGTACAGAACCGCGTCAGATAATAATAAATAAAACATTTTATTACATAATTCCTTCTGGATAATAATTTAAACACATTTTGATAAACATGTCACTGTATTATAAATTTTGTTCTAGGTTATATTTTTTAAATTTAGGTTCAAATAAGAAGTTGCTTAATTTTTTCAATACCAAATAAGTTACCACCAGTTGTATAAAGTTAACACCTCAAACCTAATAAAATCCGGCGCAAGCGATTCAGCGGGAGTGTTTGTTAAATAAATATTCTAATATATACGTACATACCGCAGACGATCCCTCTCACCCTGCTGTTAGACCAGCCCCGACTCCACGTGGAGCCGAGTGTCCTCGACTTCGGTGTTCTCAGCGATGGACACACTGCTAAGAGTTACTTCAGCATATCACACTCTAGCCGTGAGTAATACAAGAAATCACTAGTTACACCTATTTGTTTTATAAATTTTCTTTAAAAATATGTATATTTTATTTTTAAAATATTTGCCTTTTTTTAAATTAGCGTATTCAATCGGATATGGGATGGTTGTGAAAAATGTTTTTGAATACCAAAATATACGCAATTAATCTGTTTAAAATAGTATCAATTAAATTGTTTAACTACATCAAATGTCGCACTCGTTTGTCTCCATACCATTTGTAAAATTGACTCCAAAACCTTTACTTTAAGTACAAGCAGAATGATAACGTCATGACATGTATGTTCATAGCAACCGCAACAGTACAAGTGGTGATAACTTGTAGCGAGAAAGACTTTCAACTGTTCCCATCGACGTTAGTGCTGAGTCCCGAAGAGACGAAGTGCGTCTATGTGCAATATACGGCGAGGTACGTTGTTTTGTTGAGTTTCATTTTTCAACATAATAGGGTATGCAGACAGAATATAGTGTTAAGGCACTCCGTTCTCCGCTTTTCACCTGATTTAAGACCTTTTGTGGTAAGTAGAGAAACTGGATATCGCGCTTTGCCTTACCTCAGAAAGAAAGAAATATATATATATATATATACATATTTTTTTTATTGAAAATATATCAAAAGAGCAGTAGGGCCACTTAATGATAAGTAATCATCTTCGCCCATGGACATCCATTACATTAGAGTTGTGGATGCGTTGCTGGTCTTGGGATGGAAGTGAGAGGAGACAGTCTAGTGGCCTCGGCAGCCAGAGCTGTCGGACCCACTACACTCTGAGGGAAAGGAGGGGTGGTAAGAAGTAAAGCTGGCTAATATGACATCGAAGCGGAATACATCATCTGATATTTGGCGAATCCTTTTTGTCATGATAGTGGTCGCGAGCCAGGCGGAGGATTATCCTCCTACCACCAACTACTGTTATATCCGCCCTTTACGGGACGTTACCAAAACCATCGCCTCTATTTAAACACATAGTCTCTAACTGCGCTTAGAGTCGAATGCTGTCCCAGCGCGCCAAGACGACTTCACACTTTTTTTTCTCGGAATTATAAGCTGTTAGATATTTTCTTACCAAGAAATGCAACTAGTTCTCGCCCAAGCAGGTGGTGTACGCGAGCCACGCACGTGGCCGCGCTCGTGGCCGTCCGCAGCGCGCGCGGCGGCGCCTGGTGCCGCGCGGCGCTGCGGCTGGCGGCGGCGGCGCGGCGCAGTGACGCGCGCAGCGTCCGCGCGGACTACACTGACGACGTGCACTTGCTACCTCAGCTGTTTTGAATTTAATTAGTTTTTAGGGACTTTTTGATATGAATTTATTTTTATCCTAAATGTGTTAATAGTTAATTTAATAAACAATCTGCAATATTTTTTCTGGAGTATTTTTTTGTAACGATTTTCCTACGGCCATGATGTAACATCTATTTCTAGATAACACGTGAAGGTTAATAAAATTAAACGTAATGAAATTTGAACCTGCACCTCTTGTTATCGTCTTACCTAATAGTTTTGACCACTGAGCTATACCTTCAACTACATCAAAATCCTTAGGCTTGTGGTGCCTTATTAATTGTTTATACATTTTCTTATAATGTCATATTTTAATCTCAGGTGAGTGATTGACGCTATAGTAAATTAAAAATATATATTGAAAGTACTTAATAAATGCGTTATCTCTTGCCGGATAGTAATTCTTAGAAGTCTACAGGAATGCTAGCGTTAAAAATATGACATTTCATAAAACCTGACCTGGTACAAGTAAAATACATAGCTGCATTGCTATTGCTAGTTGGCGGAGAGCAGGTGTTGCTGGTTATATTATAAATATGTTTTAAGCCTTTTAAATTTCTCCGCAGAGATGCTAACAATAATTAGTTGTAACAAACGTATAAGAGTTACCCAGCCGGCTGTAGAGCGCATGACGCGCGCGGTCACAGCGCTCGGACGCTGGACATACTTCGCTTTACAACAAATTCGAGACTCAATTTATCTTGTCACAGCGGGGTATGAAAATAATTCAAATATAATCACTCTCCCGAGCGGGGATCGAACCCACAACCGATCGTGTTTTAGTCGGACGCTGTGCCACTGCGCCACGAATGACCTCAACAGTTTCGTTCAAAACTTTTATATGTTTTCTAAAAAGGATTTAAATACTTTTCATGCAGTTCCAGATAAGTAAGAATAACATCGCCATCAATATCATAAAAGCTCTCTTCTTCTAATGTCATGTCACTCTTTTGTAATTACCTCCATATAAATATATGGAAGTGATCGATGTCCTTGTGGACTCACACATCAGACGGCATCAGGTGAGGCTTTGTTAATCAATTGGAATTGTCATTTTGCGTACTTCCTTTTGTAGGAACTACCGAGTGTGAAGTTGCGAAGGAGACCAGACGTTACTTTGAACGATACATTGTATACATTATTATTTTGTGGATTATTCCTTTTGATGACATTAATATTACTTGCATATAGGTTAGAGATAAACTAGTCTTAAAACTCGACCTTTGAGGCAAGGTGTGTCATTTGCTACAAGTACCAGAGTAGGCAGAGAGGATTTAGTCATAAGCTAACCTTTGGAAGAAGTATAGAGATATAAAATTTGGCGTTCTGATAATTTATGAAGAGAACCAATATCAATGTGTGTTTATAATGTACTGTTTGTATAAGATAATATATAATATTAAAAAAAAATGTATAAAAGAATGTTTTGACGCAGCGAGATTTGAACCCGCGCCACTTATAAACTGCCCAAGCACCCTGACCGCGTGCGTCATGCGTTCTACATACATATAGCCCATAGGTTTGTTACGACTTATGTACGACTATTTACAATAATCATTAGATTTTTTTTTTCACTTTAAATCAGTAAAGTATATAATATTTACTTTACTTATTTTGTTAACGCTACTGCTAACTTTGATTTATTGGAAACATTAATTGAATATTACAGAGCACTTACGAGCTCCACATACAAAGGTATTCGACAAGTAATTACCAAACTCACACAACACTGTAGCAGTACTGCCAACTACAGAACAATTGAGGAAATATTATTATTGTAATATACGTACCATATAAGTGTTCATGAAATTATATTCAAGTTACAAGTTATATTTAGTCTAATAGAACTTAGTGTCATGACACTCCGTTACTTTGACATTGCATGCTGAGTTGCGGAACCCAACGCTGTGTTTTATTTCGATTTTCGCTAGAATCTCCGAGACATCAAGTGATGAATGTTAACGTTAATCAATCCTTTGAGCGAGGATCGAACGTACAGTTATTGTAATACACACATTGTCCTACAGCAGTTTAGTGATCTTTAACTTTATTAAAATTACATCAAAAACATTGGCACAGTTATCCGCACGAAACACCTTGTCCTCTTGTACGTACGTATTAAATTGCGCGACAACGTTTACCACCACACGTAACTGAAACAGAACATAAATTCCTAATACTCGGGTAAAGTATATATGCATAAGCGTGAAATAAGCCCGGAGTTTCGGTATCGAAGTCTCCCGGCGACAGTCGACCTCGTTTACTTAGAAACTAGTCCTCAAAGGAAATTACTAGCGCCTATATTTTATTCATCATTTATACACAAGAAACTTAAAAAAATAAATAAATTTAAAAGATGTTTTCTTAATCTATATTTTGAACAAATACTATTTAAATTTCATTTCATATAAAATCAATCAAAATGCTTTATTCTTTATCCCACCTTACACTAACTTTCCTCACCAATTTAAGACGGAACTCAACGCCATACTCTATTTAATCACGGCGGGAAATGGTAATAACTCAAATAATTCTCTGACTGGAGATCGAGCCCACAACCGCGTTTATAGTCAAAACTCCCTCACTGCGCCACTACGGTCGTTCGTAAAGCAAATTCATAGCAATATATCACGTTTTATTACAGAACTCCATACTGCTTCCGCTGACTTCGCGCTGGCACTCAGCCAGAGACCGAGTTGGTCATTATGTTACGCAATCCAAGATTACCAGATATTGAATGTACTTTGAGCTTTTTTTATTCGAACAGTTTTTTGCGTTATTTTATTACCTTTATATTAAAACACTGTCGTGGATTGGTTGGTAGTAATATTACACTCCACTCTCCTTATTTTCAATTCCTACATATCTAAAGTAAAAGACAAATATTTTTTATCACGTTGACGTTGAATATATAAAGGTGACATAATTTAGTTATTTTAATATTATGCATATTTAGTTTCTATTCTTATTCTGAACTAGCTGAGCTCGCGACTTCGTCCGCCTGAAATTTAAAATCTTTGGATCTTTATTTGGAATTTTTAAATAGCCTAAGTTACTCCCTTTTAATGTTTATCAGTTATATACCACTAAAAGTTCTGCTAAAATCGTTCGAACCGTCCCGGAGATTAACGGAAACAAACTGACAGTCAAACAAAAACAGTAAAAAATGTTATTTAAGTATTTGTACCTTGACGCGCTTGCGTATATATATATATATATATATATATATATATATATATATATATATATATATATATACTACTTACACATTGGAAGAACAGTAAGTAGAATCCACTTACTTAAAGCTTTTAGCGAAGTAAGTATAATAATACTAGAACTGAGATATGCATTTCACATGTACTGTGAGATGTTATACATTTATTAGTTTTTAATTTAATTTTAAAGTATTGAATTTTTTGTATGTTTGTCAAAAAATATATTAATAAGTCTTTACTATTTTTAAAGTGTTATTCCACACTAAGGATTAGAAAATATTTTTGAAAAAACATATATTAATTTGAACGCAACGAGATTTGAACCCGCGCCTCTGGGAGTTATAACAAAAATTGTAAAAAAACGTATAAGAATTTTGACGCATGACGATGCAGCTGGTAGTAGAATACATGTCTTAGCGGTCAGAACGCTTGGACGGTATCCAAGAGGCGCGGGTTCAACTCCCGCTGCGTTCAAATTTTTATACGTTTTTTCAAAAATATTAATAAGTCATTCAAATGGTAACTTTATGATTGGTTAGCAGATGTTATATTGGATATCAACTGACTGCAAAGTGTGATCGGTGTCGATTATCACCCGGTGGAATGATCAAACCACGGCGTTGAATTCCGCCATTTAGGACTCAACAGAGTGTCTTGACAGAAGATACTTCCTGTCTATCATGCCATGCGGGATAAAGTGTGACTTTACATAATCAATGTAAACCAGATTAACTAAAAGTTGATCGAGAATAGAAGAACTCGTAAATCTTGTAATAATATAAAAATAGAAATCTTTATTTTAATTTTATTATTGAATTTTCATTTTTGTTGTTCAGCTCTCCACATGACTCTCCTCTCCACTTACGCTGTCTGCCAAATTACACAATTTAACCTCACGTTGTCGCACTAGAAAGAGCAAGGAGTAAATTCAGTATAACATAATTATTAGACCGAGTGGAAATCGAACCTACAACCAACCGTCAACAATTAACAGGCAAACTGCTCTTCTATTTGATAAGAGCTTTACTTAATTACTTTCCATAATTCCAGTAAATTTATATTGTGATAAGCTAAAACGCGTTGAAAAGACACTCTTCAGTCACAAGTGACTGCCAAGCGGCATAGAAGACTATCTATCAAATGATGTCATCCGTATTTCATTCTGGTAACCTCGAGTCAGTTCCAGCTCAATAAGGTCACGTATAATAATGTATACTAAAGTAAATGTACAAACTTTTACCTAAAACTTTATAATGATGTAAGTTTCCACATCGATACTAGAGTTATGACTGTAATAAATAATTTAAACGAAAAGAATTTTCAGCAATAATATTGTACTGTAAACGCGATCTGTTGTGAGTTCGATTCCCACTCAGGGGAGTGATTATATTTAAATTATTTTAAATTTCTCCCTAAGACAAAATGCAGCGTTGAGTTGCGCTCTGAACACGTAATATCTCTTTTGCGGAAAGTCAAGTACGACGTGTCTTGACACTAGGTATTTACCTGCTACGTGCGATAAAAGCGTGGCCAAATGTCAAGGTTCAAATTTAAACAATAGTTAAAAAAATAATATTAACTTCTAACGACGACGATAAGGACGATGTGCTTTGGTCGTATTGACAAGTTATTATCCAAACGTGTTTCGTTTATCTTTAGTACAAGGCGAGTAGAGAATAAAATACCGAGAATAAAATTGGTACATATATGTGCTCGAAAAAAAAAAAAAAAAGACATTTCATTGCAGTAAGGAATATAAATAAATTCAATATCTTATACTTTACTGCAATATTTAAATTTAATATTTTATACTTGCAAATAACAACTAGAAAGAGGAAATCAGAGAAGTACAGCAATCAACTGAATGATCTGAGTCAGGATTCTAGATTTATAGAATATTGTTTTTTGTTTAAAACCTTTTTTATTGAATTCAATTTCGCACCGTCGCGTCGTGGCGCAATTGGGATGTGTCTGAGAGCCTACTTGTTATATTCAGCTTCACGCTTTTATGCCGCACGGGAAAACTTACGAAATCAGGGAATCCCGACGGTGTACATAAACACAATTTAAAACATCTACTCCAACAGTAAGGCAAGAGAATAATTGGAAACCTTGGGTGAGGCATTACAAGTAAAAAAGGCGTCAGATAGAGCGACCCGATGTCCCCAAAGCTGTTCACGACGGTGCTGGAAAACATATTGCGAAAGCTAATCTGGGACCAACATGGGTTAAATGTCGATGGACAATAATTAAACCTTCTCAGATTCGCTGACGATATTGCCTTATTTGAAGAACAACTAGGGATCTAAATAAAGAGAGTGAGAAAGTGCCCACTTTCTCTTATCTTACTTATCTCTGAATATAAACAAAACGAAGCTATCCAAACAAATATGAAATAAAAATTCTGGTCACTGAAAAAGTTTATGAAATCCATAGGTCTTAATATTGGTATTAAAAAGAAGGTCTTCAATACCTGCGTTCTCTCATGTATTACATACGGGTGTAAAACTTGGGGACTCACGACACACCACAGAAATATGCTGGATCACGGGTAAAGAGCTATAGAGCGAAGTATGATAGGTGTATAGAAACAAGATAAGATACGAAACACCATCATAAGAAGTAAGACAAGAGTTACAGACGTACTTACTAGAATAGATAGTTTGAAGTGGAGATGGACTGGGCTCATGTTGCGTCGTAAACAAGAAAAGTGGAGCAACATGATAAGAGATTTGTACCCTAAAGATGAAAAAAGAAACAGAGGAAGAGAATAAGACAAAGCAAGAATAAGAATGAAAATAAGCATAATTGCAATTATTGTGATATAAATGTGCAAAAGGAAACCTTTTTTCAATAGCGCCCCCAGATTATCCTGACCATACTGCTATGAGCGAGAAAAGGCATGTATGAAGGTATGGTTTTATTAAATACCACCTCTCTGTACGTGACATTAACATCAATATGCTCTTCTCTCTCTCAACCTACGATATAGTTATTTTTCCGGAAATGCATCATTAATGAAACGCTAGAAACGCGAACGGAGTTCCTTTTGAATATTTAATGCTCCTACCCAATATTAGACTGAGATGATTCGCTTATTTCCTCTTAAGGTTTTTTAGATATTGCTACGAAATTACAAGTCATGCACCAAAGCGTAGTGTAACGTGAAATGTTGGAATTTCGCTTTTGTAAGTAATAATCTGATGGTTGTGAAGTACTGGCAAAAGTTTTCTTAGCATCATCATATTGATATTGTAGTAGAAGTTATATACTATTGATGTGTACAATAAGTATGTACTTTAAGTTCGAGTAGCATTTTCGTTAAAATATATTTTTTTATTTGCCTCGATCGAGTTAAACGGACGGTGTGCCAAGGAATGAAAAAAAATAAATATAATCAACCCCCGTGTAGGAATCGAACCCACAACTAATTGCGTCTACAGTCAGATGCTTCCCACTGCGCCACGACAGCCTCACCATGCAATTACTATCTCAGTAAATTTGTTAACTTCCTCAAGTATGACTTCAAGTAAGAAGTAGTTAATATTATTTTCTATATTTTTCAAAACTCATTAAACTCACAAATGAGCGACTTGCGCGAGCGACTTGAAGACACTATTGCGCAAATACAACTTTAGTCATTAAGGAAAGTTATTTTGCAAAGTTTCTTGCATAGTGTTCCAGATGAGATCTTGATACAAGTAGGTAGCGTGTCACTAAATTCGCGATTATTCCGCACAGCAGGGTAGAACTCAACGCCGCGCTTTGTCGTAACAGAGCGAGGAAATAAAAATAATAAATATATTCCTTCGAGTGGAAATTGAATCCACAACCGATTGCGTTTACTGTCAGACGCTGTCCCACTGCGCTACAACTAACCTCAAAATTATAATCATATATAGTATAAGTACATATAAGTAAGCCCCTTGAAGTGGGTTGTAGGTTTTGTATCAGATGGTTTTATCTTGCTTCTAACATCCATTAGGATTAAATATAAGTATAATTCAATAATACTTTGAGATATGGACACACGCGTTTGTACGTTTGAGATATATTTAAAATAGAAGATCTTTCTCTTTGAGGCCAGTCGTGGCGCAGTGGGACAGTGTTTGACTGGAAGCGCGATCGGTTGTGGGTTCGATCCCAGAGGAAAGCGAAGAACGGAGTTTCTTGTCACTAGTAACTTTCTGTCTATCCTACTATTCGGGATAAAAGCGTGAAGCTAAAAAAATATACGGATTAATCGCGTAGAATATTCGACGTTTCGAACGCTTTACAATAGTCCGTGTGCACGAGTGACCGCAAAATATATGCGAATAATTCATTTAAAATTTTTGACACATTTTAATCGCGAAAATCTTATAAAATATCTTTTATAGAATATCTTTTTAAAATGTTTATTTAATGCATTCCAATTTAATGGATCTACGGCGCAACTCAGGTGCGTAATAAAATTAAACTTGAAAAATCAAATTACAAACGGACAGAACGTACATTATATAATACGGAAATGTTTGTTTATTTAACCCATGTAAATGTTTTGTATGAGCCATGTAACATAGAACCCTCTATTCGTTCACATTTAGTAATATGATAGCTCTACTTACATTGGTACAGCAAATAACAGTCGTCACGAATCATTGACTTGAGTATAATTGGTATTGCGCTTTGCGGCTTTTAGTTCAGGTAAATAGTAATGAGCGATTTCAGTTGTATGAGGAGATAGAAATACAATGAGATTGTGTTATTATAACTTTACTTCAAATGTATTTTTACTATTGAAGTAGCAGAGAAGTTAGAACCAGACCACAAATCACTATTAATTTTTTTTTAAATATTTCTCTCATACTTACGATGAAAAATAGTCATATTCATGTTTATTGATAACTAATTATAAGTCACTGTGAAAACAATTGTATACGTTACTCTAACTTTGTCATATTACAATTTCTTTAATTATTCCATGTCACATTCCATCATAGTCTCCAGTCACACGCAAGTGCATCACCAGTACGGAACTAAACTGAATGCGACATTTGAGTCTGCTCATATTGGAGCTGGTCACCACGTACCGTACTATCGTATTCATGTAACAGTCTGCCAGTAACATATATTGTCAATTTTCTATGTATTTCAACGTATCATTTTAAATTAGACGTATTATATTTCAGAGTGCCATAAATATTTTCCGTATGATAAAAATGGAAATACTTGTTATCTCATACAGCCAATAATCTTTATTTAGACTCGTGATCTAGGCTTATTCAGGTGTCCCATTATCGCATGAAGTCGATTTTGTTAAATAGAAGCTCCTAATTATTGATTTTGTTGCTAAAAATACTCCAACAATATTTAAGTCCTACTATTTGTAATGGAAAGCATACAAATATAAATTATAACATTACAAAGTGGATTTGAAAAGCTGAAATATGATGTCGGCTCCACAGACTTCATTTTCAATTTACTTGGGGGCGCTTTATCGTTTATAATTTATTATTGGATATAACTAGAAAATAAATTGTAAGGTTTGCTAACATTTATTGGTGTTTTTGATCAAAGTCGTTAAAAGATAGGGATTGAGGTTTGGTCACAAATAAACCACGCTTCACTTTACGTCCATTTAAAAGCATTATTCCTTGATGATAGAGCTTTGCTCGATATTTTTCAGACCTATTTTTTTTTATTAACAAATTTCTGTAAAATTGTTTAAGTCACTTCGTTTAATTGTGTATATTTCAGAGATTTTTATAATTAAAATTAGTATTTTTTTTACAAAATATAGATAATAGAGGTTGGATGGATAATAGTAGAGGGCTCTTAATAATAGTTTTTTGGCACAAAAAAAAACTTAAAAAAATGGTTAACAGACATCTGGATTCAAACCGGTCAAGACCATTTCACTACAACGATTTCCAGCTAAACTACTAACCGTGTCGATTGTGAAGAATTTTTTTTTCCTCTTCTAAGGAATTATAACATTATAGTAGTGAATATATAGCTTCACGCTTTTATCTTGCCTAGCAGGGTAGACAGAAAGTACATAGTATCAAGACACTCCGTACTTTGCTTTCCACCGAATTCGAGACATTGCGTGTTGAGTGGTGGAACTCAAAGCCGCACTTTGTCTAACTAGAGCGAGGAAAACCTTATTAAGTTCAAAATACTACGAAATCGATACAGTAAAACTTGCAGAGATGAACAACGTAAATTTATTCATAGTACTGTACTAAATAATAACTCTGCTAGCATTTGGAAATTTCTTAATCGGCCCTTACGGAAATCTATTGAACAAAGCGAAAATATTGGTCTTGACGAACTTAACAACCACTTTACAAATGTTAAGCTCTTGAATCGTGATGGAAGAGTGAAAAAATTAGATCCATTCCTATTTTACCTTCTCTCTCTCCTTTTCATTTCTCCTTTATCTCTGCTGCTGCTCTCTCTCTCTCCTTGTGCAGAAGCATGTGCTGGTCATTAAATCTGATGCTATTGGGTGTGACCAAATCAGTCGAAAGATGATTCTTTTAACTCCAAATGCTCAACTACCTGTCTTATGCCACATTTTCAATCATTCCCTATCCACGTGTTTTCCCAACATCTGGCGCCAGGCGTTAGTAATTCCTATTCCCACAGTCTCTAATCCTTCATCCTTTACGGACTTATCGCTTCCTTTCCTATCTACGTTAGATCAAATAGACCATCAACAACTCTCATCTTTCTTAACCTTAAAGAAAGTCCTATCACCCTTCCAGTGTGGATTCCGCCCTGGACATAGCACCATTACCGCATTAAATAAAGTCAACGATGACATCCGATTCAGCATCGATAGACAACAAATTACTATTCTTGTTCTACTGGATTTTTCGAATGCTTTTAATACTGTGGACTTTGATATTATCTTAACAATTCTCGTACTATTAACATGTCTTCAGAGGTAATTTAATAGTTTCACTCATATGTATATGGTCGAGAGCAGTTCATTCATATTAACGACAAATACTCTAATACCTAGACAATTATCCAAATTAAATTTTACCTCTCTTTCCCCTATAGTCCTCGACCTTGGTGTATAGTAAATCTGTTAAGAATCTAGGTATCATGGTGGACAGCTCTCTTAATTGGGCTCCTCCCGCCTCTGAACTCTGCCGGAAGATATTCTATGCTATAGGCCGACTTAAAAGATGGATATATCTCCTACGCACTAAAACAAAAATATCTTTGGCACATACTCTTCTATTGCCTATACTAGACTATGCTGACACCTGTTATCTGGACTTACCACAGCAATTGCTTAACACACTAGAGCGCCTACAAAACCTGATCAGTCAGTATCGTATTAGGCTGCCCTGGCTGTCTATAAAAGACCGTATTCACACCCTCACATTCCTTTACTCAATCCTCTTCCATCCTGATACCTCGTCTTATCTTAAAGAACGCTTTTCCTTCCTAGGCTCCAACTCCCGTCTTTCGCTTATTCTCCGCTCTAGAAATAACAATATTCTTGACATTCCATTGTGCCACACACATTGCTGCACGCAGTAAATCATTTACAGTACAAGCTCTAAAATTATGGAATACATTACATACTATTATTAGACTTCGAATAACACATTTTAAATTAATAATATAATACTCTTTTCTTTATGAACCAATTGTAATAAAACAAGCACTCATGTAAAGGGACGGTTGTCAAAATGTAAAAATGAAAACTGCAGAGTACACAGAACAGCGTTCACAAAACATAGACAACTAGAAAAATAGCTGTCAATATTTTGAATTCTATTATATTCATAAATGTCCGTCTGTTTACAGGCTCAGATAGATTGTTCTTAATATAATTAATATAAATTAATAGATTTAAATATAACGATGACTGTTTTTCTTCAAAAAATATTATTTGTATGCATAAGTAGGAACATTGGAATAAAATTATTAACAAATTTTAGCTTTACCAGTCTAGACTCAAATGTACTAAAATGTACGATATTTTCATATGAGATAATCGACTTGAGCTTGAATTTGATGACGGATATCAAGAGGGTCATCCTCTCCCTCTATATCCTATATATATTTTTTATAGTTTAAACAACAATAACACGTTTACTGTAACTGATGTGTATGTGACGTAGATGTGACAAGGATGTAGAATAATAACATATTCCATTTTTATAAATGAACAGCTTTTCAATGAAATAGCGCAAGTTTCAAAACTCAGTATTTTTATCACTAACTTTCTAAATGACTTATTTTTCCTCCTTTTAAAAACTTTTACTTAAATTCATTGTGACGTCTAAAGTACAAGAGTTAGCGATTTCTTTTTTCTACTTTAAAAATAACATAAATAATTACTACTCAATGTGAGTAGTTCTAGTGAAATCTTTATTCTTTGTTAATGAATTCCAAATGAGTCACACTTTTTAACAACTACACAATATAAGGAACACCTTCAACTACAGCATACGACGGTATAACCGCGGTATCGTGATACAGACAATACAGGTATCGAAGTATTGAATATTGTTTCTGAACGTCGTTATTTACTAAATTTGAAAATTATTGAATTACCCAGTATATTGTTGTTAAATTATTTTTTTAAATACTTTCACTTATTTTTCTGCACAACGGAGAAAACAGAATGAAGAATGTTTTGAAATACGACTACTATGGAACATTATTCCAAATATGATTGAAACCTTTGTGAAGCTACTTCAATATTAATCAAACCAAAAGCTATCTCGACAAATATCAGGCTGTAGGGATTTACAAGTGTAAAATTATCAATAAATCGGAAATCCAAAAAAAATTGTTCAAATATTTTTTTCTTAATTTTATTACCACTGGAAACTAAGCCGCAACCGGTTCAGGGGCCTTAGGCAAATGGTTGCCTTCCACCTTAGTGCCATCGAGACCAGCGGAGTACTTCGTCACGTAGGTCTTTCCATCATCGCCGACGTAGGAGACTTCTCCTTCAGTAATCAGAACATAGCCAGATCCGTCTGGAGAGGGCACGAGGCGACCTCGCTCGGATACTACTGTGCCTTCAGCCGTCACGTAGCGGAGAGCGTATTGTCCAAACTCGTCGTGGACTTCCTCGTGCTCTAAAGCGGGGAGTGCTCGTCGAGCAGCGACTTCTGGGTCTACACTTGGAGCAGCAGCAGCCACAGCCAGTAAGCCAACAACAATTACAAACTGTAAAAAAGTAACCTAGATTATTATCAACATATTCTATAAATATGTGAAGTTGGACATAGCAAAAGGCGTCTAAAGATGCACTCCTTTATAACATCAAAATGTTCTTACCATTTTCATGATGGCTATTGAGTGTCGTTATACTCACTGTATGCAATGTTTCACAAGTATGACTGTGCTTGATTCTTTGTCCAAAATGCCTTTTATACTAAAATATGTTAATAGTTGTATTGCCAGTAGGCGCACTAATGATATCACTTGCCTAATTATAATTCTTGTAAAGTCTTTATGAATAATCGAATTCCTGCAGTTCGTTACTCTGTTATCTTTCGTAATATAGATATCGAGTTCTCTGCTTCTATACTTTTACGACGCCGACAATGCCGACTCAAAATAAAATAGGGCAATATTTTAAAATTTCTTTGAAGAAATCCTTTGGAATATCTGGAGTAAGTACGTAATTTTTAACATCTTAAAAGGTAATATTCTGATATAATTTATTGTGATATTTATGAATGATTATTTTGATTGTCTCAAACGTAGTTCTAAGCGATGTGATGTTTGGAGTGAACTTAAAATATTAAGTATTTTCATACATATTCTACTGTTTTTAAAGTTTTAAAATAGTAAAATATCAACATAAGCAGCATTCTCTTGCTAAATAATTATTTTTTAGACAGAATCTTTAGTTAGCAGAAGTTTGCAAAAATCTCTACAGAGATGCTAACAATATAAATAAATTGTACCAAACGTACAAGAACTTTGCCATACAGCTCTGGTTTAGCGGTCAGAGCGCTTCCATGGTATTCAAGCATGGCGAGGCAAGGCGCGGGTTCGAATTCCGCTACGTTTAAATTTTTATACGTTTTTTGAAAATGTTATAGTCATTTTGTTATTAGTCTCTTTCTATTGTTTCTTATTAATTTATATATTATTCATATATTCTTGCAAAATTAAGTAAATATAGTCGAAAAACATAATTGTTTACAATAATAACTTTTAGGAACGTATATTTATATAATTATATTTATTTTTTTAGTGATTTCAAAAATAAATACACTAAGAAATCGAAAACAAGTGTGATTGCAACATACTGCATTTATTTTATTACTTTTAACATTTGAAGTAGTTCTACGCTTTATCCCGCTTAAACAAAACACAACACTAACACAAACACAGTCTAATGTCAAGATACTCCGCCGACTGCTTCCCACCCATTATAGAGACACTGCGTGTGAAGTAGCTAACTCAACGCCGCGCTTTGTTGAGGTGAGAACTGAAAACAAATGTACGAAGGTCTCAAATATAAAGATTATTTTGATTAGTTTGTATTATGATGGATATGTGCTGATTGGTCTCGAATTTTATTTGCATATATTGTTATTTTATCCCTTAAAATAAATAAATAATTGAATCAAGGTCAATGGCGGTTGGTCTTGTTTGTGGCTCCAATTGCATTCAATGCAATAATCGTATGTTAATTATTTAGCGGTCTCTGATGGTACAAAGCGTGACGTTTAGTTTCACCAAATAATACGCATTGTGTCGAATTCCGCGGACCGTGGAGAAAAGAGACTCGTGAAAAAAAAGGAAAAAATATTTCCTAAAAAATCTCAAGCAAAGTCCCCGTAGGTGACTCTAACGAATCCTTAGTTGGAACACGTTTTATTTCGATAAATAAAGTGAAAAGAATCTTATCTCAGTCAAGTGTTAGATTCCAGGAAAGTGTTTGTGAATTCAGAGCTCACTTGGGCAGTGTAATTAGGTTAACTAAATAATGGAGTCCATAGTTACTTTGCTTTCTTTAAAGATACCTTATCTGTTGGTGATTTAGTAGAAACGTAATCGAGCTTTTAAATGTTTCGATTTTGTTATATTATACAGTTTCACGATTATTCCCGTATAGCAGAGAGGTGGTCAAAGAGAATGTAGTGTCAGGACACTTCGTGTGCAATAAGTGTTGAGAGTAACGGAATCAAACGCCGCTTTTCTTACAAAAGTGACGTAACGAAAATAGTGTAAATATAGTCATACTCGAGTAGGAATCGCACCGACCATACGGGTTTATTGTCAAACGTAGACTCATTTAATAATACTTTTGTTTAATTTTATATACAGTTACGTTGAGTGTACAATATTTAAATCAAAATGTTATGTGGAGTTCCGTTGTTGCAAGAGATACAGCGGGAAGTTAAAAAAATTGATTAAATTCAAATGAAATTTGATCCCACTCGTGGCGAAGCGAACAGCGTCTGACTGGACACACGATCGGTTGTAGGTTCAATTCCTGCTCGAGGATGAAATGATTATGATTATGTTTAAATTTAAATTATTTTCGATTTCTTTCTCTGGTAAGATAAAGTGCCAATTCTCTAGACACTAAGTACTTCCTGTCGACGCTGCTTTGCGAAATAAAAGCGTAGAGCTAAAAAGAAATAAATATTTTTACCATTTGTATATCTAATTTTGTATCTGCTTAAAATAATACATAAATATATATACATATTACAGAAGCCCCTGTGGCCGCTACAGGTATTTAATACTATCTTAAATGTAAAACTCTACAATCAATAAGATACTTTATATTGTTCCTAACAGAGTATATTGTAGTGTACGTCTTGCCGCTCCCCCCACCCCGCCCCGTCGGCAGCTAATGAGGCCTGCAGGTTGGTTGCGAGAAAGCCTCTATATTTGTTAGCAAACGCTTAAATGCTCTCCAAAGGTTTTAATTGAATCGTTTAGGGAAATCATAACTTTGTTACCGGATATACTTCATGGCGTGCTTTACTTTGGGTAATATGACGTGGCTTCATGAACACTCACACTTGTATATTGTGTATCATACATACGAGTAGATATGTATGTATGTATAAGGAATACAAACAAATATTATAAAGTACGAATTATTATTTATTTCCTTATTAATATAAAATAAAAATAATTTTTTGACCGGAAATAGTTTAACTTTTCGGAGAATTGTAAACAAAAACTTGTTAATAACTTAGTTAAGCTCAGTCAAAACTTTTCTCGACGTACAAGCAATGTCATTGCCGCTCACTCACACACTCTAAAGCGACTTCAGCGAAATGCCGACGTTTCTTCTTCCGACTATTTATTTTCTAAATGCTTATTTCAAGAAATAATGCCAAATATTCTCATTTAACAGATTAAAGTATTATTTTTAAAATAATATGCTTTCTTTTGGTATTATAATTTTGTATTGCAACTCCGTATACGTGCATTATTCCTTAAATACCACCGAGTTGCATTAATACAACGTTTGACGCTACGGTCGTGGGCTCAAATTTCTTTTGGGGTATCGATTTTATTTACAATATTCTAATTTTCTTTAGTTAGACAAAGTACGGCGTTGAGTTTACCACTCAGCACGCAATGACTCGATTTTGAGCGGAAAGCAGTCAATAGACTGTCTTAATGCGGGATAAAGCGTGAAGCTACTATAAATATCCGATTACTAGAGTAACACTACATCCTCTTCCAATAGATTTGTAAAACTGTAGAAAACAAAATTATTTCTTAGGTGTAACTTATACGTACACAAACGTCGCACAATACGGAGTCCTCATTTATCAGAACCAGTATTTGTACCTTTATACTGAAATCCCTATTTCACGTCAATCTCTTCCGCGTCTACGGATTTACTTATCACTTGCTCGCGGCGACGCGACGTATAGCGAGGCGCGGGCGAGGCGGGGCGCGGCGGGGCGGGGCGGGCGGGGCAGGGTGAGGGTGCGTGTGAGTTACAATGTATGAGATTTAACATAATTTACCTAATTTCTTACGGAAGTTTGTTTGTGGACAATTTGAGACGTGTTTGTTACAAATGCAGTTTGTTATTCCTCTTCTTTGTTTGACAAATCTGTAAGTAATTATATAATCTTGATATCTCACCTATACGTGTAGAACCTTTTTGTTTTGACATATGTAGGATTTGGCGTTTGAATACCGTGATGTGTACATATTGCTTAGTTGTTAGCTGGCTTTTTTTAGTTATGATTCGGTTCAAGCTATCTCTCAAAATGTAATCTATATAATATTATTATGAGAAGCCTAATCACAATAGTTATATTGAGAAAAAACATTATATCTGTTGAAATAAATAAAATTGGAATACCAAACTATTTTTATTGACAACGAAGCTACTAGTATGTATATAGTACCCAGTGCCGCGTGCAGTCTGTGTTGAGCGCGAGCCGCGGTGCTGATTGTGTGGAGTTCAGTTCAATTTGAGCGCGTCTGAATATTCATGCGGCGGACGTGACGAGGCCGCCTGCCGCTTACATTACCTGCTGCAGTGCGCCTGCTGCTGTAGACCTGCTGCGGCCTGGTGTGTGGTGTGCCTGCCACAAGTACGGCCGCCGACCGCACGCTGTCAGTTCGACGCATGCGTTATTTAATTATTTTTTGCTTTTGCTAATTGTTAAATTACTGAAACTTGTTACTAATGTTGTTATGTAGTATTTATATTACGGAAATGTACCTTTACCTGCTGTACAAACTAAAACTACGCTGTTACATTAAACGTATGAAGTTCTAGATCACTATATGAAAAACAGATAGCAAAAGATGTATTGGAAAACAATTATACTCAACCTTAGATTACAGACACGAAGGAAATTATCCATTGTTATAATATAAACTTTTGATCTTTTAGATATAAAAAATAGTCACTGATGTTGTCCGAGATACGTGACAGGTCCGTGACATGTCCGTGACAGGTACGTGACAGTACGTGACAGTACGTGACAGGTCCGTGACAGGTCCGTGACAGGTACGTGACAGGTGCGTGACAGGTACGTGACAGGTACGTGTTGGGAATATTTATATCTCAAAGTTCGTTGAATAGTTACTTCTTATACAATTTATATCAAGTTAATAGCGATTTAATATATTTTTTATTATTTTCAAATATTAGTTTCTTCTTTTTTAAATTTTGAAAAATTTTTTATCAAAACAGTATGTTTAAAAAAATATGTTTACAAAAAAACCCCTCTTATTTATTTTGAAATAATTTAATTACAATCAGAGCGGTCGCTTTGTTTAATAAGCGTTATATTTTCAAATGAATTTCCTGTTCCTTTTAATTGAGTACTTAAATATAATTATTATATAAATAATGCGACTCCTCTCTTCTTTCATACGAAGCTGAAAAAAATAACAATTTCTACTTTCTAAAATACTTATCCCTAATTACTTACTCATATTAATTTCAAAGCGCCGCAAGCATCGTACGTGTAGTGGCTACGTGTGTGCGGCGCGCAGAGTGCCGCGGCCAGGCGGCGGGCGCGGGTCGCGGCGGTCTGCTCGTCCTGGTGTATTGCTAACTAGCAATGTAGGTGTAACATTGTACTGAATATACTGTAAGTAATGTCAATCATACGTATGTATTACAGAAATGACATTTTGAATTAACTAACAGTAGGTGAGTGAGTACTCAGTACCAGGTTATTATTAATATGAAGGGTCATATAATATCATCGGGGGCCGTCCATACATTGTGTGTCATGAATTTGATGGTTTCCTAACCCCTCCCTCACTCTGGTCACATTTGTAAGTTCCCAGCTGTCAACCAATGTCACACTTTGTCAACCCTCTCCCTCCTCCTTAACGTGCAGTGTTATTTATAAATAGCATTTAATTTCTTTACAAAGATAAATACTTACAAAATTCTCTAATATACAATGAGGCCACTTAACTGCGGTAATACTTCCAGTACTAATTGAAGCGCTCACAAAATATTCCACACAGAATTGTCATTCACAGATTTATCGAGCGCTGCATATTTCACGTTCTCTTTATATTTATGAAGCGGCGGTCGGTAGCGAAGAGTTGGGTTTTAGATTGAATATTCAATTATCGACTGAAATACTTGTTTTAATCTCATGCAGCAGGTATATCAGGGTGTCCTGCTACACAGGATCTTGTATAGCAGAGTAGTCAGAGACAATGTAGAGTCAAGAAACTCCGTTGACTTCTTTCCGCCCGAAATCAAGGCATTTCATGTTGATTTGCAAACTCAACGCCTCGATAAGTCTTATAAGAGCAAATATGTCAAAAAAGTTTTTTATTTTAATTACAGTGATTCCTGTGAGTGGGAATCAAACTCACAACCTATCGCGTTCATAGTCAGTCTATCCAGACGGAGTCCCACTGCGCCATGATGGCAATGGCATTTTCTAGAAAATAGTCTTTAGTCTAGTATTTAGGCGATAAAACTTATATGTACGCTTATAACACTCAGTAAATTGAGCGTAGACGTTACTCTTCATTAATAACAATATTTCTTGGTTAACTACAAAGCTTAAGGAGAATAGAAATGTAATATTGTTATATACTTTACAATCTTATATTACGCAACTAAAATGACATGGCTTTCTAATATGACTGACAAGTTGGTGTAATGTAACACATGTGTACAAACACATAAGCCACTGGATCGTGCTCGGGGTCAAACGCAGATCCTTTGCGCAATCAGTACATTCGTCTTCACTTCCTCTCCTCTTAGAGGCGCAAGTCGGCCCTCACGGTCGCCGCGCGCTCGCACTGTATACATTACTCACTAAACCGACCAAAACGAGTTATTAAGTACTCTATGGAAGCATCAAATGAACATTCGGCTGCAAAAACATGAATATTTCTCTCATCATCGGACTAAAGCCTACTTTATATGATAATATTATTATAATATACGATATTATTATATGTTTATTACTTCGTTCATCAAAGTCGATTCTAACATGGCTAATTCCCGCTCAAAATCGAGACATTGCGTGTTTAATACATAACTTAACGCCGCTCTTTGTCCCACTAGAGAGGAGATATGAAAATAATTTTAAACACAGTCATTACTGAGTGGAAACGGCATCCACAATCGACTGCATTTCCAACCCGACGCTGTACCGCTGAACTAGAACACGCATTTTTCATACATTTAGTTATTTTAAACGAACACATATTAGATTTTTAACAAAAAGCTATTAAGTATCGTAGTAAAATATTTTTCAAGTTTTGTGTTTTATTTTTTATATTTCAATTCTTCTTATGATATTAAAAAAAATTAAGAATGTAAAAATTGTAGATTTTTATAATATCTCGATTTATATTCTTAATCAAATTAAAAGTCAGTCACTTCGACTCCAGCGCGCTCTCCCTCACAACGCGGTTTTCACAGTCACGACTATTTGGCCTCAATCATCTTGATCAGTACCCTCGCGCAACACCTCCTGTACTGCATTGAGCACTGTGGACTGTGAAGCCTTTGCTAAGCTAATAGATAGCAGATTTACACAGGCGGCAAAGTAAAAAATCATAAATATCCATTTCTATCATGTAAATAAGACACTCGGTTTTGGGTTTGATTCGTATTCAAGGAAATTTTTATTTTAAATTATTTTGAAGTTCCTCGCTCTGGTTCTCTCGCTTACGCGGGATGAGGCGCGAAGCTAACAAAAGGTTTTTTTTATTTCATTAATGTACAAGTTTTAATACCAATGGCTTATTTCCGTTTAGTTCATAAACTCTACAGAAGGCATATTATAAGAAAATTGTGTTTAAATAATCACATTCATTAAGTCCTTCAAAACTGACAAAACACGCTCCTATTGTGGTCGCGTAATGGCGGGAATCAGACACAAATATATAGAATAAGGAAAATAGCTAATATTTTCTTGATAAATATTTCTTAAAGCGAGCCACAAGTCCACAGCGAGGCGCTACACCGAAGGGCACTGAAAAGCATTTCATAAATAATTGGAATACTTTCAGTCCCGTTAAGATATTTCAAATGAAACTGCTTTTAGGGATACGTCTCGTATAAATACTTTGTTAGCACATTTTTCCTACACAGCGGGGTAGACAGAGGAAACCTCATATCTGGATACTATATTCTGCAGTTTTGTGGCGGAACTCACCGCCGCACTTAGTCCAGAACTAACTCTGGCTCTGGTAAAACTATCATCGTTTCTGACTGTAAACAGACCAAGTCACAACTGTCTTAATTATATAACAACTTTAATAAATATGACAAAGAAAGCAGTCTTACGTTTTATCCTGCATTGCAGGGTAATTAGAGACGACCTAACATCTGTTAACTGTTTACCGCCCGAAACCACATTGCGAGTTGAGCGTTAGTTGAGAGTTAGCGGAACTCTACACCGAACTCTACACCGTGCTGTGTCTTAACAGAGCAGAGAAATGAAAATAAAATTTAAATATAATCATTTCTAAAGCGAGGGTTGAACCTACAACCAATCGTGTTTGTAGTCAGAAGCTGTCCCACTGCGCCAGGACGGTCTCAAAAAATGAATTTATCGTCCTCATTTTAATGAGCAGTTTAACATTTACAAGATTCAGAACAAAAACAGTTGTGAGATAATTCAATAATGATTGAGGAACGCTCGAATGGAAACCATCTGTTAGAGACGCGGTGTTTGTGTCATCTGTTAGAGACGCGGTGTTTGTGTCATCTGTTAGAGAGAGACGCGGTGTTTGTGTCATCTATCACTATAAAAGCCTTCTCATAAAATATATCGACATTTTTTTAAGAATATCTTTTGGTTCTAAATATGACGTTAACGGATTTAGAAACTAAACGTTTGGAGGCTAGTTTAAAGAGTTACAAAATACTTTGATTATTGACACAATCATGGCACCGTTTGGAACTTTACTTACAATATTATTTACATATGTATGTGTTCACACAGTTTTATATAAAGCGGATAACATCTTGCAGGGTTTAGTACTTAATAAATAAATAAATAGTTGTAGATTCGATTCCCACTCGGGGGCATGCTAAGTAAATTTTAAATGGGCGCTTAATACTGGCGGGAAGTGGACAATGTAGTGCTTTGACATATTTTCTCTCTGCCTTTCTTTTTATATGTCACCTTTTAATGCAGTGTTAGAAAAATAGATGATACACGAATGTGTTTTCATTCAAGCATACAAGCTTCCCACGACCACAAGCACACGATGTCATTTGAATATATAAGGGAAATATCTTTCCATTAGTCGCGTCCATACAAGAAGAGACAGTGTAGGTTTCCAGGGCGTCACGTCGCTGAAAACTTTCTAAAGCCTGAACACTGTGCGCCTGTATCGCCCGCAGCGCTCTGCCCTCAGCTGTATTTATAACTAACTGCCTCTCACTTCCGTTTCTGTATCGCGTGACGTGTTTCCGTTTTCAACATTTTATAAATACTCTACATACGTTTATAACGTCGCGTCTTTTACACGTTAAAGCTTAAACAGTCTCATTCAGTGTTACTCCCAAATAAATTTTACGTCATATTTAATAATAATTTTGTAAAGGGCGCGTTCGACGTGAAATTAACGAGTTTAAATATTTACTTAGTTTCGTATATTAAATAAAAAGATTTTTATCAAGTTTCATCTGAACGGATTGCCCAACGTTAACCAGCTTCCCTTAAGGTGGCGGGTCCTGGTCTCTATGATTCTTAAACGCTTGAGCACTTTGAATTTTTTAAAGAAAAAAATAATTATATGTAATATTAGGTACGCAATAGAGACCGGTCGTGGCGCAGTGGGGCCGCGTCTGACAGTAAGCGCGCGGATGTGTCTCTGTCTGTGTCTTTGATAAGAGAAATCGCGATCTTGAGTTCCGCCACTCTATATACAATGTTTTGAATTTAGGGCCATGGCCATAGAGTATTAATAAAAAAAACTTTCACAAATGTACGTAAATGTATATACATTTAAAGAGACACTAGATCGATTTTGTTGTTCAGGTTGAATGCAAATCCCTTAGACCGATTTGTATGTATCACGATGCAGTTTCCTGTTAGTACAGTTTTTACTGCGAACAAGGTAATGTATTATTCTCGTACTTTTCTTAACGGCTCCAATAAACTTCTGGAGTGCAGTTCGACTACAATCCGTACACCTTATATATATTGTTGTTTTGCAATTTTAAAGTACTTCTTCTTAGATCGTTTCTCAACTAGTTGAATGTATTGAAGTATTGTATTGTACACAATGAAAGCTTGCTGGAATATTCATTAGAATACGAAGAAAAAAATTCACCATCTACAATGTTATAACAGCGTTGTAGATGGCCAAGTTATCAATAATACAAAGCCGAGGTCGGAAATCGGATGGTCCCGATGCTAAAAGTCCCCGTATTAAATCCAGATGTCCCCTGTTCGAATACATATTTTTTGTTTTCAAGTATCTCATATCTAAGTAATAAAAAAAGTTTTTATTGGGCGTTTGTGTCATGTCTAAGAATATTAAAAAAATGCTTCAATTTTGAAAAGTGTTTTTTTAAGGCTGCGCTTTGCCTTACCAGAGTGGAGAAATAAAAATAATTATGTTAAAATACTAGAACTTGTGCTTCTTGGAAACATATATCTAAATATCAACTGAGTCTCTATCCCTATAAGGGGGGTTAAATATATACGAGCATGTATCGACATCCCCCCCCCCACGCGCCACTAATGATTCATCTATCGAGTTACAGTTATATGAGTGTAATAACATAGAAAAAAACTTAAACCGCAGAATTTTTTTTTTTTTTTTTTTTTCTGTCATTGAGTTAAATGCTGTTGACCTTAATGGTCTTTACAGCGACACCGGGAGGGGGAGGGAAGAGGGTACTCTAGCCCTGCGAAGTATTAGCAAGCACTGACGTGTCTGCTTGAGAGGAAGCCGACGACCGCAAGGGCGCCCCCTGCGGGGCTCGAACCTCGGCTTGCGGTCGGCGAGCGGGCGGGGGATTTTTCCCTACTCTAAAAACACAAACCAGCCGCGGCGTGAAGTCGCGACTGGGGGAATTTTTTAACTATTCTAAGGGAGCCTATTACAGTCCCTAACCGTTGGACCCGGCCGCGCCAACGCGCGGACGGGCCGTGACGTAAGCTGGACTTCGCCGTCGTTTCCGACGACGGCGGTGTTTGTGTGTAGTGTTGGTGGAGTGTTTCCTACCTAACATTTTTCCATTTGCTGCCGTGATGGGATCGTCGGGGTCTAATAAGACGCTACGCGGGCGTCTAAGTTTAGGATGCGCGGACGGGGCGTAATCGCACGTCCGTACGACGAGGGGATTTGCGTGAGTGTCTGCGCGCTCGTAATAGCGCTTGGCTAGGCCGTTGCAGAACTCTTTTATCGATTCCAGTTCGAAATCCTTATGTAAGTCTATATTACGAACGTACCAGGGGGAACCCGATGCGATTCGTAGAAATCGGTTTTGAACCACTTGAAGAGGTTTAAGCTCGGTGTGCGCGAACGCCACACAAGCGTACGTGAGGACGGGCCTAATGCAGGTTTTATACAATGTCAGCTTATTTCTAAGTGACATTTTACTGCGTTTACAAATTAAGGGGTGCAATCTATTGAGATAAAAGCGGGCTTTATTACACACTCGACTAATGTGTTTTCTGAAGGAGAGTTGGGAGTCTAGAGTGACTCCGAGGTACTTAAAATGTTTTTGACACGGAATTGGCTTGTTAATTAGGTATACGGTAGAGACCGTTTCATGTTTAAGTCGAGGGAACAGTACCGCGGCACTCTTTTCGGGATTGACCTCGATCCTCCATTTGCGGTACCAAGCGCCTAGGGCGTCGGCGGCCGCCTGGAGTCTCTCGGCAATGACGAAAGAGTGGCGGGAAGTGGTGTATAGGGCGGTGTCGTCGGCGTACATAGCCAGATGGACATTGTCGACTCGCGGTATGTCGCTGGTGTACAGCGCATACAGAATAGGAGAGAGCGTGGAGCCCTGAGGGACTCCGGCGCGAATTAGGCGGGGATTGGAGAGTGTACCTTCCACTTTAAAACGGATATTTGTGTTTGAGAGATAGTCATTGTTGACGCGAATTAAATGATCCGGGAGGCCGGCATTGTGCAGCTTGTAAATCAAGCCGCTATGCCAAACTTTATCGAACGCTTTCGCGATATCGAGAAAAATGGCCGCAGTGGAGCTGCGGGCACGGTATCTAACATTATATCTGGCTATGTGTTCTACTAGCCGATGCACTTGGTGTACGGCGGAGTGGCCCTTGCGGAACCCGAATTGCTCGTCTAAGAGCAGACGTTTCGTCTCTACCGCTTCGGAGAGTCTAATGAGAATTATCCTCTCGTAAATTTTACCTAGGCAGCTCAGCAGGCTGATAGGCCTGTAGCTGCTGGGGAGATTCCTCGGCTTGTTCGGCTTCGGAATACCTATGACTATTGCCTCCTTCCATTGATCTGGGAAGGTACAAGATTTGAGGAGGCAATTAAAAATGAGTACTAGTAAGGACACGAACTGGGCCGGTAACGTTTTTAACATCCTGTTATTAAGACCGTCGGGCCCCGGGGCCTTCCTGTCTTTCAGGTTCTTAATGATATTTTGAACCTCACCGGCGGAGGTTGGGCGAAGCGGTTCACCTGAGGGAGGTAGAGAAGCCCAGGTTGCAACCTCGGAGTCCACCTTCGCTAGGTGGTCCGGGTCGCAAGGCTGATCGCTGGGGGAACATTGAGCCTCTAAACTGTCGGCTAAACATTCCGCTTTTTCAGTGTCATCGGCGGCGATAGAATTGTCGGGCCTAATGAGAGGTGGCATAGTCACGAGACCGTCCGACCTGAAGGCTCGCGACAGCGCCCAGAAAGCCTGGTGCGAAGGCGCGAGTCCCTCTAGTCTCTTGTCCCACGACTCGCCGCGGAACATGTCGAACGCGTGTCGAACGCTCCTCCTCAACCTGTTTAACTCCCTACGGTTGTCGTCTGTCGGGTATGTGTCGTGTCGTCTGGCTGCGGCGTTTTTACGCCTTATTAACCTCCTGAGCTTTTCTGAGATTTCAAATCGTCCTTGCGGTACGTTTGTAATCTCTTTAGAGCAGCTGAGGATCGTATCGTGTATGTAATCTGTGAATTGATTAGCCGCGTCTATTGCTAAATCAACCGAGTCAGTGATGCCTGGAATTAGCTCCTTAAGTGGAGAATTGTTGGCTCGAAGAAGCTTTGCGAACTTCTTCCAGTCTGGAATTGTTTTGGTCGGAGGGCCTGAGGGGCGCTCCGTGCCTAGTTTAATTAGCACCGGTCTATGATCCGAATCTAGTTCCGGCTGCGATTCGATAGAGTGTTGCCAGAGGGCGACATTCTTAAGGATCGCAATATCTAACACCTCCGGCGTGCCTGAGGGGCCAAAGCGGGAGGGGGTGGGGGGGCCGATGACGGCCGCATTGTATTTGACAGCTATTTCGTCGAGAGCCTTACCTCTTTTCGTGGTTTTCGACGATTTCCAGCTGATGTGTTTACAATTTAGGTCCCCAGTCAGAAGGACTGAGTCACCCATGTCTAAGAGCGACTTGATGTCGCTTTCTATTATTGGTTTGTTCGGCGATAGATACACCGAGGCTATGATTATTGGCTGATGGCCTGTCATATGAATTTGGCACACTGACGCTTCGATGTTAGCAAGCGACGGAGGGTCTAGCGGTATACAATGTAGTTTCTTATTGTAATAAATCATAGTGCCACCTTTTGCGGTGGCCCTATCATTCCTCACAATCCTATAGTTCGCAATGCCAGGAGAGCGAACGCTAGGTTTAAGAAAGGACTCTTGTATACAGAAGAAATCTAACTGTCTTGAGTGGACGTACTCACTCATAAGCTCTTTCTGGCCTTTGACACCGTTTGCGTTGAATGTCGCGATTTTTAGGGCTAATGGTTTTACGCGCGCGAGACGCGAATCAGCGGGCCGAGGGGTAAAACTATTATTGACCGCCATCTAATTATTTAATTTTGGAATTTATTTAGCCTGGAAGCCTACGATGGCTTCCAGAAGAGTGGCGTGCTCGCATACCGCTTGTAGGCGAGCCATATTAGTCCCGTTCGTGTTGCGCAGCTTAGCCGCGAACACGCCGAGTTCGACGAAATTTAGCGCGCCGGCAAAGTCCATAACGAGCGAGAGGTCGCTCGCGGGACTACCCTGAGGGGGTTGCGGGCGCGGGGAGGGCCGCGGGGCCGTCGGTGCGCGAGTCGCAGCCGGCACCGCAACACGTGCCGCTGCTGGAGGTGGCGTGGGCTTGAACCACGCGTTCACCTTTGGAGGTGGAGCCGGTGTAAATACCTCCGGAGCTGAGGGCTCCTTCGGGTGCTCCAACTGGCGAGAGGGGAAGGTCCTCTTTCGGTACCCTCCTTTACCAGTGCGCCTGCGCGGGGCGCGGACGCAGCCGCGATAGTTCGCGGGGTGACCCTGCGTCTCGCAGAGGACGCAGCTGGGAGGAATTTCCGGGTCGGGAATTTTCCGCGGGCATTCCGCGGTGGCGTGGTCGTCCAGGCACTTTACACAGCGCGGACGCGCGTGGCAGTGCTTGGCCGAGTGCCCGTAGTTTTGGCAGCGGTGACACTGCCCTATTAAGCCTTTATACCGGGGGGATTCCACGCGGATCCCCGTCAGGTTACAAATGGACCGGAGGTTGAAGACCTCCTTGCCCTCATTTGTTCTATCCAACACTACAAGTATGCTGTCATACTTTACTTTTGTGCGCATGTTGTACATGCGGTGAACTTCGCGTACCGGAAGCCGTGACTTAAGGTCGTTCTCTATGTACTCGGCGTCCAATTCGCGGGGGACGCCTTTTATGACGACGCGGAGGGTTTTCTCCTCCTCTAGGGCGTAGGTGTGGAAACCCACGTTTGTTTCTCGCATGCGGCGGGTTAAGGCGCGGTGGTCCGCGGCCGACGGGACCTGGACTTTTATTCCGATGGACGTCAGCCTCGCGGAGCTGTACGCCACTTTATTAGACAGCATCCACGCGGATACTTCGTTCCACCGTCCTTTCTCTTGAATATAGACCGGCGGCGGTAGTTTAGGGCGAGGCGGTTGTTGATTACCGGTCGCTGCGCCTGAAGGGCGAGGACCGGGCGCAGAGGGCGCAAGGGGAGCGGCACGCGGGGCCGGCGCGGGGCGAGGGCCCGTTGCGGTGTGCGCGGACACCGGAGCGGTCGGGGGAAGCGGCTTGGTAGACGCGGGGGCGGGTGAAGCCCGCACGGCCGACGTTTGCGCGTCAGGTTTACGCGCTTTCGAAGGCGCGACGGCCTGAGGGGCCTTTTTCGCCTTCCTTTTTGCTGATTTTGAGACTACGGTCTCAAAATCCTGAGAGGAGGTGTCCGACTCGGCGCCTGACACGTCCATTTCTGACGCGGAACTAGAGTCCCGCTCGGGGGACGACGCACGCGTCCTAATAGTGCCTCGGGGCACTTCGGCGGCGCTCGGGCCGGCGTCGGGAGAGCGCGGGCTCTCTTTCGCGAAAGCGAAGTTTTGGAGGCCATCGTAGACCTCGGCGTGGAAGGTACGCAGGTACCTTATGAGGTCCTCCTTCGAGAGGCCCTCCATATTGGCGGCGGCGACGATAAGTGTCTCCCCTCACCTTTCGGCGGGGGAGGGTGTGTGGCACTAGAAACACTAAGTATGCCCGTTTGGTGAACGGGGGTGTGTAAGGACAACTGTGAACACTTACTCCAAGAACCGCCAACCACAGCTAGACGACGCGCAGTACAGCACACGGGGCACGGCACGGCGCGGTCCTCACAGCGGCGACACTCTGGAACTCTGATCACTGACGCACAACGACACGAAAAGCAGCGCTCGGACGCACAATCGAGAAGGGGGATGCCCCAATATTGTCACACGACCGTCGCCGGTCGGTGCCAAATCGGAACTGTGTGAAACATTTTTTTTTTTTTTTTTTTTTTTTTTTTTTTTCTGTCATTGAGTTAAATGCTGTTGACCTTAATGGTCTTTACAGCGACACCGGGAGGGGGAGGGAAGAGGGTACTCTAGCCCTGCGAAGTATTAGCAAGCACTGACGTGTCTGCTTGAGAGGAAGCCGGCGACCGCAAGGGCGCCCCCTGCGGGGCTCGAACCTCGGCTTGCGGTCGGCGAGCGGGCGGGGGATTTTTCCCTATTCTAAAAACACAAGCCAGCCGCGGCGTGAAGTCGCGACTGGGGGAATTTTTTAACTATTCTAAGGGAGCCTATTACAGTCCCTAACCGTTGGACCCGGCCGCGCCAACGCGCGGACGGGCCGTGACGTAAGCTGGACTTCGCCGTCGTTTCCGACGACGGCGGTGTTTGTGTGTGGTGTTGGTGGAGTGTTTCCTACCTAACATTTTTCCATTAGCTGCCGTGATGGGGTCATCGGGGTCTAATAAGACGCTACGCGGGCGTCTAAGTTTAGGATGCGCGGACGGGGCGTAATCGCACGCCCGTACGACGAGGGGATTTGCGTGAGTGTCTGCGCGCTCGTAATAGCGCTTGGCTAGGCCGTTGCAGAACTCTTTTATCGATTCCAGTTCGAAATCCTTATGTAAGTCTATGTTACGAACGTACCAGGGGGAACCCGATGCGATTCGTAGAAAGCGGTTTTGAACCACTTGAAGTGGTTTAAGCTCGGTGTGCGCGAACGCCACACAAGCGTATGTGAGGACGGGCCTAATGCAGGTTTTATACAATGTCAGCTTATTTCTAAGTGACATTTTACTGCGTTTACAAATTAAGGGGTGCAATCTATGGAGATAGAAGCGGGCTTTATTACACACTCGACTAATGTGTTTTCTGAAGGAGAGTTGGGAGTCTAGAGTGACTCCGAGGTACTTAAAATGTTTTTGCCACGGAATTGGCTTGTTAATTAGGTATACGGTAGAGACCGTTTCATGTTTAAGTCGAGGGAACAGTACCGCGGCACTCTTTTCGGGATTGACCTCGATCCTCCATTTGCGGTACCAAGCGCCTAGGGCGTCGGCGGCCGCCTGGAGTCTCTCGGCAATGACGAAAGAGTGGTGGGAAGTGGTGTATAGGGCGGTGTCGTCGGCGTACATAGCCAGGTGGACATTGTCGACTCTCGGTATGTCGCTGGTGTACAGCGCATACAGAATAGGAGAGAGCGTGGAGCCCTGAGGGACTCCGGCGCGAATTAGGCGGGGAGTGGAGAGTGTACCTTCCACTTTAAAACGGAAATATCTGTTTGAGAGATAGTCCTTGAGGACGCGAATTAAATGATCCGGGAGGCCGGCATTGTGCAGCTTGTAAATCAAGCCACTATGCCAAACTTTATCGAACGCTTTCGCGATATCGAGAAAAATGGCCGCAGTGGAGCTGCGGACACGGTATCTAACATTATATCTGGCTATGTGTTCTACTAGCCGATGCACTTGGTGTACGGCGGAGTGGCCCTTGCGGAACCCGAATTGCTCGTCTAAGAGCAGACGTTTCGTCTCTACCGCTTCGGAGAGTCTAATGAGAATTATTCTCTCGTAAATTTTACCTAGGCAGCTCAGCAGGCTGATAGGCCTGTAGCTGCTGGGGAGATTCCTCGGCTTGTTCGGCTTCGGAATACCTATGACTATTGCCTCCTTCCATTGATCTGGGAAGGTACAAGATTTGAGGAGGCAATTAAAAATGAGTACTAATAAGGACACGAACTGGGCCGGTAACGTTTTTAATGTCCTGTTATTAAGACCGTCGGGCCCCGGGGCCTTCCTGTCTTTCAGGTTCTTAATGATATTTTTTACCTCACCGGCTGAGGTTGGGCGAAGCGGTTCACCTGAGGGAGGTAGAGAAGCCCAGGTTGCAACCTCGGAGTCCACCTTCGCTAGGTGGTCCGGGTCGCAAGGCTGATCGCTGGGGGAACATTTAGCCTCTAAACTGTCGGCTAAACATTCCGCTTTTTCAGTGTCATCGGCGGCGATAGAATTGTCGGGCCTAATGAGAGGTGGCATAGTCACGAGACCGTCCGACCTGAAGGCTCGCGACAGCGCCCAGAAAGCCTGGTGCGAAGGCGCGAGTCCCTCTAGTCTCTGGTCCCTCGACTCGCCGCGGAGCATGTCGAACGCGTGTCGAACGCTCCTCCTCAACCTGTTCAGTTCCCTACGGTTGTCGTCTGTCGGGTATGTGTCGTGTCGTCTGGCTGCGGCGTTTTTACGCCTTATTAACCTCCTGAGCTTTTCTGAGATTTCAAATCGTCCTTGCGGTACGTTTGTAATCTCTTTAGAGCAGCTGAGGATCGTATCGTGTATGTAATCTGAGAATTGATTAGCCGCGTCTATTGCTAAATCAACCGAGTCAGTGATGCCTGGAATTAGCTCCTTAAGTGGAGAATTGTTGGCTCGAAGAAGCTTTGCGAACTTCTTCCAGTCTGTAATTGTTTTGGTCGGAGGGCCTGAGGGGCGCTCCGTACCTAGTTTAATTAACACCGGTCTATGATCAGAATCTAGTTCCGGCTGCGATTCGATAGAGTGTTGCCAGAGGGCGACATTCTTAAGGATCGCAATATCTAACACCTCCGGCGTGCCTGAGGGGCCAAAGCGGGAGGGGGTGGGGGGGCCGATGACGGCCGCATTATATTTGACAGCTATTTCGTCGAGAGCCTTACCTCTTTTCGTGGTTTTCGACGATTTCCAGCTGATGTGTTTACAATTTGGGTCCCCAGTCAGAAGGACTGAGTCACCCATGTCTAAGAGCGACTTGATGTCGCTTTCTATTATTGGTTTGTTCGGCGATAGATACACCGAGGCTATGATTATTGGCTGATGGCCTGTCATATGAATTTGGCACACTGACGCTTCGATGTTAGCAAGCGACGGAGGGTCTAGCGGTATACAATGTAGTTTCTTGTTGTAATAAATCATAGTGCCACCTTTTGCGGTGGCCCTATCATTCCTTACAACCCTATAGTTCGCAATGCCAGGAGAGCGAACGCTAGGTTTGAGAAAGGACTCTTGTATACAGAAGAAATCTAACTGTCTTGAGTGGACGTACTCACTCATAAGCTCTTTCTGGCCTTTGACACCGTTTGCGTTGAATGTCGCGATTTTTAGGGCTAATGGTTTTACGCGCGCGAGACGCGAATCAGCGGGCCGAGGGGTAAAACTATTATTGACCGCCATCTAATTATTTAATTTTAGAAATTTATTTAGCCTGGAAGCCTACGATGGCTTCCAGAAGAGTGGCGTGCTCGCATACCGCTTGTAGGCGAGCCATATTAGTCCCGTTCGTGTTGCGCAGCTTAGCCGCGAACACGCCGAGTTCGGTGAAATTTAGCGCGCCGGCAAAGTCCATAACGAGCGAGAGGTCGCTCGCGGGACTACCCTGAGGGGGTTGCGGGCGCGGGGAGGGCCGCGGGGCCGTCGGTGCGCGAGTCGCAGCCGGCACCGCAACACGTGCCGCTGCTGGAGGTGGCGTGGGCTTGAACCACGCGTTCACCTTTGGAGGTGGAGCCGGTGTAAATACCTCCGGAGCTGAGGGCTCCTTCGGTTGCTCCGCCTGGCGAGCGGGGAAGGTCCTCTTCCGGTACCCTCCTTTACCAGTGCGCCTGCGCGGGGCGCGGACGCAGCCGCGATAGTTCGCGGGGTGACCCTGCGTCTCGCAGAGGACGCAGCTGGGAGGAATTTCCGGGTCGGGAATTTTCCGCGGGCATTCCGCTGTGGCGTGGTCGTCCAGGCACTTTACACAGCGCGGACGCGCGTGGCAGTGCTTGGCCGAGTGCCCGTAATTTTGGCAGCGGTGACACTGCCCTATTAAGCCTTTATACCGGGGGGGTTCCACGCGGATCCCCGTCAGGTTACAAATGGACCGGAGGTTGAAGACCTCCTTGCCCTCATTTGTTCTATCCAACACTACGAGTATGCTGTCATACTTTACTTTTGTGCGCATGTTGTACATGCGGTGAACTTCGCGTACCGGAAGCCGCGACTTAAGGTCGTTCTCTATGTACTCGGCGTCCAATTCGCGGGGGACGCCTTTTATGACGACGCGGAGGGTTTTCTCCTCCTCTAGGGCGTAGGTGTGGAAACCCACGTTTGTTTCTCGCATGCGGCGGGTTAAGGCGCGGTGGTCCGCGGCCGACGGGACCTGGACTTTGATCCCTATTGACGTCAGCCTCGCGGAGCTGTACGCCACTTTATTAGACAGCATCCACGCGGATACTTCGTTCCACCGTCCTTTCTCTTGAATATAGACCGGCGGCGGTAATTTCGGGCGAGGTGGTTGGGAATTTCCGGTCGCTGCGCCTGAGGGGCGAGGACCGGGCGCAGAGGGCGCAAGGGGAGCGGCACGCGGGGCCGGCGCGGGGCGAGGGCCCGTTGCGGTGTGCGCGGACACCGGAGCGGTCGGGGGAAGCGGCTTGGTAGGCGCGGGGGCGGGTGAGGCCCGCACGGCCGACGTTTGCGCGTCTGGTTTACGCGCTTTCGAAGGCGCGACGGCCTGAGGGGCCTTTTTCGCCTTCCTTTTTGCTGATTTTGAGACTACGGTCTCAAAATCCTGAGAGGACGTGTCCGACTCGGCGCCTGACACGTCCATTTCAGACGCGGAACTAGAGTCCCGCTCGGGGGACGACGCACGCGTCCTAATAGTGCCTCGGGGCACTTCGGCGGCGCTCGGGCCGGCGTCGGGAGAGCGCGGGCTCTCCTTCGCGAAAGCGAAGTTTCGGAGGCCATCGTAGGCCTCGACGTGAAAGGTACGTAGGTACCTTATGAGGTCCTCCTTCGAGAGGCCCTCCATTTTGGCGGCGGCGACGAGATGGAATGTCTCCCCTCACCTTTCGGCGGGGGAGGGTGTGTGGCACTAAAAACACTAAGTATGCCCGTTTGGTGAACGGGGGTGTGTAAGGACAACTGTGAACACTTACTCCAAGAACCGCCAACCACAGCTAGACGACGCGCAGTACAGCACACGGGGCACGGCACGGCGCGGTCCTCACAGCGGCGACACTCTGGAACTCTGGTCACTGACGCACAACGACACGAAAAGCAGCGCTCGGACGCACAATCGAGAAGGGGGATGCCCCAATATTGTCACACGACCGTCGCCGGTCGGTGCCAAATCGGAACTGAAACCGCAGAAAATTGCACTCAATTTAAATATGAAATGCACCTCGTCTCACTGCGGCCGACCCCGCGCCACCGAGCCAACTCGCACCACAGAGTGTATGCGAGCTCGTACCGCGCAGTACTAACTTGACATCTCATATGTTATTACTGTTAATGACTGCGGGAGGGTCGCGGGTTCATATATCATGTGCCGTTTGTCAACTATTAACATATTTCAGCATTTGTAGAGTACATCACTATTACAGCACTATCTGTTAAGAGAGAGTTGCAAGTTAGAGGCAGTCATTTACTATAGTGACTTTTTATATAGAGGCATTTTATACAGAATGTACTTCTTAGTGGTAAATGAAGAGGTTTCAATTGCATTTACGTGGTATACGTGAATACGTACGTGACAGACCCTAGCTTTGAACATTAAACTGTCATTGTTAAAGAGACGCTGATGACAATGTTGTTTATATTCGTAATTATTTACTTTTAATCTCGTACTCTACAACTCTCAAATTAAAGAAGATACCAAATTGTTTTATCTCATATAAATTATAAATTATAACATTGCGTTCCCCGCTTAGCTGATGTGTGTCGCGGCGGCTGAAGGCGCTCACTTCTGATGCGTCCGTTCCGTAATACTTGTAACGTTATGTACATACTGGAGATACTATACACATTTGGAAATAGATTTCATATTTTAGCTTAAAATTAAATTCGTTTTTTTTTGTTTTAAAGCTAACAAAGCGGAAATCGAGTGCTTGGACAGCTTTCAAGAAACACGGATTCCAAGCCAGCTTTGATCAATTTTTAATATTGGGGGAAGTACCTAGTGTCAAGACACTCTGCACTTCGCGTTCCACCGTATACAAGACATTGCTTGTTGAGTTACGGAACACCGCGCTTTGTCCTACCAGAGCGACGAAATGAAAATATTTTTTAAATATAATAATTCTCCCAAGTGGGAATCGAACGCATGATTTTTAAAGTGAGAAGGTCTTAAGGAGTAGTCTGTTACAGAAACCGCTGTATCACGTAATTGTAATTATTTACAATACAATGAGGATAATAAATCAGAACTAAAAGGTTCCATTTAGAAGACCGTGATAATGGCTTCCCGAAAACCGATCTCGAGCGTGGAGCCAACTGTGATGAATACAATTACTGTGCGTTTTGTACCGGAAGTGTAATAACATCACACTGTACCATACTTATTAACAATTTCAAGGGAACAAATTAAGTGTACACAAATATTTTCAATGAGGACCCATGGTGGCGCGGCAAAGCGTCTGCCTGTAACCGCTATTCTCACTCGGGGGAACCATTACATTCAAATTATTTTCATTACTTCAAGCGCTGAGTTGAGTTATGCCACTAAGTACGAAATGTATCAAATAGTATAAGAAATAGTAGTATAAAGTCTCTAGGTACTTCCGGTGTACCCTGCTATGTGGGGTAAAAGGGTGAAGCTAGAAAAATAATATCCTGTGATTAAAATCAGTTTATACCGATTTTTTTATACCATGAGTTATCCAAATTTAATTTACCTATCAATTAGAAAATTACGAGGGATTCTCGTTGTTAATGACATTTTCTTTGGAAAACTGATGTTTAATTATTAAAAAAACAGATGTCGATTGACAATCTTGTAACATTATTGTACTAATACTTCAAATTGTTTCTATTTTTTGGCTCAAACGTGTGGTTTAAAGATACAAATCTACTTCGGAGGTGAAGGTGTTCTGCCAGTCATGTTGGACGCGACACCTCGAGACGAGATATAACTATGAAGAGATATGGACTTAGGCCAACCAGCACTGACTTTACTTTAATTGTTTAGTTTGTTATCATAATACAACTTTCCCGCACATTTATATTCAAATATACTGAAAATATTACGAAGTAATTTTAAGGTCTACGTCTCTAACAGGTTGAAGTAATTTTCGTGAACAAAAAAGTATTTCGACAACAAGTGAAATAGAACACATGTAATTGTAGCTCATTTACGCGTGTTCTGTTTGTGATTCACAGTTGTATATAATTGTACAGAAATGTTACAATTAAAGTGTATAACGATTGTGGGTAAGATATTTTACGATAAAGGACTGTACAGTATGAGCTGTGTGTGTACTGTGTGTACGCACAGGAGGATGGTGCTGGATTACACAAACAATGAAAGTAACAGTTGCTTTGTGACTGATGATCACTAAATAATGTATTTAATGGAGAAACGGAGAGATTGCTCTTTTAGTTTCCCGCTGTTATTCCGCTAGCTGGAGAGACAGAAATACCTAGTGTCAAGACACTCCATACTCTGATTTGAGTTTGAGTGGTGGAACTCAACAAAAATTAGATATAATCATTCCCCCGAGGGGAATTAAACTGTGGAGTCTATATGGTGTCAGAAATGTGTGCCAATAATGTGGTTATACATATTATAGAATTTATTATTACATTTTATTTAAAATTGGGTACAGAAAATATATCTGTGTTACTGCACTGTTAGCTAAAGTCAAATTTATAATCAATTTAATATAAACCAATATTTAGTAATAGATATAAATAACCTTGGTATAAGTTGCTGACGCCATGCATATATATTGCTCTAAGACTCCACTGGGGACTGCTTGAGGGACACCTCGCTCTCTCTGTACGTGACCGTCATACTGATATCAATTTCAAAGAAAGCCCGAAACAGTATAAGGAAGCAATGTAAGATTTTTTATAGCTCCACCGTTTATCCCACATAGGAGGATAGTCAGAGACAACCTAGTATGAAGACACGCTGTTGAGTGACTTTCCGTCCGAAATCAAGGAATTGATTGTGGGTACGACTTTATCCCTGAGTGGGAACCGAACCTACGACGATCGTGTTCACAGTCAGAGGCTCTCCAACTGCGCCTCTTTGGTCACGTGACCAGTGGCATATCAGTATGTTCATTCATAAAACGCGCCAGGTTGCATCTATAAATGTTCTATTAAGTATGCAATAATTAGTTCAATCTTATATTAAAAAATATAATTTGCATAATGGAGAAGTCAGAGAGAACTCAGTGTCAAAACACTGATTTCCACATTCCTTTCTAGCTCAAGATATGCGTGTTGAATGACTGAACTCAACGCCGCACTTGTCGCTGCCAAAAACAAATTTAATAAGATAATTTCATCTAGCTAGTATCGAACCGACAACTAATGCCATTTACAACTACGTGGACATTTTACAACTTTAAATTTAAAAACAACTTAAATACATAAAAAATACACAAGCACAAACGTTGTTTGGAACGAGAAATAAAGGATTTGTTTCAGACAATATGTAAATATTTCTATCCCGGATTTGTCCCAAATGCATTTCAAATAGGATTTTTTAGAAACTGCCTCCCTCGAGATTAAACGAGGCCGGAGCGATGTGACGTCAAATGACGGAAGCATTAAAAATACGCGGTAACAAACTGCATTAATACCTTTGAGATTTCTGCGATATATTCTGCAATATTAAGTTTGTTTTGAAATTTTAATTCAAAAAATGATTAATACATACGCCATGTATTTATTTATACATATGGGTCATTTAGTTTTCTTAATTTTATATTTTTATCCTTCATAACCGGATAGACAGAATGTATCCAGAGTCATGACACTCCGTACTTCGCTTTCCGCCGAATTCGAGACAATGCGTATTGAGTGGCTGAACTCAACGCCTCGCTTTGTCTTATGAGAGCGAGGAAATGGAAATAATTTAAATATAATCGTTCCTCCAATTGGGAATAGAACCCACAACCCATTGATGAAGTAATTTTAAGATTAAAAGGTGTCTGAAGACTGTCTGTTCTTTTGTTTCTAACTATGAAGGATAAAGCTTGAGTCTGCTTAGATAATATTGCAACAACACATATTTGTATTACATGAGTCGCAATTACACTAATACACTAAACAAAGCTGCTACACAGATACACGAGCACGGGACGAGCTTTGTGCCCGAAACGAGAAACAGTTTTGAAAAGAAACTGACATTTGCAATATTTATATTACAAAAGTAAAAAGCGAGGAATAATAATGAACTTTCCCCAAATGTATTTCCGTCTGTCAATCAAAGCATTAGCAGATGAGTTCCGGACAAAATATTTTGAACGCCGAGTTGAAGTAGGACCTCGTTTTAATGTCAAAATATTGTATTGTTAGATAATAATTTTACATTAAATAATATATAGAAAAAAGGACAAAAAGTGTTTGCTGACCCAAAAAAGACTTGGAGTTCGATCTCAGTTCGAATATTTATGTCTTAAAAATATTGTCATGTATCGAGTCCAGTTAAAGGTAATGCGTCGTTGGATTTCCCCAATCCATACTCAATGACATACAAAATATAAGAAAGTGATGAAGTGTCTTTAAATAACGTTATCTGCTTAAGAAGGTAGGTGGTTTCTTGCCACCTTGTATGAAAGCACAATACATGTAAAATTATCTTGCATAATAGCATCTTTGATTTTACACATTTTAAAAGAAATATTTTAAACGGATTAATCGCGTATGTTTTGGAACCCAACATGTCGAACGCCTTACAGCAGTCCGCGGTCGCAGGTAGACTGAGGTGGCACTTATCTGTCAGTTGAAATAATAAATAATTATAACAATCTATCGTCATCTGTTTCTTAGTTGCCTCTGTACTACCTCTGTGCTGTTCTGGATTCTTGCAGAATGAGCTGACTGTATCCGTCTCTTTATAATGGTATTGAGATATAAACATTTTTACAAGTGGATCCCAGGTAATAAATGGTATCTAACCATCTTCTATATTGAAATTAAGATATTTTTGAATATCAATAGCCTCGGGGATCGTTTTAGGAATATATCTACTTCCCTAGCAGGATATGGGGTTTATTAAACCTGATGTTCTTGATGTCAGAGATGTGTTCCTTCGTCTGAACTCCGATGCTCCTCTTTGTTTGTCCGATGTAAGACGAGTCACGGTCACAATCTAGCTAGTGTACGAGTACACTTGCACACTGCAGGAATAGCACAAATTAAAAACAAAAGACTACAATAAAAATAACATCACAAAATCATTACATATAGAATTGTAAATTGAATTGTTCAATAAGTGAGACTAGTCCATTCTGCCATTTTTTAATATACATGGATATATTTTGTCTTTATACATATTCTTTTTATGCTCAGAGTTAATTAAAAAGCCAAAAGTACTTGCAAATGTAACTAATTGTAAACCTTGCAAACATTTTTTGTATTGCGATTGTCACGGAGGCTACTATTCAAACACAAACATTGCTCAATACCAATATTGTATTCAGAATGTTGTTAGTGTTGAGTGTTTAACGGCGGCCGTCCCGAACCATCCAAACTGGATGCAGGTAGCTTAGTGTACAGGGCTGACACCGCGCTCGTATATGCGTAGCGGGAGATTAAATGTTATTTAATACTTAAGGATTTAAAAATATCAAGTTTTGTCTGTCTGTCTGTCTCTATGTTTGTACCAGCTAATCTCTTTAACAGGTTCACCGATCGTGACGGGATATAATTTCATTGCCATCAGAAATGAAGTCGTTTTTCAAGTTTCAGCTAAATCAGATAAATAGAAGTGGGTGAAAATTAGTTTGTGAGATTTCACACACACACAGACTAACTTACACCACAAGTTAATTAAAAGCATGTAATAACAAAATACCTCGCCTGCGCGAAATAACAATAGGAAATCAACTAAACTGGCACGAGATAAGGATTCAAGGAGTGCTTACAACTAGCAACGTCAATTGTAAGTATATCAAAGTAATATAAGTAATATTTAAACATATCAATATAGTGGTCGCGCGGACACACAGCTCTTACTGGCCGTCAAATGCTAAAATATCGAATATTCTCTACCTGCTTACTTCAGATTTAATTACGAAAAGTAGGACCATAAATACACGCAATTTTCATATATTGGGCATTATAGGCAGATAATTTTAAAAATGCCACTAAAGCGTGTCCGACGTAGCTGTTACATAATAACCGTTTAAACAGTAAACACTCACTCAATCCGCGCAGTTAGCCGCAGCCCTGCGCGACCGCTACGTCCATCTCCTCGATTGCTAAGCCTGTGTTTTATTTACGGTATCGATTGCGTTTTCCTCAGTATACATACTACTTGCTATTTTTACAAGACTGCTATTTGCCAGAAAGGATTGCTTATTAGTCAAGTATGTGTATAAGCGTTACATGAAGAATGTAGTTAGATTTCTCTTTCCATCTGTATTGATGTATGTAGAAAAATAACCGAAGTAAGGTACAAATATATTTATAACGTTTCATTCTCTTTTTTCACGTTTTATTTCTGGCGAGCTAGTCGGAGAGAAGCAAGAGAGAGTGCAAACTAATACGGTCTATACATATTTCTTTCGCCTCGTTTACTTGCTATGAACCACTTCATACTTGTCACTCAACAGTTAAGCGCACGTTTGGTTAGACGCGGTTATTATTATCTATAACATTATTGAAATACTAAATTTAATTGAATACTGCCTTCAATATAACGTAAATCCCAAAGCAAGTAAGCATTACAGTAACAGTTATAATTATAATGAGCAACTCCGTCGACAGCGAGTACGTCGCCTCTACGGACTACTGAACTCGCAACACGCTTCAGTGCGACGTGAGATCCAGAAGTAGCTGAACTTGGGTTACTGTGATTAACAGCTACTTGTTACGTAAATCATGTTACGTCAAGTATTCATTTAATTAGGTTTACCAGAACATTTGGAGGAACTATACGTTGAAATTTACTGATTGTTCCCCGGCTTACGCCAAAATTCGAGGTATTGCGTTAAGTATCGGATCACGCCGCGGTGTTTTGTTTAAGATTTAATCTTTTTTAAAATTATAAATTTATAAATAATTATTTAGTATGATCTTGGATTTTTTGAATAATTATTTTTGCAGGAATATCGATATTTCCAATAAAATATACATATTATCAATGTGAGCTGTTCTATCGTTAAACAAGTTCAGAGTCCAATATAAAATATGTATTGTATTATATGTAATTGTAAAATATATAACGTATTTGAAAAGATTGCGGCCGATGACGCCACGGAATATCAGGTTCTGTCTTGATTAGAGGACACGCTATACTTATGAAAGACACCGTAGATAATAAATACTCAGTAGCGCTCCCCGACGCGACTTGCGTTGCTTTGGATTAATAATACATACTTACTTAGAGATTTAGTTTATTTTATTATTTTTTAAATATTTAGAGGTAAGTTTTTATTTGGGGATTTTTTTTAATTTTAAATTTATTTTTATTTTATACTTTTTAAAGCTAGGCATACTTTTTAAATGAAACAATTTTAACACTTTGCAGTAGTAACAGGACAGTCTACCTGTGACCACGGACTACTGCTAAGTGTTCGAAACGTCAGGTGTCCAAAATGTATTTTTTATATACCAAAATATACGCGATTAATCCGGTAATAGTTTCATTAAAAATGTATAAAAATCGCGAAATTTAAAGACCTTACTAGGCATACTTATTATGATGTAAATTCGTGTCGAACTTTTTCAAATCTATATTTGAAGTAAAATAGTATAATAGAATCATTAACAATTGAAAATATGCAACATACTGGAGTGAAGTAATATTCGCGTAGTATAAGGTGCGTGGGCGTGGCGCGGAGCACCGCGGGCGGGGCGCTAGCTTTAATATAGTTAATAGTGGAACGTTAGTCTTTATAATTTACGAGAACAATCAAGTCGCAGTTATACGTCCAGTGACTATTTTATTACTCCGGTAATTAATTACTTTTGTTAAGTTATAAGTTTAGTTTCATCAATAAATCTATACATTTATACAAATAAAGGAAATTGCAGTTTGTTTGTGTGTTTAAAATGAAAACAATTTAATAGTTTGAAATGAAGATAATTAGGTACTTATAATTAAAATAATTACTAATACATATGTATATATACAGCGGTTATCGGTTCTGCGATAAATGTGAATAGTCCACTGCCACTTCAGTTTGCTAATCCTCTGAGCTATAGAGGTAATTCTGGTTCTCTGTGAGATCAATTCCTTTCGAATGCAATGTTTCAGAGACACTCGAAGCATAGCCCTCTCTACAACCAGTTGAGCGATTTCAAAATGCTGGACCAGTCTCACTGTAAATATCTACATCTAGCCTCCGTATGTCATTACTGGTAGAACGCACTCGTTAGAAACTTTTATCTTTGGATTTGCTGTGTCGGTGGTGAAAAGAATTGAAGATGTTTTTTGTATGCTGCCCAGACAAGGTATTTTCTTCTTCGAGCCTCCCTCTCAAAGTTTTTTCTACCCAACTTCAAAGTTTTTCCAAGGTAGACATACTGTTGAACAACTTCAAGAGGGTCCCGTATAGAACATGTCACTTGGTTGTTGAACATAATCTTGGTGTTATCTGAGTCCATCATGAGACGGACGAATGCAGAAGACTCAGCTAACTTGTCCAGTATACTCACTGCTGGTCCCACAAAGTTTCAGCTAAAATTACAATTTGGTCTGCAAATCTCATGTGCAAGATGTATGTTTTTTTTAGTTTCACACTTTGATGTCGCATAGCAGGGCAGACAGAATGTAACTAGTGTGAAGACACTCCGTTCTTCGCTTTCCACCGAATTCAAGACATTACGTATTGAGTGGTAGAACTCAATGCCGCACTTTCTCTTTATCAGAGCGAGGAAATGAAAATAATTTAAATATAATCACACCTCCGAGCGGAGATCGAACCCCCAAACGATCGCATTTACAGTCAGACGCTGTCACACTGCGTCACGACTGGCCTCATGTATTTGCCATCTATATTACTATCCATTCCCCTCGAATTTCAGGGAAATTACGTCCCTTTGATTTGAGTATAAAAGTTATTAATGATAGCGTGGAAATTTAGCCATTATTTCCTGGTTTCCGCCCAAATTCGAGGCATTGCGTTAAGTATCGGATCACAACGCTGTATTATATTTAAGTAATAGTTGCGTAGTATAAGGTGCGTGGGCGTGGCGAGGAGAACCACGGGCGGGGCGCTAGCATTTAAAGTAATTAATAGTTGAAAGATGTCATAATTGTACGAGAACAATCAACTCCAAGTTATACGTCCAGTGACTACTTTATTACTCCGGTAATTAATTACTTTTGTTAAGTTATAAGTTTCATCAATAAATCTATACATTTATACAAATAAAGGAAATTGGGGCTTCTTTGTGTGTTTAGAATTAAAACAATTTATTTGTTTGAAATTAAAATAATTGCTTTTTACGAAATATGTATATATACATGTATATATACATATATATTTCGTAAGAATCAATGCCTTTCGAATATAATCTTTCAGATACTCCGAGCATAGCCCTCTCTACAAGGAGCTGAGCGATTTCAAACTGTTGGATCAGTCTCACTGCAAGTGTCTACATCTCAGTTCCATTTATCATAACTGGTAGACCGCACTCATTAAAACATTTTTATCTTAGGCTTTGCTGTTTCGGTGACGAAAAGAATTGACGAAGTTTTTTGTATGCTGTCCAGGCAAACTATTTTCTTCCTTAAAGTTTTTTCTACCCAACTTCAAAGTTTGTCCAAGGTAGACATACTGTTGAACAACTTCAAGAGGGTCCCGCATAGAACATGTCACTTGTTTGTTAAACATAATCTTGGTTTTATCTGAGTCCATCTGGAGACAGATGCATGCAGAAAACTCTGCTAAGTTGTACAGCATACTCAATTAAATGACAGTATTTGCTTGTAATTTTGTTGGTTTTTGTTTAATAAACCGTTTTGCATAATCATATGAATTATGATAATATTTCTAATTATTTAAATATATATATATATATATATATATATATATATATATATATATATATATATATATATATATATAAACATATATATAGAAGTATAACAACTCCTTTCCAGAAAATATTAAAGTCAACGTTAAGAAGAACATATTACGTACATTTAATACAGAATTCGTAAAAGTTACTTTCTCTGATCCTTTCAAAGGCAAATCAAGCAAAACAAAGGAAACTTAAGCTTTTTTTAATTAATTACAAAAATCCCAAATTAATTTCTTTATAAAATCCCCTGAAAAGTCTACTTCGATTGCTTCTTGTGTCAGCACTTTTATATAATCAATTGATCGACGTCTCATTATACTGGTTTTGATTAATTGAAGCGAGTTATTTTTAATTTCTTTTTAGTCGATTTATTTTTCGTAAGAGGTCGTAATGCCAGCCAGCGGTAGTTGTGGGATCGATTTACAATTGAAGGAATGGTAATATTATTTATTTCCCGCTCTGCCAATATAATACATAGCCTTGAGTTTGCCACACAACACTCAATGTCTCGATTTCGGTCGGAACGTGAGCAACGGAGTGTCTTGACACTTATTTGCCCCTGGCACCTCTGCTGTGCGGGACAAAGTGATAAAAAATCTTTTCTTTCATTTTAATCAACTTTGATAAATATTTTAACATCGCATACTGTTATTATACTTTTTGTATGAGTCTAATAGCTTCACCCTTTATCCCGTCGTATGGTGGTCAGACAGCCCTGAGCGTCTATCCCCGTGGCTGTATATGATCTTGTCAACTTAATGTATCCAAGTATGAGAAGATTGATCGGTATGTGCCATCCATCTTCTCATACTAGGACTCTAGGTTTTCATATTCGCAACATTTAAATTTTTAAAGCATTTTAATTTTTGTTAATATATACAGTGGGACAGTGTCTGACTGTAAACACGATCGGTTATGGGTTCGATCTCCATAGGGGGGAGTGATTATATTTAAATTATTTTGCTCTCTTTGATAAGACAAGTTGCTGCGTTGAGTTCCACCACTCAACACGCAATGTCTCATATTCTAGACACTAGGTAGTTTCTGTCTAGGCACTAGGTACCCTGCTGTGCGGGATAAAAAACAAGAAGCTAAAAAAAATTAAAAAGAAATTATTTTATTTTTATTTTCTTTTTTTATATTAAAAATATAAAAAAAAAATATTTCTTTGCTTTCTTTTCATGGTTCCCGTAAACGAAGAGTGTGTTCGACTTTAATAAGAAGTTTGCTATATGTCATTTGTTATAATTAAATGGTATATTTAAACTTTTAGTAAAGTTTTAATAAAAACAGATTTAAAATAAACGTAGCGAGCGCTCGCGCACCTTGCGGCGACGCGGGGCGGCGCGGGGCGGCGCGGGGCGGCGCGGGGCGGCGCGGGGCGGCGCGGGTTTGGAACTCATTATTAACTCTTATAACTTATTAACTCGTTAGAAGATGACACCTCACTACACTCAAGCCGCGCTACTGTGGAGAGCTTAGCGCGTTTATTACGAAAAATATTACACTTCTACTGATGGAAAAGTGAGATTGCGTCTTATCTATTGGTTGTATGTTCGATTCCCACTCAACGAAATGTTTATATTTAAAAATGTATTGTCATTTATACGTTCTGGTAAGACAAAGGACGGCGTTGAGTTTGTCACTCGGCACGCAGTCTCGATTTGCTGCACTCAGCGGGGAGTATGTGAAAGTTATATATATATATATATATATATATATATATATATATATATATATATATATATATATATATTATTGATGAAGTTTAATAGAAATGAAGCATCAATAGTATTTATTATATTTTCACATTATCTTTTTATCTTAAAATTTACCCTTTTCAATCGTTCCTATCATAACAGATAGTCTCTTAGATCGTCTAAAGATATTTCTGTATCTATTCAAATACTAACTAATTAACTTATACGTAATTTAAACAACGTTTTGATTGTTTGGTTATGTTCGATATCATAATGATAATCCTAAACTAATAAATGAGTCCTTAAATAGAATTGATCGACCGCATCGCGTTGACGTACATCATAAGGGATAGCTGAAGAAACAGCAATAACTGTCTATTAACATGTACAATAATTATTTGAATTAATTTAATTATTGTACATATATGATTAACAACAAATAATAAAAACGTCCACTTATGCCGAGAGATAACATAAATTAGTAATTAGTAATCCTTAACGTAATAGTAAATTAGTGGATGAGTATTGGGAGTTACTTGAAGTGCGTATAAATGGGTGATTGGAAACCGTAGCAACTAACTTAACTGTTGTTAACACTCGATACTCGATAGCGTAAGCGTATATTACTTATACATTGCACTCACAATACTACGAGTACTGTAGTAACACAATTATGATAGTAACTCACGTTGGAGCGCTCGTCCGTAGTCGACTGTACTTGCTCTGATTGGATTTCCAATCGGGGTAATGCTTGAATTCATTCAGCCGGGATTAAGAGATAAGGACGCGTTGATCTGTTCCGTGTCGGAACAAATTAAGCAAACGGTTTCAATTATAGAGCTCCAATATCGTCATCAGTCGATGGTAGCTCTAAATAGACCTCTATTATTTTTTTAATAAAAATATTAAGCGCGCACGAGATAATTCAAAATAAAATCCTAAGCATCAAGCAAATAACTTCAAAGTCTTGTGAAGAAATTATGGCGATATACTTTGTTTATCGCGTCTGCGAATGGTTGACATCTGTCTTGCTCACACGCTGATTCGGGTGCTCAGTTAACGCGTGCTGCCGTAGGTCCACTGCACATTTGCACTATCATATTATTTTTTTATTATATTGTTTACTTCAGCCTACAATGAAAGCTATATGATCTCCACCCCATAACACGACCCGTGCTGATGGATGGTTATTAGACCCGCAAATAACTCTCTGAAAATGCAAGCAACTGTCTGATCGTAAGTGCCAGTGCTCGGAAGACATTAAAACTACGCGTAATGAACTATACCACGTAATGCGTGCTCACTGCTTGAAAACTACGTCAGTTCTAATGCACAAATGATGAGTAAAAGGAGCGGAAGTATCACAGAAGTCAAAAAAATGTAACCGACTTAAAGATAGAGATGAAATACTTTAATAGTACTACCATGCAAATACTGCAAGAGAAAAACCATATAAATCACCAACTACAAAAACTTGAAACGAAATTGACCCAGGGTGAGAATAAATTTAAAATACTTGAAGAAACCGATAATAATATTGATCCTAACAATTCCTCGTTACAAGTAAACCGTAAAAAGAGACAATGTAATATCTAAATAGTCGGCGTGGCAGAACCAGCAGGACAGAACACCACACCACAAGAGCGACTACGAAACGATGAAATTGAAATTTATAAAATAATAACATCATTAAAAAACGAGATTCCCAAACCAGTGAAAATTTTTCGTCTTGGGAAGTAAGCCTCAAAAAACCTCAAAAAATAAAGGTATGTTTTAACAACCCAGAAATACCTGCGTACTTGCTTCGTAAGAAAGACAAGCTTCCTGCTATTGTCAAATTTTTGCTAGACCAAACTCCAGGTCAATACAAATACCTAGCCTATGTACCTAACCTATGTAACTCATTCTTACAGACAAATCTCGGCTATCATTTTTATACCTAAATGCGAGAAGCATACGTAAAAGAGGCAAAGTTGATGAGTTAAAATGCATTTTGCCGTGGGATTCCGGCTTAGAATAGGTTCACCCTGGTATTGGAGGTCTCGTAAAAGGCGACTAAAATACAGGTGGGAGAGTTACGTTGCCAGCGATGGCATTAATGGGCAGACTCGAATGGTTCATTATTACCCCTGGCATTTAAAACCGACGTTAAGTAATGGCTTTATGACATTGCGTTTCGTATAAGGTAATACCAGACCCCGGCGCCCAAACTCTCCCCTTTCTCCCCAATAATGAAAGCGGTACTTGAAGAAATTTTACCCCAGGAGGGTACCAGCATCATTGATGATGCAGAATCCCTTCCTGCATCATTGATGATGGAGACTTTAAACTCAGTCCACACTTCGAATTCTGGAGAGGGCAAAGCATCGCGCAAGAGACAAGGCAAACGAGGCGTACTCTCCACGGCAGCCCCTTCCACACTTAACGTGGATTTTTGTAACATTAGGGGTCTACATTCCATGCCTGAATGCCGTCCACTACCATCCTGATGTCGGTGAAGGCCGGTGCTTTGCTCGCGCGTGTGTTGTCTTCACGCAGTATAGTACAGTGTCATATGTAGCGGGTTACTTGAGGCTTTGTTGGTGTTCGGAAGCCGTTCAGATTATTGATGCAATACATATGGTGTATATCTTATATTTTAGGATTGATTCTATCTTTCTGTTCATAAATTGTGTGAAATTTATTACAATTGCCCGAATATATAATATTTTATGTTTATGTAAGGCCTGTGTAGAGGTAAGTTATCGTGTACAAACTAATGTATAAAGACATTCCGTTTTGACACGTTGGGAGACATACGCAGATTTGTTGATCAATCGATAAAATGCAATATATTTATGATTTAAAACGAAGAAAATACAAGATATAAAAATAATATAATAGAATACTTTGTGTTTATTATCTTTATTGCTGACGAAAATGTATTTAAAATTTATTAGTTTATTATAGAAAGTTATAATTCAGATATCAGTCCAAAAGATACGCTACTCTAGTTGATAAGATTTTATTAAAAACATAATTAATTAACAAAAGAATCGTTTTGTATTTCTTATAACCGAAGTACTCTGCATGTAACACCACCGAATATGCCTCGAACAAAAAATATATATTTATATGAACAAAAAACATCACTTGTTCTGAAAGTATTTTGAAGTTAAAATAAAATAAGTCAAATTAAAACATCTCACTCAGTTTATTCTATTATTAGACGAGTCAGGTCATTTTCAATGACTTTATAATGATTTTAAAAATCAAACCGAGATCTATACAAAGTCTACCTGAATGGTAGCGAGACAGATGAAGCCACATCGTGCCGTATTGCTCCGAGACACCTTCACTGTCACGTCTTAATGGCGGTGACATCGTTTGGGGCTGAATATTATAATTTATTTATTTGTATTATTAATTTCAACGTAGATTTATATCAAATGTTTATAAGATCAAAGTAAATTGGAAATAATCCAATTAATATTGTAAATGATTTGTGTTAATTTATTATTAAGGTTATTTTTAATATTAAAGGTACATCACTACGTTCAATTTTCAGTTTATGTAAAGGGAGAGCTGGCGGTACTTTACAGTGAACTGACAGTACGGACATATAATATGACAACCATTTTTAAGTTATAATTCTGATTTGATTGTGTGTTGCGTGTTGGTACATAACTATATAATGGTAAAGATAGGCTTATAATAAATGAATAATTATACATTGTTTACTGGAAGAAACTCTGAACCATATTGAAGAGGTCAGTGTCCACAATGGATGGTAACCGATACCGAGGTGTCGTTTTGGCATTCGCAATTTGCATGGAGAGGATTTCCACTGGGTTTTAGTGGGTAGTATTTTAGTTTAGCCAACACTGCAAGGCTGTATCTGCTTTGCAAACTCCTGTGTCTTCGTATGCGGCAGTTAGAAAAAGAGAATCATTCCATTTTCCACTTTCTGGTCGATGTGTAAACGTTATGTGTTAAATAATGGAATTAAACACATCGATATTAATGCAGAAACTTTAAGTAAAAATATATACCTAACATTTTTATAATTATATTACATTTGTATAATTACATTTATATGTACGTAATATGTAAACAAAATTTTGTAAGAAAATAATCGCAAGCTTCTACTCGTATATCTTTGAAACGCTCAAAAGCTCGAACACAAAATGAAACTCATTTCATTTGAGATGTTCCGAGAGTGTAAGCTCTAATGACGCAGAGACGAGTCACTCTGTGAACATTAACATAACGATATGACAATCGCACTTGGACCATCCAGATAAACGAACAAGTCGTGCGCTGCAAAGCTATCTACATTTGAAACGGAGTCGCTTGTTGCTTGTCGCTAACTTACTATATTGTGTCTAAACTTATCTTAAGACAAAAGTGGCCTACAGTGATGGTAGAAATGGCTTCGTATATAAAGTCGGAACAAATAAATCAATACATCAAAGTACACAACATCCTCGGACGACTCAATCCTCGCTATAGCCCGATGCACTGAAGTCGCACTAGAACATACAATTCTCAGCATGGCGCTCACTATCCAAAGTTCCAAAAACCCAACTAACATCTGGGAGCACGGGCAGACATCGAAATTCCAATGGATAAATGGTGTTACCAGCTGTGGAAAGTCCACTTGGGTGGTAATAATTTTGTCCCTGGTAGTGATCTGATAACAACTACAACTACTGAAGCGACGGAGGACCTCAGAATTAGGATCACTTTTAGTTGCATCAGGGAAGCCAGGAATTCGCACGATTGCTTTAATTTTGGTGAATAGTGTTTAAGAAAGGCCCTCACGACTCATCGTGGACGAGGCCTTAATGAACTACTTTGGAGCAATCATTATGGTGGCTATACTATCAAAGGCCAAAATAAATACTCTTATCGGGGATATAAATCAACTGCCATTCATTAACAGGCGCAACCTTTTTAAAATGCACTATATCGGCCCAGACCTCGTGACGATCATCAGTCTGGAGCTGATCCGTTCGTACGGATGTCCACTGAACATCCCTACGAACAGATGCTCTAAATGAGGTCAACGACGGAATATTTTCAGCCCAACCAACGATTCGCTCCCTGAGAAGATCTATCTCTATGCTTCCATCACAGCAGATTCTCCAAACACTTGTATTTGGTTTACACCCAGGCGGAAAAGATGGACCTCATACACAGAGGGGGTACGGAAGGGGAGTAAGCTTAGGCATCCTTAATATCAACGAATCTCAGGGATTAACATAGGAGTCTGTAGTTATCATCCAGATAAAATTTACCAAAACTTATGTAAAATTTAAAATTTAAAATTGATGTACTACACTGATGTCGAAGAAAACACCATCGGCAGGTACATTCGTTGGGCAAAAGAATCTTCCCTAACCAATATAGTTGATTACAACTTAAAATTGGAAATCTCTCGAAGAGAACAGCTTTTGAGTACAAAAGAATACACTTTTACCATTCTACGCAGCGGTCACAGGTAGATTCGAAACGTCATGTTTTTATAGTTTTGAATACCATAATGCACGTAAATAATCCCTTTAGAACAATATCAATTAATATATTTAACTAACTTAAAATGTAAGTGTTGTGTTATTTAATTCGTCTTCAAAGTACTTCATCTCCATTGTCTACTCATTTAGATAGTATAATTATTTAAAGTAATAGAACAAACAAAGACCGTCTGCTAATTACGAACATTTAAGGTGTTGCTTTGAAATGTTTCAGTTGAGTCGCTCTTTCGTTCTTCTTGAGTTCTTGTCTTTTATTAAGAGATTAAATTATAAACGTAGTTTAATAAAGTTTTTCTTTAAATTATATTTTACTTACCTCATAACTCTTGTACCCTGTGAGGGGACGGGGTAGAATACAAATCGAAATCGTGTAGCGCTTTATATTATCAGAACGGAAAAATAAAAATAAAAATATATATAATCAATCCCCTAATTGTTTATTCTTCTTACTACTATTGATTTTGAAGCTACCTCTATACTCGCATTGTAATGAAATTGAATAATAACTTAAAGCCGAAAGCGAATGTAAAACAACATCACAGTATTTTCGCATGCGAGTGTGGATGTGGTATCCACGGAGGGCGGGAGCGCTCGCGTCGCGCGTCCTCCACGCGCCAAACGCACGCGGGCGCTAGTGTCAACTGTACTACTATAACCCACTGCGCACTGCTGTTGCAAAGTGCGCGTATCGCGTGCGTGGATACGTAGATGTACCACTTGAACAAGTCACGTCAACTCACTCAGACAACCCCATGATATAGTATGTTGCTGACGATCTGTAATTAATGGTGACATTGTGGCTCAAAGCCTTTACGTTCTCTTTGTCAACATACTAAATAATGGCTCTGTACATATTATGTTTAATTAAAATGTATGATAATTGAGGCTGGTTTTTGCGCAATAAGTCAGCATCTGACTGTTAATGCGATGGGTTGTGGAACCGATTCCCACTTGGAGAGTTATTGTGTTTAAAATTATCTTTCCTTTCTTGCTCTGGTAACACAAAGTGCGGCTTTTAGTTTACTAGTCAACTCGCAATAGGTGTCGACAGTCGATTCTGTGTAACGTTACCTAGATGGGGGCACCTATAACAGAGCATATTGTTTTATGTTAATTATATTCATTATTTTTTAGATTTAAGATAATGTAATTATAGTCACTACTAATAAACTACTTCGTATTCTTATATTAAATTGCTTGTATAGTCTGTATTATCACCTTATATTGTATCTGTTTTTTTTGAGATAGCAATATTTTTTTAAAAGGTTATAGGTATAATAACGTGTACCGATAAAACAATTCATTGTTCTATCTGCATATGTACCGATAAAACAATTCATTGTTCTATCTCCGATTTATAAATCTGGAAGTAAATCGAATCCCAATAACTACCGCCCAATTTCCGTACTTCCCGTTATTTCAAAAATCTTAGAAAAGATTATTTACTCAAGATTAGAAAATCACTTAAATTCTATCGATTTCTTCTATAAACAGCAATACGGTTTTCGCAGACACTCAAACACACTATCGGCAACCATTGATCTCATTACTATAATTAAAAACAAAATAGATAAAAAGCAAGTAAGGTTGGGTATATTCGTCGATTTAACTAAAGCATTTGATACGGTCAGTCATGAAATACTATTGAGAAAAATTTCTAATATCGGTGTGACGGGAAACGCGTTTAAAATATTAAAATCTTATTTATATAAACGTAAACAGATTGTTAGAATAGAACAACACCAAAGTATCCCTAAATCTATACAATATGGCGTCCCTCAAGGATCAATTCTGGGCCCATTGTTGTTCCTAATATACACAAATGACATTTCTCAAATTGGTCTTCATGGTGACATATCTTTATATGCAGATGACACAAGACTTTTTTATTTCGGCAACTCTATTAACATTATTTTGCCTAAAGTAAGAAATGATTTAGAAACTTTAAGTGACTGGTTTTCAAATAATTTACTAACAATTAATATCTCAAAAACAAACTATGTTATATTTTCCGCGAAAAACAAAACCATTGACATTAACTTTCAATTCATGATAAACAGTAAAATTATTGAGAGAAAAACGCATGAAAACTATTTGGGTCTAACTTTAGATAATCACCTGAATTGGAAACCGCACTTGCAAAAAATTAAGTCAAAATTAATCTCCCTCACAGGAGCTATGCGAAGTATAACGAAATGTTTACCGCGAAAAGTAAAATATATCATGTACAATTCTCTAATTAAGCCACATATTGACTACCTGATAGAAATTTGGGGAAGGGCAGCTAAGTCGAACTTAAATATGATACAAAGATCTCAAAATAAATTAATTAAAATATTATTTAACTACCGTTTTCGGACATCAACACAAAAGATTTACACGGACACAAAAATTATGAATATAAAACATACAACATACAAATATTATACATGTATATTAGTACGAAAAATTTTAAACCGGGACATACACACTAAGATAACATTTACTAAAAAAATACAAGTGCAAAAAATTAAATTACGCAATGCTAACAATCTCATATTACGCCCATCTAGAACAAATTACGGTAAAAAGAATATTGAATATGAAGGTGCTCAGCTATGTAACTCTTTACCGAAGGAAATAAAGGAGACTAAATCAATGTTAAGTTTTAAAAAACTACTCAAATTTCATATCTTAAAACAAAAAATATAACATATTTACAAATTAAAATTTAACTTGATTTTATTTTAATCAATAAAAAAATATATAAAATAAAATATAAAATACTAAAAATATTTAAATAAAACAAAAAAAAATTAAAAAAAAATTAATAATTGTATGCACTTACACTACAAAACTTACTAACATTTATACATATAAACACACGCATACCGGCATAGGTAATTTATTACAACATTATAAATTTGACTTCCATATTACCAATATCCATCAATGCCACTTCTGGTACTTTTTAATCTATGAAGTTAATAATTAAAACATATTGTGTTTACATCCTAAGATCTGTCTACCCTCTTTCGTGTGATATTTTACTTGTTATCTCTGTACGCTTCTTTTATAATTGTTTTATTTTATATAGTTTCTCAGTAAGTGAAATGTATGTATTTCTTTTGAGGAATTAATAAAATTCTTAAACCATAAACCATATATATCCAGTCGTTGCCCCTGCACGTCACGGCTTTATATGGCGGCTTCCGGTGACTATGATCAGATACTAAGTCCACCTGGTAAGGGGCCAACCCACTGAACATGTTAAAACCTTAACCAGGCAGTTTTTAAAAAAAATTTTATAACGCAACATTTACATTTTATTCTTTGTTTTAATTAAAAGATACGAATATTAACCTCTTTTTTCCCTTCTATTTTATCTTCTGTTCTGAAGCGATGCAAATATAAAGAGGTCGTGGTATTGTAAAATATTTTTATATATTTGGGAAATATAAATATTCTCTGTCTCTATTCGTCCGTCGTATTGCAGTGAGACAGTGTCTCAACATTTTTTTACCTCGCATAGCAGGGAAGACAGATAGTTAAGTTAAGATAGTTAAGTTAAGTTAAGAGACTCCATACTTCGCTTTCCACCGAATTTAAGACATTCTGTGTTGAGTGGTGGAACCTAACGCCGCATTTTGTCTTACCAGAGTGTGGAAATAACAATAATTTCAAGCGACCGTGATAAACCTAACAATCCAATAAAGTTAGCCTAGAAGTTACCAACAAGTAAACACTTGTTTTAGATGTCATCATACAAGTACTAAATATATTTCTTAATATATTTACATTAGTTTATGTCACCTATATAGAGGGTGAGCGTAAGTGGGGGAGGTTAGTCCTTATCATCCATCCTTCAGTCCATAATACAGTCACAGATATTAATTCAAATACATTGGCTTTAAAGTAATTTACGCCTAAATATTAAACTTACTTCGGTATCAGACATTTAACTTTTGCAATTAAAAGATGATGAATGACCTGGTTGAGATAACGCGCTCTACACATTTATTACTGAAACTTTTGATAATTTATATTTTAATATTTTATTTGATAAAATATGAATAATAAAGTAAAAAATAATACGAAAATAATAATCGAGGGAATATTTATATACCAGCAAATAACACTATCGTAAGACAAACATGGCGTTAAGTTCCGCACGTTCAACACGCAACGTCTGAAACTTAGACAGCATGCGGGGTAAGGAGTATCCTGACTTTGAGCTCTATCTCTTGCCAGCAAGTTGTGTGAAGCTAAAAAAATAATTTATATTGCACCGTCCAATATATAATATTTGAGAAATTTCCAGAAAATGGCCAACGTAATGGATTTTCATATTTACACTTTAAATATAAATCTTGCTTAAACATCCAAAGAGTTACTAACAAAATCACTAATGTCTAGAACATTAGTCAGGTAAAAGTAGAGCACGTTAAAATGTAAGTAAAGTTTGTTTGCAGGGTGCTGGCGGTGCTCTCTCACTCCCGTTTGTTCCGGTCACTTTGATGAATGTGTTCTAGTCGCGTGTGTCCGAGACGCGGGCGAGCGTCGTCTGTGAGGTGAGCTATCCAAGTATATTGGATTTACAGGCGCTCTTACATTGACCGTGACTTCAGCTTATTCTATTTACAATTAATTATTGCTTATAATTACTGCGTCTTATGTATAATTATAGATTAAAATTATATTTTAAAAATGTACTTAAAAGCTTTGTTAGAGATCTATGTAGTTTATAAATATGTAAATGATTGTATGCGCTACGGAACAGCTTCCTATTATGGGATGTTAATAAAACTGTTTTTTAAGAATAATATCCGAATAAGCACGCGGCAATTGTTGGCTGGATCACCTTTTTGGAGTTCTGCCGTTTTCCTGGTATCAAGAAATCCATCTATAATTAAATATCCTACCAAATTCGGTTCACTCGTTTCGGAAAGAGCGTGCAATAAATAAAAACTTCTTTGCTTTGGTAAGACGAAGCGCGCCGTTGGGTTCCAATACTAAACAAAGAACGTCTCAGATTCGGACAGCGGAATGCAATGTGCCTTGGCATTAGGTACTTCCTATCTATCATGCTATGCTTGATAAAAGATTGAAGCAAAAAGATTCCTTTCCACATTTTCTACGCTTTATATAAACAAGAGACTAATTAACTTCCAAATATCAAAATTAATATTTTGAATACTTTACTCAAATCAGTTTTTAAATTCTTTACTCGAAGTATAAATTGGAAAACGCAGTAGAAAGAAAATGGCAGTCACCGCCAGTTCACAGAGCAATGGAGTGGCAAATGAGGCGGTCGAGTGCGCGCGGACAATCAGCTTGAAGCTTCACGTAATGTGTCATACGTGACATTGGGGATACGTGATTGTATGAAGAGTTATCCTTTATAAGTATGTTTTCAGGCACATCTCATTTAATTGTACTAATTGTAATAAAACTCTTAGTTTCTTCTTAATTTTGTGATAAATTTTGTACTACTTAAGTAAGAGGTCTTCAATTATCCATCTTTATGGGTAATAGCAATTACTGAATGGCAGAACAAGTAGAGATTAGTAGTGAAGTAGTGAGTAGAGCCTAGTGTCAAGACACTCCGTTTTATAATATAATAATGTAGCAAAGAAAAGCAATATTTGTATGCATTTTTAATTCAATTCATGATAATTAAATATCATTTATGAAATCTTTTTTATGCAAATTTTCGGCAAAAAAATAAAAAATATAAGATTTACAATATTTGATTTTACTAACAATATTTATATTTCTAAAATAGTCATCGGAGTGTCTTGACACTAGATTGTCTCCGATTACTCTGTTATGCGGGATACAGCGTGAAGCTGCCTCTATACCTAGTATAGTATAAACACTGTAATAGACTGTTTCGTTCCCACCAACATGGACCTAATATATTTCACATAACAATGAAAGAGAAAAGGCGTATTTTGATAAAATATAGTCACAATTAAGAAACTTTGCATTAATAAATCCACTATCCTCAAACACTGGGAGCCGCTTTGAGTAAATGCAATACACGGTTACAGGCGCAGGTTTACTTGGAGACGGCAATATTTATAGTTTTGTTAATTGCGATCGTACCTTTTGAAGCACTTCCCAGTTAAGTCAAAGTATTCCCTCTTTGTGCGTCCTTCTGCACATATCTAGTATGACTTAGCATTCAATACACCTCCGACTGCATAATATTGCACAACAAATCGACGGACGAGCGTATTATATTTGAGTAAACAATACTTGTTGTTTAAATCTTTTCAGTTTATTTTCTATTATTGTTACTCACGCAGGTGGATTCATCCACTAGATCCGGACGCTGCACCTCCTCAACTGCCACCAGCCGACTACAGGACCCTAGTTCCGTCCGGCAACATATACTGCTCACATAACATGTTACGTACCTTTTTGTTATCAATTAATTCATTATAATTTTGAAAACCCGATGTTTCGAACACTACAGTGTTCGAAACGTCGGGTCGGGTCGGGAAAGTAGTAAAAGATTTTAAAAACCTAGGCATCCCATACGTATAAGAGCGTTAAAACAGTAACTATAAAAGAGCACGCTCGTCTCTATGCTTATCAGGTGCGGGAAATTCAGTGCCGAAGAATAATAACCTTAAAATAAAATGACCCAAAGAGCTATTTACAAAAGCCGGACTTCAACTTGCAAGAGCGTTCCGAAAGGAATTATGTAAGAGTAAATCATATTTGTATTTAAAACGTGTTATGTTTTTTTAAATGATTTAATCTGTAAATGTTCATTGAAAAAAGTAGTTTTATTTTAATTAATTTTTTAATTAATTTTTTATTTTAATTTCGTGACTTATCACTCCATATATTAAAATAGCAAGAAACAAAGAAACTTAGCAGCAAAGAAGAGACGGCTTTGTTGAATTTTAAAGTTGCGTAGTGAGAAACTAAACCGAATATGGTCTTAGTATAGATTACCAAATGTGTGATGTCTGTCTGTCTTGGCTATTAATAACACATTGTTCGAGGTCGCTCTCGTTCAGTTCAAGCCGCAGGCGCCGCAAACGCGCCCACGCTAACGCCTACAGTGCTCTTTACTTTATATATTTACTTTTACATTTTCAAAACAACAAAAGAACAAAGCGCTAAATTAATTCCCATTGTAAGTCCCCAGTGCGTATTGTTGAAATTGTAAGAATTGCGTAAACAATAATAAATGTAAATACTCCGAGCTCAGTCTCCGCCGGAGCTCGCGCGCAGCTCCTGTTACCAGTTACTGTGTAATTCGGTTGACATCGCGACGTTAAACACTGTTAGAGACGACTTGGAAATTGTCCTCGGACATAAAAACAATATTAAATTATAAAGAATCGACATTGTTTTTCTATTTATCTATTGCTTTAGCATAGCCGTGCTACTTTTATCTCGACGAGTACTACCGTAGTACCTGTCCAGACATCCATCCATATTCCGTTTTCCGCAGAATTTGGAACATTGCGGCCTGAGTTGTGAAACTCAACGCCGCGTTTTTTTTTACCACAATGAAGAAATAAAGGTAGTATAAGTATATTAATTACCCCGAGTGGGAATCGAACCCACAACCGATTGCGTGTACCTAACGATAGCCTCTTACGACTTTTAATTTATTGAAAAACTAAATTACATATAAAAACATCAAGACCTCGTAAAAACTGTGCACTATTTTTTGCTTTTACGAAAAAAAATTGATTATAACTTATTTAAATTTTCCCATAAATAGAAAAATCACGTCATATAAAACATAAAATTGATATCGTTCTGTGTACTATTTCATGTTTAATATTTTTCAATGTATATGTTAACTAACTTGGAAGCTAAATTGCGGAACTTAACGCTGCACTTTGTCCGACAAGAGCTCTCTCTTGGTGATTACCTAGAATTTCTTAATATATATTGAGCTCTTTATATTTTTTGTATATAATTATCAATGTAAAATTATAGAGTAAATTGCTATATTTCATTAGATAATTCGGAGTTCAAAATAAAAATCATTTGTAAAGCAACAAAAGGAACTTGTATAATTGTAGCTCCTGAAAACAGAACGCTCGGTTTAATGGCAAAGAAAATGGCAAAGGAAGAATTTCTTTCAACTAATTTCCTTTTTTATACACATACATACATAAATATATGAAAATGAATACATTTGTAACTGGTACATTTTGGATGTTAGATTGACACCCAAAGAGTAGTAACTAAAATAACGAGTAAAATAATTACATTATAAAAATATACATGTATCCAATGTAACTAATAAATAGTTGATCTGCTTATAATTTACATTGGATTCTTAAACTCGAGTATCTTTAAAATGGCATACTCTTACTCATATCGGTCTTTGGTAGCCAGTTGGTAGTGTTCCTGTGTCCGATTAGAATATATAGTGATCTAATTATGTTATTTGAACACAGATCTGATTTTCACAGCTTCTTACTAATTCCTCATAAAATAATCCATACAATGAGTGCGACAGACCGCGACAGACCGCGACGCCGCCTGGGGATATCACTTATATTCATTTCAAGTCACACATTATATATACCACAAGCGCCTCGAGATTCATTTTTTCAAGCTGATTGAAATCTGAGTACTCAAAAATATATTGTCACCAAAATATTTCAAAAAAATTTTTTTTTATTACATTTCAAATTTCATTAGTTCCTCATTTTTCACAAAAAGATGTTTCAAAAGTAAACAATTTCCTCTTAATATTATGGCAAATATTATTCTATTAACTAATTTTCTCCCCGCTGTCTAAACATACAGGTAATTAAACAAAACAGATAGGCGCGAGTGGGACACACTCACACACTCACCCGCTCACACGCTAACGCTCACAGCGTACATACGAGAGGAGCGCTGAGCGCCGCCACTACAATACCTGTTGATGACTCGGTACATCATTTACAAGCACACAAACACACACACACACACCGAGACCACTTCGACTCGAGACCGAGGTGTTTACTTTAAGCGAAGCGTACTCGCACGACTTTGCCACTAATTTGTTCACTAATTTATTACGTAATTGACTGAGTTAATTAGTATATATTTACTTGTTTTCATGTTTAATTTATATACTTTACCTGAATACTCATATATTAAATAAACTATCGAGACATTTTGGTATTTGAAAATTCGAGGCACTTTACAGAAGTCGAAACGTCCGGAGTAGTTGAGAGACACGTCAATGTTTTTTTTAATATCAAAATATACAAAATTAATCCTTTTAAAACAGTTAAAACTAAAGTAACTCAAAGTGACTATCATTCAATCGTAATAATATTATTCATTATTATCAATTATCATCATAATATTACGTCACGTATATACGTACGTAAGCCGCGTCGGTTGACGTATTCAACTGACCATATGTCTTAACAAGAGTCGCTTTTTGCTTAAATCTAGTGCTGTTTAACTAGTTTATGATTGCAATTATTTATATATATAATATTCATTCCATAATATTCGAACAACAGAGGATTCATAGAAAATCTTTTCTCATTAATATTTATTAAAAGAATATTTACTATACGTTTTATTTTGACAATTTTACAGTTTCACTTACAAGAGGCTCCTTTGTTTGTTGTTTTATTCTCGTGTATGTTTGTCTATGATACTCGATAGACGAATACACCATTGAGTCACGTCACTTCGGTTTTCTCTTTACATTGAGTTCAGTGTGAACTTAACATATGTCACATTTCTTATCTAGGGAGGTTTAAACTCACAATTGTAAGGATTACCAACTGGGTCCATGCTGTTAAGTATTACAGTAGTATTTTAAGAATACTCGTGTATGAGTACAATGAATTCAACTTTTATTTTAAACTTTTAAAACAGTGTGACGAAATAGTTCCGCAAATATTAAATAAGTTTTGTCGCTTAATGTAATGTCTTAACACATTCCTTCGAAATTCATTTAATTTTACTATAAATTTAAATATCACAAGTAACACAAACTAAAATACCTTATAAATATTATTTATAAATTGAAAATAAATATTCTTAACATTCTTCACTGTTTCCAAATTGCACAAAAAAAGCCATTAATATTTAAGGCAATAATTAAAATATATCAAAATGCAAATCAAATACTTCGCCGAAGTGAAGTCACGACCACGACCAGTGAGACACTCGATTAGAGGAGACAGGAATTACATTGCGAACTAAGTTTATTCATTAATAACTCCGCAGGATGATGTCAAAGGGAGCAATTGCGAGACATTCATAATGCAATAGTCGACTGCGAGAAAATGTTGCAACTGGCCACCTACAAGACTGTATACCTACAAGACTGCATACCTATAACACTATATACCTACAACACTATATACCTACAACACTATATACCTACAACACTATATACCTACAACACTATATACCTACAACACTATATACCTACAACACTATATACCTACAACACTATATACCTACAACACTATATACCTACAACACTATATACCTACAACACTATATACCTACAACACTATATACCTACAACACTATATACCTACAACACTATATACCTACAACACTATATACCTACAACACTATATACCTACAACACTATATACCTACAACACTATATACCTACAACACTATATACCTACAACACTATATACCTACAAGACTACATACCTACAACACTATATACCTACAACACTATATACCTACAACACTATATACCTACAACACTATATACCTACAACACTATATACCTACAACACTATATACCTACAACACTATATACCTACAACACTATATATCTACAACACTATATATCTACAACACTATATACCTACAACACTATATACCTACAACACTATATACCTACAACACTATATACCTACAACACTATATACCTACAACACTATATACCTACAACACTATATACCTACAACACTATATACCTACAACACTATATACCTATAACACTATATATCTACAACACTATATATCTACAACACTATATACCTACAACACTATATATCTACAAGACTATATACCTACAACACTATATACCTACAACACTATATATCTACAAGACTATGTACCTACAACACTATATACCTACAACACTATATACCTACAACACTATATACCTACAACACTATATACCTACAACACTATATACCTACAACACTATATACCTACAACACTATATACCTACAACACTATATACCTACAACACTATATACCTACAACACTATATATCTACAAGACTATGTACCTACAACACTATATACCTACAACACTATATACCTACAACACTATATACCTACAACACTATATACCTACAACACTATATACCTACAACACTATATACCTACAACACTATATATCTACAACACTATATACCTACAAGACTACATACCTACAACACTATATACCTACAACACTATATACCTACAACACTATATACCTACAACACTATATACCTACAACACTATATATCTACAAGACTAAGACCTACAAGAGTCAAATTAAATAAACATAATGTCATTTTAGTGTAATGTTTGTTGTAACAACTTCTGTAGGAAAAGGAAATCTTTTTGCAATCCAAATAAGTATTTATAAGAACAGTTGATTGACAAGGGAGCATGTTTTTGCTAATTGTTGACTTTACCGAAAGATTTAGTTTAGTAACAAAAACCAAAAAGTAAAGCTGTCATATATATGTAATTGTAAACGAGACATTTGCGGGGTTGACTCCGCTCATGGGGAAGGTCTGTCTCAATTATATACATGTCCCCGAAATGGATTGGATTCTACTAACAAATTATTCTATATTTAGAACTTCTATGTTTTATGTAATAATAGTCGATCTAACGAGTGTCCCCGCGAAGCCTTACCTTCTATTTAATGAGTAGTTACTGGTGTTTGTTTGAGAAGTTTAATATTTTACTATTTATAAAATAATGTTAAAAAATCGGATTTGGATAGATATAATAAATTCAGGATTAAAAATTTAAGATTTTTAAAAAAAAGTAGGAAAATCGTGGAGCACATCAAAAGTCCAAGGAATATTTTGTAATCTTTAGTATGAAATAAGGCTTAGAAAAGTGGCGAACTATTTAATAAGCGAAACAACTCGTATACCATTTGTAATAAATAAATGTTTTTTTGTTATCGATGTTACGCTTGTATTGTCTTAAATTGTTTGCTACTAACATTGCTTGTATTACAATTAGTAAATAAATATTTAATAAATATCATTTACTCTTATCAATCAATTATTTCTCAGAGCGATCGCTTTCTAAGAGCGCGAGGTAGAATATAACTGCGTTTAAGATTTTAACACAATTTTTAAAAATAGATAACATTTTGTGTTTTAATTGGCAACGCTTTAAATCAGACCAAGAAAGGAATTTCATTAGGTAGGAGTTCTTAAATACATCGGTATTTAGCCAACACGAAACGTCGAGTTACGATTTTTATCACTGGAATAAGTTGACTCTTTTGGTATAGAAGATATAAGAACTATATTAAGACATATAAATATAATAAACGTTTACGTAAATGTGTGTAAACGTGTATATTTAATGCAATCGTAATACAATATAAGAAAATGAAATCGACTCATTTCCACTAACCAGTAGTGTAATCTACTAAGACCCTTTACACTACTACATATTTAGTTCGAGATTCGTTTCTAAACTGTGAGACATACATGCTAGTTGTAAAATAAGCCTGAATTTTTATTATATTAACATACAGTTTTATAAAACTGAAGAAGTAAAGTGAATTAAAAAAATAATCAAATGCATGAATACATTAAAATCATAATCTAAATAATTAAAGAGATCGCATATTGTGAATGCCAACGCCTAACTTTGTCTTACCTTACCGGAAACAAAACGCAGTGTGGAGATTGAACCTAGGACCACTGTGTTCATAGCGAGACTTACCGCCTAGATATATTATGTAATATGTGTAGTACAAAACGCCTGTTTTATTTAACAACATATATATATATGGAAATTCGCTTTTTATTTCCTTACTTTATTAGTCGTAAAAGACCCTTGTTACATACATTTTCTAAACATACAAAATGGCTTTTTGTTATTATGAAAAAATGTTTTATAACAAACACATTTAGACTAAAGCTTAGTTACCAATGTTTTAAGATAAAGCTAAAGATAGGAACAGTTTTATTTGTTCATAAAAAAATATCTGCAGGAAGTAGAGTTTTACCCAAAAAAAAACGGAAAATAATAGACAATCAACGATTTCAAAACTATAAACATTAAATGTATAAACACTACATATAACATATAACTGTACATACATATAACTGTACATACATACATACATACTACATATAACATATAACTGTAATACTCTGATTTATTTTACCTAAACTCATTTATTTTATTGCTGCAGAAGAAACTAACTAACTAACTTAATTTGGTTTAGTTATTTTTGGTTTAGTTATTTAATAGAAACCTTTGTACTTGGTACTACAACAAAGATTCATTAATCATGCTTTCTTATGTGTGTTCGTGAACTCTTCCTTAAATGTTTATTTTTGGTACTGCATTAAAATTGCGTTTGTCAGGTTTTCTCATTTACGACTCGCAAGGCCATTGCGAGTTGGATCGGGCACTTGGCAATATCTGACAGCGTTACTGATAACTTTGTACAATAAAACACAAAGGATGTTAAGTAAAAGAGAATTTCACTTTTTCTCTTCATACTGTATAAAGCCTGCGTGGAATGGAATGATAAAGCGTGGTAGAACAATACGGGGGTCGCTTCCAGAGGCGAGTAGCCGACGTCAGATACATGAAGGACAATTGACACTGTATGTATACAATATGATAAGTCTGAATATTATAAGGAGTAGAGAAGGTATGCATTGCGCCATGGCGGTCTGATCATAGACCAGGAAACTTAATATTTTTATTCATGCTGATAGAGGCCGGGCGTGGTACAGTGGAATAGCGTCTGACTAAGAACGCGATCGGTTGTGGGTTTGATTATCAGTCGGGAGAATGATCATAGTTTAAATATTTTCATTTACGACGCTTTGATTAGATAAAGCGCGGAGTTGAGTTCAGCCGTATCGACTTTACGCAATGTCTTGAATTCGGCGAATAGCAGAATACGGAGTGTCTTGACACTGGATACTTCCGGTCTACTCTGTTATATGAGATAAAAGCGTGATACTTAAAAAATATACTTATAAAGTTTTTCAGTAACAAAGTGAACATGTGTAAAATCCTACAGAAGTAAACTAACCAAAAATTGATAAGAATAAATTGACTTAAAAACATGCAATTAAGTACAATTGTAATAAATAATATAAAAAAAGGAATGCAGAAAGCTAGCATTTCTTAAAAAATATTATGTACATTATAAGATTTTTTTATAGTATTTACGTAGTGTAGGACGCCCTCTGGCCCGCTGGACTGACGACATACGCAAGGTTTCCGGAGCAGGCTGGATGAGGATTGCGGAGGACCGGGATGTTTGGCGCAAACTTGGGGAGGCCTATGTCCAGCAGTGGACTGCAATTGGCTGACGATACGATACGATAAGATTTTTTTAGCATCACGCTTTTATCCCGCATAGCAGGGTAGATAGAAAGTACCTAGTGTCAAGATACTCCGTACTCCGCTTTCCACCGAATTTGAGACATTGTGTGTTGAGTGGTGCAATTGAATGCCGCACTTTGTTTTACCAGGACGAGGAAGTGAACATAATTTAAATATAATCACTTCCTTGAATGAACTTCCTTCAATCACCCACAAGCGATCGCGTCAGACGCTGTCAATCTGCGCCACGACCGGCCTCATTAGAAGTATTTTAAACTAATCACTTAAATGCAAATCATAATAACTCGTGTTTGACTTGCACATTAATATGGACGTACACGTTGTTGACGCGTCAATAGCACATGTTGCAATACCTAATACATGATATTATTTAGCTTTACAGTTTATTCCTTGCAGGGTAATCAGAGAGGGTGAAGCGCCAAACGCCAAGGTCCCTATATACCTCTTTGGCCTCGTCCACAGTCATCTAACATCTTCATGTATGCGCTTGGGGGGGGGGGGCTCATATGAGTTTTACGTGACCTTCCTCCAGCATGATACTGTGCTTTCAAAGGTCAACCGCGGTTTCCTCTGACCTTTCGTACCGCACATACACTTTTATTGTATGGGGTCCCAATAAGAACGATATGTTTTGAAATTGAAATAAAACATGTAATATATGTTCGAATTGGCTTGATTTGATAGGAAATTTTAAGCTATTTATAAATTAAACAAAATATCGTTCAAATGACCGCCACGACTTTTTTTGCACTGATGAATACGATGGGTCCAATTTTCGATGACTCGGTGCAACATTTCGGCTGGTATGGCCGCTATAGTCGCTCGAATGTAGCGTTCAAGGTTTTGAATCGTAGCTGGTTTATTGGCATACACTTGAGATTTAACATACCCCCACAAAACATAGTCCAAGGGTGTTAAATCGCATGATCTTTGTGGCCAATTATGAGGACCGTTGCGAGAAATAACCGACTCACCAAACTTATCACGCAATAAATCCATTGTGACGGTCGCAGTGTGGCATGTTGCACCATCTTGTTGAAAATAAATGTCGTCCGTATCGATTTCATATACTTCAGGACAACAAAAAATCGTTCAACATGTCACGATAACGGTCGCCATTGACAGTAACAGTACGGCCTTCGTCGTTTTTGAAATAGTACGGGCTAATTATTCCACCGTACCATAATCCGCACCAAACAGTCAATTTTTCAGGATGTAATGGTGTTTCATGAACCACTCTTGGATTTGACTCACTCCAGTAACGACAATTCTGTTTGTTCACATAACCATTGAGCTAAAAGTGAGCCTCATCTGAAAAGATGATTTTCCTATGAAATTCGGTGTCCGTTTCCATCATTTCCTATATTAAAATAATATATATAAGCCCAATTCTTGTGCACGTCGTGGAACGGAAACATTTTGACACTGGCTGATACGGCGGCAATATTTTCTTCACTACGGCCTGTCCGTTGTCATGTTGGTCGTCTTCTATCGTGCAAAGAATATTCACTTTCCAGTTTTTGGATTACACGACGTATAGCGAGCTCAGACGGTGCACCATGACGACCATATTTAGCACGAAATGCTCATTGAATAGAGACAATAATTCTCGAATTTTGATTAAAAATTTGGACATGATTAAATGGTAAACATTACTAAAAACAAAACAACACAAATGTCAATTGTTAAACAACCAAGATGGTGGCTGTGAGCTATTAAAATCCTATCATCTCTATTGGGAAACATTGTATTTCCATATTGATATAAAGAGCTCGTCCTCTCTCTAACATCTTGTCCTCGTACATCACTACCCATATATAATATGTGGTTGGATAAATATTTCAATGTAAATACATTTCGCGTATTGCTGTTGGCAAATCTTTTATACATATAGTTACCAGTTCGGATGAAAACATGTCGTATGTCGACATTCATATCGATCAGATTTTAACCTCACAAAGGCCGATGTCCAATATTTGAATATCAATAACGGCTCTAAACTAAATAACAAAATATAATATTATTTATAGATATTTAGTATTAAACGAATGAGTTGAAAGTTTCAAAAACGTGTAAAGCTAAGAAGAAATTAAAGAAAAAAATATATATAATAAATAAGAATATATATATATATATATATATATATATATATATATATATATATATATATATATATATATATGTACAGCTGGTTATTAAACTTCTGATATTTATTTCCGTATCTTATTTGTTCGCTGTACACAATGATGTGTACTTTTGCTATCGATTACTCATTTACGTTATAAGTTGTTTTCTTACTAACATTGTTTGTAATTATGTTTTATAAGGTCAATAGAGTTTACAATTCAAAGTAAGTAAAATATTTAAAAAATATCATTATTATTTGCGAAACGTTTGTTTCTTATAAATAATTCTTGGGCACTGGAAATTTGTAAAAGTCTCTCTACAGATATTATTGAAACAAAAGATAATGGTAACAAGCGTATAAGAATTTAGACGCAGTCTGTTTAAGAACGCCTGGCGCAAGCGGTCAGAGCGCTGGGATGGTCTCAAGAGGCGCGGATTGGAATTGCGCGGCTTTCACAGTTTACAAGTCTACAAATTGTTCTTAAAACATTTTTAGATGTTTGGATATTTTTATTTAGCTTCATATTTTGCTCCGTTTTATAAAGGTAGTTAGGAAGAATCCAGTGCAAAGATACTCCTGAATTAGAGACATACATTATGTTAGAGACAGTATGATGTGTCTTTAATAAAGATAATTCAATATAAAACATTCATATAATGTAACCTTTTATTAAATACGTTGCTTCGTTAGTAAGTAAACTGAAAAGAAATTCCAGAGCAACTAAACTAAATATATATATATATATATATATATATATATATATATATATATATATATATATATATATATATATATAAGAGGCATTTTGACAGCGTTTGACTATAAAACTATTAAAGTTGGTAAGGGGTTCGATTTGCTTATTTATTAAATTTTAATCATTTACATTTCAACTCTAGCAAGATAAAAAACAGCGTTGAGTTCCATCACTTATCACACAATATCTCGAATTCGGGTGGAAATAGAGGAACTGGTTATCTCATTAGGATAAAATGTGCTCTTATCCTTTATCCCAGCAAAGCGTGAAGCCGCTGATGGAAAACATTAATCAGGTAATCATATAATAATAGGTATACAAGTTGCAACTAACAAAATTAAAATATTTCTTTGTAAACGGTACATACGTAAGTGAAAGCGGGTGACTGCGGCGGGTACTTCACGTGCTTAACGTGAAGTACCCGCCGCAGAAATCCGCACCCGGACACAGGGGCATGGAACACTGAAACTGACAGTTGTTCGAATTTCGCGTATTTATTTATTTACATAATAAGCACACGCATTCGCATCGGACTTTGTAAAAGTTTTCTAATTGTTTTTATTTATGGACGACCCTCTGCGACGCACAACACCGCGCTCAGTGAATGTTTTTCTGTTTACAGTTTAGCCATTCTATTGTGTCAATGTAGTGCTACGTGAATAGTAACAACTTCCATGTTAAAGTACACGATATACAAACTTTACATAATGGATAAAACTGCTTTTACTACATACAGTGCTACACTACGAGTATGTGTAAACTGAGCCTAACGGAATCTTCACATTTGATCTGACGCCAAATGTCTACAGCATCTGTTTCTGCAGAAATGCTATTTATTCTATCATTTGCGTTATATGATAATAAAGTAGTGGTCGATACGGTCTTCTAGATTCTTATTTGAAATTCATAAAACATAAGGAATGGTACTACAAGTGCCCACAATAAAACTCTGGACTCTATTACTACGCTTGTTCATATTGAAAATATTTATTGGTTAATTAATTCATCTTTCAACTGTTTGTACGACAACAGAACCCCACACCCTCTTTGCACAGTTTCGTAGAGGAAACACGTTGAAAACTCGACTCAAGCCGCGGAAATAGTTTCAAGATTGTTTAATCTGCTGATCTCTCCATCTATCTCTCGCACTATATCATCTTTATCATCTACTCATGTCTCCGGTGACGCGCTGACGACGCGTTGCCTTCGCAACGTGTATCACAGTGGATAAGTTTTCAAATACCAAAACATACGCGATTTATCCGTTTAAAATAGTTTAATTTATTTATTATCTCCATATACTTGTATTTTATATTTTTTACGTTTCATATCGTAAAGTGAAAAATCATTTTAGTATTAGAAATAAACCTACATCTCTATTTGTGGAATTATTTGAGTTTCATGTAATTTTAATATTATTCAACGCCCAAAAAAACGCTCACATACATACACCACAACCAAAATCAAAATACACTGTTGCACACATTAACAATGGGTCTCTATACAATGAGGGTACCCGTACATCCGGCACTCCCTAGTGGGACCACCTCCCGGAACGTACCACGTGTTACTACGTAACTGTAGAGATTGAGTGCTCAGTGTTGTTGCTATGAGAGGTGTTGGAGGTGTAGTAATGAAGGTAGTTGCGTCGGCGCATGGCATGAGGACCACACTAGATAACGCTTGATCAGCATTAGTGCAATTGTCACGCGAACCTCCTTGCGCCATGCGGAATATTGTTTATGTATTTTAAAATTAATTTCTTTTTAATATAATTCTCCTTGATCGTTTCGGCAGTTTAAGTTTCATTTTCGGAACAAGGAATTCTGTTGAAATATTAATATAAAATTTATTTTAAATATAACTTTATATTATATTTAAAAAGCCCACTCGCGCTCCTTTAAACTAAACCTGTCTAGGTACTAGAAGTACGGCATTAAACACCATAGTAGTGTAGTGACAGATCGCAATGTAGCTGGATTGTGTATTCGGTTCCACTCGAAGTACTTTTGCTTATTTCTTTCTTCTCCCTCTCTCATTAAGCTAGACTCGATAAAAGAACTTTATCGCAAACTTTCTAGTAGCTATTTCGAAAAAGCTGATACTCATCCGAACCCGCTGGTGGTAAGCGCCTGCGATTACGATACTGACCGACAATTATGGGGACCCCGTAGGCCCCGACACGTTTTATCAGAAAAAGCTGACGCCATTACGCTCGCTAACGATCCAAAACAAATAGGTAAATTCATAAACACACGCAAGCGCACATGCTACTCACACCATCCCCGCCGGTGGTCGATGAGGTCCCAGTTTCGTACCCGCCCGTTGCCAATAGGCCTGTTCTGGACAGGCAAGTCCCCCACTACAAACGGTGTACACAAGCCGAGGTTCATGCCTCACAGGAGGCGCTCATGTGACACTGTGTTCTAAGTTGATGGTTCCCTCTCGAGGTCTCCACGCCAAGGTCAGAGCTCTTCTAGCTCGGCCTCCCCTGAAATACGGTGACGCTGCCAAGGCCGGTAGGGCCGGAAGAGAATGCTGGAGCTGTTACAAGTACTTCCTCATCTTTTTTGTATTTTGTCACCAAAATTACTTGACGCGTAAAAGCACTTTGTATACTTTGGGAACTTTCGTGATGAATATTTGTTCCATTAATAAGCTTTAACAACTGTTATGTTATTGAGGTATTCGTTTTTATTTTCGTATTAAAACGTATAATACCATTTGACTACTTTTTTTTAATAACCACACTAATTATAATTTCTTTAAAAATATAGAACTATTTGAAAAGGTATTTAAAAATATATATTTTTATTTTTTCCGTAGAAGAAGAAGAGGTGAGGTCGCCTCTCCGAGCAAAATGTCTTCAGTTATTTCTAACTTGCTATGATCTTCTAGATATTTTTTCGTAGCTTCACGCTTTATTTCGATAAAGTGCTTTATATGTATATATTTTTACTGTACCATAAAATTGTCATTTTTATAAAATTACATTAAAAAACGATTAATAGCAACGATAGCGCTTAAGTAAATACAAAAAAACTACAACTGGCCTATAATGATCAATAGATAACAATTAATCACATTAATTATACATTTTGTACAGCGCGTTACTTAAGAGATAACATCAGAATGAAAGCTATGACTTCGTCCATCATATACTTCAGGAACACGGTCCACTACAAACGGGTTTCGTAGAGACGAGGTAACTATCGACTTCATATGTACGACGCGATTAAAATGTAAGGTAGACAGGAAGTGGCTAGTTTCAGAGCGAGAATTTGAATATTATTAAAATATGATCATTCTCCGAGTGGGAATCGAATCCACAACCGGTAGCGTTTATAATCAGACACTATGCCACTGTGCCACGAGCGGTATTTAAATGTAATGTAATCTTAAAACTTATTGGGACAGGGGTCAAACTTATAAGGCAGAAAGCCTGTTCCAAAGATACTCAATTGCTTGCATGCAGTCGCATTCTATATGACAGAAGGGGGGACAATTCGACTTTTAATGTGAGCTGCGTAAATGAGCATAACATCTTAGAAGTGCAACGTATACGGTTTTGTCGATTTCCCGGACCTTTGCTGTCTGTGTCGCTCTAATCAGATAAAGAGACCTGCGCTTTATCCTGCGCCTGGTAACATATTCCTAAATATTTGGTTCTCTCCAAGATTATTTTCCTCCAACAAGATTTATTTAGCATTTCGTATAACATATTTCCTATCTTATGAGTATCAACTGTAATTTATTAAATATCTTATAGAATAATAGACGAAAATAAATATTTTTTCATATAAATATAAGTATATAAGACATGGATAAAGGCGCGCTCGGTTTCATTATCCGCGTGTCGCGTCTGGTGGGCGTCGCGCCTTACATGCGCCGAGCAAAAGACGGAGTGTCGAAGGCGCTCTATGTATTAGACTTGGTCGTAGTACTCCTTGTATGTAAGTATCGAAGTTTTTTATATTATTTTTAATGAGGTAAGTCGGCGACATAATTACGTCCTCGTGAATTTGAAAAAACGTGTTTGATGAGGAAAGATTTGTTTTCCGATTCGATCTGTTGAATGATGTGTTGATGAATAAATAAATGAAGCTGAGGATAAATTATCAAGTCCCTTTACTTTGTTGAGATAATTTTAGAAAAAGATATCTTTTTCTAAAATTATACCAAATATGAGAAGAAACGAAAGAAGAAGTGAAACAGCGACAGCTCTTCAAATATTCAGTCGATACTGAATTGAGGTCTGACTGTAAACGTGATCAATTGTGGGTTCGATCCCCACTCAGGGGTATTCCCGTGGTATTATAATAATTAAATTATTTTCATTTCCTCACTCTGTTAAGACAAAACGTGGCGTTGAATTCCGTTATTCAATACGCAATGCTTCTAATTCGATGGAAAGCGAAGTACAGAGTGTCTTGACACTAGGTACTCCCAGTCTACTCTTCTATGCGGGATTAAGGCGTGTATCTAAATAAAAATATTAAGTTAAGTTACCGCTCTTTTCGTTAAAATTATTTTAAAATTATAAATCTACAGCTGTTTACAGCCAATGAGCTCACTGACTGCTTCTCAATCATAGTGTTTACAACTTTTCAGGTTTATACATAGTGCTTTATCAAATCATCAATATGATGCATAAAATTGACGACAACAAGAAGGATATGGTGGTATTGGACACGGTTTACTTTTCCAGCGATTATATACTAATAATAGTTCCTTTGGTCGGTGTCCCTACTTCAGCGAAAAGGATTTCTCATATGGTTAGAAATTGTGAAAAATTAGACAAGGTATGGCTAGTAGCTTCGTATCTGAGTGAATAATCTACGTGAAGCAAGTAGATGTAAATGTTGAGTGAGGAAATGCCTTTTCTTTCTTTCTTTACAATAACATCAATAAAATATTAAAATTGAATATTAAAATTAAATTATGATCAGACAGAAGATCTCCTTATTGCCTAACAATACTTTCTATTATAAGTTTAAACATCATACACGCACACACACTTACACACAACACACGCACACTCATATAGACACAAACACAAACTTAAGCTCACGTTCTACTTCATAACCTTACGCACAACCATATTTCAACATTTGTACCAATTTATAAGATCGTAGTATTATTTAATTGTATAATGAACGATATTATCAGTTTTGATAATTAGTTTGGATTTTGAAAAGAAGCTTGTGAGGCGCGTTGAGGGAGCTAATAACTGCGACTCATGCAGTTATAATGAATAAATTTAATATTATTATTATTATTATTATTTAAGGCCTACCAACAAAAATGTATCACATTTTTTGATAACTATTCCGGACAATAGATAATAAATACGTGGCTGATTCAAAACATATTTTTTCAATATCTTACATAAATTAAATTCATACTCTAATAAAATAATAATAAAAAAAATAAAAAAATTATTACCCATATTGTAATATTTAGATATTTTTTTTTATGTGTAATTGCGTCGTGGAGCCGCGATTCTGGAGATATAAAGTAATAAATAATATTAAATACAAAATAGATATGTGCAATAAACATAACCGTTCCTGACAGTTGGATAAAAAGTAGTTAAATTTTCAGTGACCTCAGAAATAAATGAACCCATTGAGTACACCATTCGTCGATTATCGACAAGTTACTCCACAATCTGTGAGGTGGTCAGAGACACGAGTGACGTCAACGCGCTGCTACTGCTCATGGGTCTCTTACACCACATGCTGCGGCTGGAAATGATTACCTTCGACACCATCATTTGGGCATCATGGGGAAGTAATTCTCGACATTACTCTTATCAAATTTCAACTTTATATATATAAATCTTTGATTTTCGCAATTTTATACATTTTAAACTATTTAACCGGATTAATCGCGTATATTTTGGTATTCGAAAATACATTTTTGGACACCTGTCGTTTCGAACACACCTGTGACCACGGACTACTGTAAAGTGTTCGAAACGTCAGGTGTCCAAAAATGTATTTTCCAATACCGAAATTTACGCGATTAATCCGGTTTAATAGTTTAAAATATATAAAGTTATTTTTTTAAATTTCTGTATTTTATATTATATTATTTTAAAATAATCTGTTATTTTTGTAAAATTTCTATTATTTCCAACTGCCTGTCTCCTACTGTTACTTGTTAGTTTCATTGGTATATTTTAATAATTCGCTTCCAACAAGCATTTGAGGAAGGGAACTTATCTTGTTTGTTTGATTACAGGTAGCTTAAACTTCGATACAATTTTTGTGATCTGCCACGACCTAAGTCATTTGTTAGGACTGTTTCTACTCGTAGATACCTTTCACCGAACTCACGCAGAGGTTTATATTAATATTTTGATAATATATTAAATGAGGAAAACACATTTAAAATGTTGGTAAAGGAGTTTAAAAACCGTCTACAAAAAAGGTTTGTTGCAGATGGACCGCACGGAACTGTTGGTGAGATGTTTAAAATATGAGAACGCTCCCTCTCTGGCGATGAACAATGAGCTACATCTGTTCCAGCGCACTCTGGTGTTACAAAAAACTGCATACTCGCCGCTTCATATGTTCACTCTGGACAGATCTCTTTTGGTCAAGGTGAAATGGCAATTATAATACAATCTTTAAAAGTCAACCCAACTTCGAAAATAAATTGACGTTTGTCAAGTTATTTTTGAAAATAAATTGATATTTCACAATTTCAATGGTTATTTTTTTTATTTTGAAGATCAATATTTTAATATCTTATTTTCTGTTTCAGTTGTTTGGTATGCTGGTCTCATACTTAGTTATCATAATAACTTATAGCCCTAGATTGGATTCGATAGCAAGTAAACAAACGTAAGCGTTAAGAAATCTTTAACACTCCCTTTGGCCTTCAAATTTGATCTTTATATAAAACGGTAAGTTAGAAGATTTTTCTATTATAATAAATGATTGTAATCATATTGCAGTCACATTGCTGGCGATGATGTTAAATGGACGTGTGCAACCATTAAAGGTACAGAGCTCTGGTAACTGCTGCTGGTTCTCGGACTATTCCTGAGTGCTAGTTACACGTTATATAGGCGAGAATGATCTATGCACTTCAATATAAACTTCAAGATTTTACATCCTTTTTCACCATACCGGGAATCTATTAACGATCATCAAGAAAGCTAGCACGTTAGAGTGTAAGCGCTTGACCGAAGTCGTATGCCTTGGTTGATCAAATCACACCCTGTATATTAACACAAATTGCGCATTTACAGGTTACATATCTCTCCTCTCTGTCCTGCTTCACCAATAAATGCTACTAATCTACGTTGAATATCTACGTTTTTAAAAATAATCTACATTTTTTGTTATCAACAGATTGGACTCACTTTGAAGGACTCGAAAAGTTTTATAACTGAAAATGGATGACTACTTAACATTCATTTTCCAAACAAAAACAACAGCTTAATTAAACTGAACACTACACTAATTGTTTGTAAACATACACTTACTTACATAGGATTTATTCATTTATTTAAGTTCTTTTTAAATAAATCAATAAAATTTACAAAAAATATTTCTTTTATTTATGTCACGTATTTATATAACGTTTTTATAGTAATATTACTGATTTATGTTGAAATTCGTTCAAAAGGGATCTAATTAAGTAGAAACATAATGAATGTGACATTTTCGACCAGAATATATATTTATATATATATAACATCCCGCCAATATTCATAAAGAATTGTGCATCGTGCTCAACCCTTATTCCTAATATTTAATAAATCCCTTTAAAAGGGTTTCTTTCCAACCGCTTGAAAACTGACCAAGGTTTTACCAATATATAAAAAATAACAAAGAAAATTATATTCAAAATTATCGACCCATCTCGATTCTTACCGCTTTTGTAAAAGTCTTTGAAGCGCTAATCTGTCCATTAATACAATTACATTTTAAAGCTATTATTTCCGATTACCAAAATGGATTCTGGAATGGCAGGTCAACTACTACGAATTTAATTTCTTTTACGAATGATATAAGCGAAGCTATCGATAGTAATAAACAAATGGACACTAGATAAACCGACTTAAAAAAAAGCTTTTGATAGAGTTCCACATAAAATATTGTTCAAAAATTAACAATATATGGATTTTCAGATTCTGTGTTGGAATGGCTAATATCATGCCTGCATAATAGATTATACTATCTAATTTTGGGCGGATTTCAATCAGGAAATCATACTATCTCATCTGGTGTTCCGCAAGGTTCACCTTATTCCGATTCTATTTAATATTTTTATAAACGATCTGACTTCATGTTTTAATTATTCGACTCCATGTTTGTATGCAGATGATTTAAAGTTTATGCGTTTAGTACTTTTGTAATGATTCTAATGTATTTAAAAAGATTTTAATAATGTTATTACCTGGCGTTAGGTTAAAGGAATGGAGCTTAATTCTAAGAAATGCTTTTATATTAAATTTACAAGAAAAGTTAACAATTTGTTGATTACTTACTGGGTGAAGAGCTGACTGAAGTAAATACTATCACAGATTTGGGTGTAGTCTTAGATTCTAAGATGACATTTCAATATAAAATTGATGAAAGTGTATCTAAAGCTAGTAGAACATTGGGTTTTGTCCTAAAAAATGCTAAAGTCTTCAAATTAAGAATTGAATTAATACTGTACAATTCCCTTGTCCGTAGTCAGCTAGAATACTGTAGCATCGTTTGGCAGCCACAATTCGCTACCCACACTTTAAGACACTTGAAACGAGTGCAAAAAATATTTTTATGATATCTATTACACAATGCTAAAATTAAGAAATATCAACCATCATATAAAGATAGATTGAAATATTTCAATTTGATAAATTTGGAACAAAGAAGGAACTTAATGGATTTCACGTTTTTATACAAACCACTCCGAAACACAATACATTGGCCAAACTTACTAGGTAAAATAAATTTTAGAATACTATTCCGATGCCCTAGAAAGCATGTTTCTCTATTAGCACTCCCAATCAAAAAGATAGTGTTTGGAGCTAATGCGAGTATTCCTCGCCTCTGTAAGTTTTTAACAAAATTGGCAATTCTATTGACATAAACATAAATTCACCAGATACATTTAGACGTTCAGTATTGAGTTATGTAGTCAATCAAAAATAATGTCTCACATTCTAGTGATGGGTTTTGATGATTTACCGTGTATTTGTATTTGCAGTGTTGTTCTTTGTTTGTATGTAATGAAATTATTTTAAGTAAATTTTTGCCTTAATTATCATTATATTTTACTTTAGTTATGTTTTAAGACGTTAAAATTGTGACAACAAAGCATATCGTATTAGAAGAATAAGTAATAAGCTTCTCACCGATTGTAGCGATATGCTCGGAATTTTCCTTATGGAGTACCTTGAGGCACGGTTATACTTTCTCTTTAAGGTTTTCACCTACGGAACCTTAGTGACTTTTATCGAATAAATCGTGTATATTTTGCTGTCAGAAGATATAATTACGATGAGCCGCCCCCTAATAGAGGTAGCTATAGCCGCAATACATTATTTAGCGCGATTGACAATTTTAATTGGCATAATATATCTATCGAAAATGTGAAAAATCTGATGAAGAACTATAAAATCTAAACATATATCGTAAGCTTTTGATAAATGTGTTTTTTTGATAATCTGTAATTACACACTTCTACAAAGTAAACGTAACGATCGGTCGCTGTTTAGTTACATGCATATTTAATACGATACACTTTGTAAAGTCTATTGTTTGATAATTATCTAAATGATCAGAACAGATGCCGTTGTACCATCCTTCAAGGTGGCGTCGTTATGTCAATTATACAAAATTTTATTTTGGAAATCAAAGTAAATAAAGAATACGTTATGAGGAATATAAAATTTATAATTTAAATACATCATTTGTTGTCTGTTCCGATAGAGGCAGACTGGAAATGCCTTTACATTGACACTAGTTATGTATGATTAGCTTTGGGAAGGAGCGAGTTGTTGGTCGTCATCGACGTTTGGTTTCAGAACACAACGCCTTAGAAGTAAGCGTGTCTTAACACTTAGTTCTCTCTGCTAACCATTTCTATATGTTTGTAAATTAAATCCCTTAAAAAATTGAAGATACTTTGTGTATTTTCCCGCTTACACAAGCTAATTATATTTTGTAATAATTTATAAATATTTAAAGATACATTAGAAATGGATAAAGGCGGTCTGAGTGTTATTATCCACCTATCGCGTCTGATGGGCTTCGCGCCTTACTTGCGCGGAGCAAAAGACGGAGTGTCGATACCGCTCTTTGTATTAGACTTGGCCGTAGTAACGGGTATATGTAAGTATTATTGGCATATTTTTAAAAATTCGTGACAAATAAGAAAATATAGTGATAAGAAAAAGTTACACGTTGTAGTTGAAAACGTTCAGAATTATTATTATTGATTAGTAATATTCGACTACTCAAATCTTTATAAACGAAACTATTTTAAACGGATTAATCTCGTATATTTAGGTATTCGAAAATATATTATTTGAAATCTGACTAGTCCATGATCACAGGTAGACTCCAGTCTACCAAAAATGTATTTTGGTATACCAAACGCGATACATACGCAATACACGATAAATCCGTTTAAAATAATTTCTTTTAAAATTACGATAATCAAAGATCTTAATATACTCAAATCTTGTTTGCGAGAATGCCTGTGTTAGTTTGACAAGGATATAATTGCTAAGTAGCTAGTTGTGTTCAACGCCCAGAGAGATCCCATGATGATCAATTGAATGAAAGATTGAAAAAGTCTTGGTCACGTGGTAAAGCAAACGTAAACTGTGAAAGATGCCTTAAAGACTATTTTAAATATAATTGATATATAAAATAAATTAGACATAACATTCGGAGAAAACAAACCGTACAGACATGACGTACTGCTGATATTGTGACGGTTGGCGATACGTTATTTCAATGTATTGTCTTAATCCACATCTTTCACAATAAGACTAAGCCACTTTCCGACCAAAATTTTCGTATTCAACTTATCCTTTGGAAAATAGTAAGCCGTGTGCAGTTTGTAGTATAGTATACCATTAAGTATGGCAATATACAGTTCTTATGATATAGATTATCTCTTATTGCTCGTCAGAGAGATCATATCTATTTGGTTTGGTAACACTCTTTATATTATTGTTTTCATAAGACTCAGAGACCGGCGAGACCCAGTGTCTCTATGTGTCTCCTAAGGAAGTACGGGATTTATAATTAGTTGTCATGACTAATTTGGCTAACTGTACTTAGTATGTGTTAATATATTGATATAATATTCATATGTTATAAAATGATCATTTTCTGCCATTGCTTTACAAATACTATTCCTTACCTGAAGCAATGATTTACAAAAACCGCAGCAAGTGAGTCAGGAAATAGGATTTTCCGTTTTTCACATTTTACTTTTTACATAATTTATAAGTTCCTCCTAGAACAAGATTATCAAAGTGCATTTTCCAGGTCTATACATAGTGCTCTACCACGTGTTCGAAGCCATGAAAAATTATGACGTTGTGAGTGATTTGATGACGTCAGATCTTATTCAAATCTTTGGCAACTGCATGATGCTGGCAGTGGCCATGCTCAGTGTGTTCACTGCGGCCAGAAGGATCGCCCATATGGTTACAAGTCTCAACAAATTAGCCAAGGTATGCTTCAAATCGTTCCAACTCCATATTACGGTCAACATTTCAGTGTTTATTATTGCATTCGGCTCATCTCAACACATATTTGTGTTTGACGGGTTTCAATCCGCGCGGGTTCGAATTTCGCTGCGTTCAAATTATTATACGTTTTGCTCAAACGTTTGCATTTCTTAAATATTGAGAAAAGAAATACCTTAGCGAAATGCATTAAAACCCGCATCTCCTGTCTGCAGTTGATTTGATACACATACATATAAGTACGTACCACGTAAATACGCTCTTTTAGTAGAGAACTTCACTGTACGCATAAAAGAAGTACAAATAGTGATGTAACAATGTCGTCCAGTTGTAATGAAAACACACGGGGGAATAATTTGTATACAAAAGATAAAATGGGCCTTTAAGATGGGCCTTTGTACTAAATTCAGAAAATTATGTTACAAAGTATAAAAATGACATTTGGCAAAAAATCATCTCCATAATAAGTATAACTTCAAAATGGTACATTATAATACTCTTTTCTTTTCTTTTAAGATTCATGAAAATATTAATTGTAGCGCTGGTACATTAGAGGGCAAATGGGCAAACCGCCTCGCCCTTGTGTACGTGTTAGGCATGGCTGTGATACGTGTGTCGGATTGTTTCCTAAGAACGTCTTCGAATGTCTTCTGTACGTTGCTACATACTTATGCTTTATATATTTGTTTTAGCTCTATTGTAAAGTATATGATTTTTTTTTTGTTAAGTTAAAATCGAAAATATTACACAAATCAAAAAATAATGATAAATTAAAATAATGCTTTTGAACAAGTTGGCCTCAATTACCGACTAACTTAGTTTCTGGATCAGAAGGATCTAAGTTTGGGAAGAGAAAAAGAGTTTCCTATACCATATAACATTTTAAATTATATCAAGACAAAAATATATGGAGTGCATTGTGTCTGAATATTTCAGGTGATGAGTGATTGTCTGAGTATTATATTTTGAATATAGTACGTTTATTATAACTATGTTTATAAGAAATAAAACCATTATTAATACATACACTATCATATGTTGATTTATTAAAAAAATATCCAAAAAAATACGTTACAAATGAAATATTTTACATAGAAATTGATACAACCTGTTACAACTGAATGTATGCACAAATTAAAATGTTGGTACATTGGTCAAACACCTTGGTATAACGTGTTCCTTGGACTTGTAATATCGTAGGAAATGAGTTAAAATGCGCATTAAATTAATATACATAATTATGATTCTAGTATAAAACCTTATTTCATATCTAGTTTCAGCCCCTACTGTAGTGGCTTTGCTGTCAATAATGCGATTCGGGGTCGATGTTTCACTTTTACAAGTCATCTTTCTTTCTGAAAAAGTGTTGGGAGCTCTAAACCTCATAAATGACACCTTGTGTCAATTGTCAGCTGAGCGAGATATCGAAGGTGATTTATCTTTTGTTTCGCTTTTATGATATATTCTGTTACAAAGCCCAATATATATGTTGTATTGGCAAATGTATGATAAGTAATGAGATAATAGAAGAAGAGAGAAATAATTTAGGTGCGCCAAGTTTTGTACAATGTCTATAAAATTTGGCATTATTTATCAGTCGCATACTGAAAAGTAGTTAAACTAATTAGACTCCATGTACTTGGCGCAGTACCCGTCCACTGCAACTAGAATGCAAGATTACTTTTACACTTCAAAACGCTACCGCCTGTCTAGAATTCATCATTTCCTCTTTTTAATGAATACAGGAGAAAACAAACAAACCGTACAGACATGACGTACTGCTGATATTGTGACGGTTGGCGATACGTTATTTCAATGTATTGTCTTAATCCACATCTTTCACAATAAGACTAAGCCACTTTCCGACCAAAATTTTCGTATTCAACTTATCCTTTGGAAAATAGTAAGCCGTGTGCAGTTTGTAGTATAGTATACCATTAAGTATGGCAATATACAGTTCTTATGATATAGATTATCTCTTATTGCTCGTCAGAGAGATCATATCTATTTGGTTTGGTAACACTCTTTATATTATTGTTTTCATAAGACTCAGAGACCGGCGAGACCCAGTGTCTCTATGTGTCTCCTAAGGAAGTACGGGATTTATAATTAGTTGTCATGACTAATTTGGCTAACTGTACTTAGTATGTGTTAATATATTGATATAATATTCATATGTTATAAAATGATCATTTTCTGCCATTGCTTTACAAATACTATTCCTTACCTGAAGCAATGATTTACAAAAACCGCAGCAAGTGAGTCAGGAAATAGGATTTTCCGTTTTTCACATTTTACTTTTTACATAATTTATAAGTTCCTCCTAGAACAAGATTATCAAAGTGCATTTTCCAGGTCTATACATAGTGCTCTACCACGTGTTCGAAGCCATGAAAAATTATGACGTTGTGAGTGATTTGATGACGTCAGATCTTATTCAAATCTTTGGCAACTGCATGATGCTGGCAGTGGCCATGCTCAGTGTGTTCACTGCGGCCAGAAGGATCGCCCATATGGTTACAAGTCTCAACAAATTAGCCAAGGTATGCTTCAAATCGTTCCAACTCCATATTACGGTCAACATTTCAGTGTTTATTATTGCATTCGGCTCATCTCAACACATATTTGTGTTTGACGGGTTTCAATCCGCGCGGGTTCGAATTTCGCTGCGTTCAAATTATTATACGTTTTGCTCAAACGTTTGCATTTCTTAAATATTGAGAAAAGAAATACCTTAGCGAAATGCATTAAAACCCGCATCTCCTGTCTGCAGTTGATTTGATACACATACATATAAGTACGTACCACGTAAATACGCTCTTTTAGTAGAGAACTTCACTGTACGCATAAAAGAAGTACAAATAGTGATGTAACAATGTCGTCCAGTTGTAATGAAAACACACGGGGGAATAATTTGTATACAAAAGATAAAATGGGCCTTTAAGATGGGCCTTTGTACTAAATTCAGAAAATTATGTTACAAAGTATAAAAATGACATTTGGCAAGAAATCATCTCCATAATAAGTATAACTTCAAAATGGTACATTATAATACTCTTTTCTTTTCTTTTAAGATTCATGAAAATATTAATTGTAGCGCTGGTACATTAGAGGGCAAATGGGCAAACCGCCTCGCCCTTGTGTACGTGTTAGGCATGGCTGTGATACGTGTGTCGGATTGTTTCCTAAGAACGTCTTCGAATGTCTTCTGTACGTTGCTACATACTTATGCTTTATATATTTGTTTTAGCTCTATTGTAAAGTATATGATTTTTTTTTTGTTAAGTTAAAATCGAAAATATTACACAAATCAAAAAATAATGATAAATTAAAATAATGCTTTTGAACAAGTTGGCCTCAATTACCGACTAACTTAGTTTCTGGATCAGAAGGATCTAAGTTTGGGAAGAGAAAAAGAGCTTCCTATACCATATAACATTTTAAATTATATCAAGACAAAAATATATGGAGTGCATTGTGTCTGAATATTTCAGGTGATGAGTGATTGTCTGAGTATTATATTTTGAATATAGTACGTTTATTATAACTATGTTTATAAGAAATAAAACCATTATTAATACATGCACTATCATATGTTGATTTATTAAAAAAATATCCAAAAAAATACGTTACAGATGAAATATCTTACATAGAAATTGATACAACCTCTTACAACTGAATGTATGCACTAATTAAAATGTTGGTACATTGGTCAAATACCTTGGTATAACGTGTTCCTTGGACTTGTAATATCGTAGGAAATGAGTTAAAATGCGCATTAAATTAATATACATAATTATGATTCTAGTATAAAACCTTATTTCATATCTAGTTTCAGCCCCTACTGTAGTGGCTTTGCTGTCAATAATGCGATTCGGGGTCGATGTTTCACTTTTACAAGTCATCTTTCTTTCTGAAAAAGTGTTGGGAGCTCTAAACCTCATAAATGACACCTTGTGTCAATTGTCAGCTGAGCGAGATATCGAAGGTGATTTATCTTTTGTTTCGCTTTTATGATATATTCTGTTACAAAGCCCAATATATGTGTTGTATTGGCAAATGTATGATAAGTAATGAGATAATAGAAGAAGAGAGAAATAATTTAGGCGCGCCAAGTTTTGTACAATGTCTATAAAATTTGGCATTCTTTATCAGTCGCATACTGAAAAGTAGTTAAACTAATTAGACTCCATGTACTTGGCGCAGTACCCGTCCACTGCAACTAGAATGCAAGATTACTTTTACACTTCAAAACGCTACCGCCTGTCTAGAATTCATCATTTCCTCTTTTTAATGAATACAGGAGAAAGCAATTCAAGTAACAAAAGGAAACCAAAACTAGCATTTGTACACGCGACAGATGACGCAACAAACTATAGGAACTTGCGCAGTAAAGAGAACAGACGCGGCAATGTAACCAGCCCAGGTGACGTCACTTTATATATACAAATAACTTTCACCTAGACACCTATGTGTGACACTATATATTTAATTTTTCATAGTTGATCTGGCTTATCGTCGTTTAACATCAAATGCTCTTTATAGAATTATATTTAAAAACTTTAAAACAAAAAATATATCTACTTCTTTTATTGTTGCATTACACTTTAAATGAAACATTATAATTGTTCGAAAATTTAAAAACCCTAGTTCTTTCTGTTTTTTCTAATATATATTTTTAGGTCACATGTTTATTTCCGTGGTAGGTCCGGAGACAGCACAAGTGGCATGAGACGGTCAGCCAGCAACTCTTAATTACTTATTTTTTCTAATAAAATAAATACTTCAATTTCTAATGAAAGGAGAAGTAAAAGAGCCTGTTGAGTACACTCTACGCCGGTTGTCCAAATGCTACTCGGTCGTCTGCGAAGTAGTCAGAGACGTGACTGACGTCAACGGACTGCTGTTGATAATGGGGCTCCTGTATCACATGCTCAACTTAGAAATGCTCACCTACCACATCTTCCTTTGGATGTCATACGGAAGTACCTCTTCAAACATCTCTTTGTACTTTGCAATGTCCCTTTCTCGATATTTTACTATTAAAGAAATATTAAATCCACACGTATTTTTAAAGCATAGCTAGATATTTCCTTATAATATAAATAAACTATTGGAACAACATTGTTAACTTGTTATTTTTTTATTGTATTATACCTCTGTTGATAGCTGTATTTGTTTGCAGGCATTTTGAATTTCGAAACATTTTTCCTGATGTACCACGACATGGGTCATGCTCTGGGCCTGCTCTTACTCGTGAATACCTTTCACCGAACGCACGCTGAGGTTTCTATCAATATTTTAATAATATATTAGATGAGCATAAAATAAATCTTTTACAAATATAAAGATACTTTTATGATTATCTACAAATATGGCAGATGGAGCACACACAGCTGTTGGTCCGATGTCTACAATACGAAAACGCTCCCTCTCCGGCGATGAGCAACGAGCTAGACTTGTTCCAGCGAGTACTGATATTGGAGAACACCACGTACTCGCCGCTTCATATGTGTACTCTGGACAGGTCTCTGTTATTCAAGGTGAAATGGCAATCATACCAAAAGCTTTTAAACAACTATAAAGAGCAAGACTCTTGTGAAGTCAAGTCGACGGTAGACATGTCGAGTGATGATTATTTCTTCAATTTTAATTATTTCGTATTGAATCTATACAAATCATTATGATATATGGTGAAGGCCTTCAAAGGTTTGCTTGGAATTACAAGTATACGTTTATCGACGCTACATTACGTACGTACGTAGTGTGGCGTTGGATAAAGTGGTAACTATCAACGTTAGCAGAATACTATGTTAGATTTACTTGTAAATATAAATGTATTTAAATATTAGTAGCATTAATGGTTATCTTGTCAAATTCGATAAGGTGAGTCTAGACAAGGACAAGGGGCTGAGGGGGCTTTTGAAAATGAATAAAAAGGTTTATTATTGAATTAATTTTAATTGATATTAGAACATAAACGACCAACCAGAAGCGCATGCTGTTGTCGATTAAAAATATGTTCAAAATAAATTAATTATAAAATACACAGAAAGCGTTTCCTTGTTGTTAGAAAGTAATTGTTCTAATGCTGCTCCAGCGGTACTTGTACGGTTCTCATGCCACAAGCCAACGTGACTATCTCCTCCTCTCCAACATTTTTACACTTCTATTTTAACTTTCAGGTGTTTGGTTTGCTGATATCTTACTTAGTTATCATAATAACATATGGACCTGAAAAAAATCCGACACTAAATAAACAAGCGTAAGGGGCTAGTAAAGCTCCATAATCACTTTATGACATTTTATAGTTTATTTGGTTTACGTCGGTCAGCGGAATGGAATAAATTTCCTACGAATATTAATTCATTAATCATTTTTATTGAAGGAGACGTCTAACGAATGCTACAAAAAGCGTTAAACGGGCAGGATTACCAATTCATGGTACTTACTGTAAATATCCAAGAGAGACTATTACCACTTTACAGTCGCTATTGGATATTTTTAAATCAGAGGATTTGCATTTACGACGCCGATATTGAGGGGGAAATGTCTGTTCAGTAAATATCGAAGCAAATGACGCAGTTACAACCTAAGAGAATGATCATCCCAAAGCCTGCAGATATTGATGATGGAAACTTGATAACCCTCCGGATAGGCCTCAACTAACCTCTCACTTCAGTTCCTGGTTTTCAAAAGTCGATCTTGAACACAGCACAGGTTAATTATATGTATAGACTTTAGAATAATATAGTCGTTAACAATATTGTAAGCGCGCGATTTAATTAAATATCAATAATTAAATATCTACTATGATTTGTTTCTTTTTATCACGCCATGTAACATAATCGAGCTCAAGCAGGCTGAAGTTATTCCTATCAACAAGGGTGGTGACAGAGACAGTGTCACTAATTACAGACCTATTTCGATTCTCTCGTCTCTCTCTAAAGTAATTGAGAAACTTCTAAATCGTCGATTGCTACGCTACTTGGAGAGTAAATATCACCTTTCTGTCTTTTAATTTGGTTTCCGTACAGGTGTCTCAACAAGTGATGCCGTACATGAACTCACGGATTACATTGTTACCTTACTAGACAGAAGGAAAAAGGTTTAATCAATTTTCCTTGTCTGGCGAAGGCATTTGACACTGTCTCAGTGCCTCTCCTACTCTACAAGCTCGAAGGGATGGGAATTTGGGGTAACCAGCTTCAGAATATACTTATCCAACAAACGGCAAAGGGTGAGGGTTGGTGATAAAGTTTAGAGAGTTTCCTGTTGGCGGCTAGAACTGTTATGCAGCTGCAGACTTACTTTGTTAGAGTGTTAGCGTGAGCGTCGCGTGTGTTTAGTGGACACTCGCGATAAAACATCATCATCAGAAAATGAGTTAGAAACATTTGGCTTCATTGTGAAAGCTGATTGTAATTAATGTTCTCAACCTGAATACAAGTACAACTGAGATAGTGGTATTTGAAAGAGATAAAGAAAGAACGGAATGAGAGATTAGGAGAATAGAAAGACATAAGAACAAGTGAATGAATGTCACGGAAATATTTTTAGTAGGGTCCTTAGTAGGGATATGAAAAGGCGTATTGGTGCCGGTAACAGGGTAAGGGTGCTCTGGCTGCATTGATAAGACGGTTTCACCGTCTTATCAATGTCATTGTAAGTGCATGTATTAATATCAACAATTTTGTGCTGATACCGACTTCTTTATAAGATGGCAAAGTATGTCAGCGTGGGTGTGTCGGAAGAAAAAAGTAAGCAGAGAATGGAGTGCTTAGCCGCAGAGCCAAAAAAATAACAATCTTTTCTTAGTTTCGAACCCAGAAGTATTGAATTTAATTTTACCACTGCACAGCTGCGTCAATTTTAAAACATACATTAAATTGGTACATGATAGTATCATAAATACAGTGCACTAAGTAATACTAACGATCGATATTTACGTATAAATTTTACACTTTGTAAAGTCCATTATTCGATGGATAGCGTCAGGACAGATGCCGTAATATTTACCTTCAAGTTGTTATTACTGCTTTGTTTGTACCAGCTACTGACTACCAGAATACAAGGTAAGCGAAAGAAAATATACGTGATATAAAATTAAAATTTAAAGAAAATAATCTTTCATAAAAATATAATATATGTCCCGAAAGGCGGTTGAAGATAATAACATGTTTTTATTCCCTCTACTCTACTTTATATTCCTACTTTACAAATATAGGACAATAATAAGGAATGGATAAGGGCGCCCTTAGCATTGTTATCCGGCTGTCGCGTCTGGTTGGCGTCGCGCCTTACTTACGGAGAGCCAAAGGCGGGGTGTCGAAGCCGCTCTTTGCATTAGGCCTGATAGTAATAATATCTGTATGTAAGTATTGTCCTCATATATTTCATGTAAAGTTTTTAATGACGTGATTTGGCAATTTGAAATTTGCTTACAGAAAAGTTGTCTACCACAAGCGATTCATTTGACAGCATTTGTAGTATTTCACATTTCTCATACTCGTGTATACTAAGAATAGGCACAACAGTCACAAACAGTTGAACACCGATGTCCATTTCCAGGTTTATACATAATATTAAACACATTGTTCATATATGTCAGTCCAAAAGACAGTAAAGGGAAGAAGGTGGTGATGTTGGATGTGATTCAGATTTGCGGAATATGTATGGTCTTGATTATTGTCATTATCGGTGTCTCGACTTCAGCAAAAAGGATTGCCCAAATGGTCCGAAATGTTGAAAAGTTGGACAAGGTACACATTTCTATAAAAACCTTGACCTCACGTATTTGACACGCTATTATTTGAAACAATTAAAAGCTGTCCGATGTCAGCACACTTGTGAAGGAAGTGTACGCTTCGCTTACGTTTGTTTTGATTAACGCATATATATGCGTGCGAGATGAAAGTTTCCTAGATATAAATACAAATGTAACTCGCTATTTTTAATAAAAATATTTGACTCTGCTTGTTGCTTTGCGTGTAGAATATTGACGTTCAAACCGTCAATATTCTAATGTGAATTCAAATTTACACTTTTCCTTTCAAGCCTACCGGACTCTTCCACTGATTACAATCTTACCTAACTTACTTATCTATCACTTCTTTCCCCATTCTTTCTGACATAAATCAAACCAAATCTTTCCAAAATTATATAAAACTATTAAAATTGTTTATATTTTTACATAGATAGAAAGTACCTAGTGTCTAGACACTTCGTACTTCGTTTTCCACTCAATTCAAGACTATGCATGTTTAGTGGCGGAACTCAACGCCGCACTTTTTCTTTCCAAAGCAAAGAAGTGAAAATAATTTTAAATCACTCACTCCCCAGAGTGGGGATCGAATCCACGACCGATTGCGTTTGCAGACAGACGCAGTTTACTCTGCGAAACGACTGACCTTTATTTTATTTATTTATATTAATTATACATGAAATTTATTTTTTTCAGATTAATGAAAATCTTCGCTCTAACGTAAGTAAGTTGAAAGACAGAATTTCAAGATACATTGCTGTTGCTTATATTTTGATGATATTTGGAATGCGTGTGACGGATTACTTCGTAGAGACGAATAACATATACTGTGAGTTGTCTTGATGGTGTGAAAACGATACGTTGTATGTAAAACTATTAAACATTGAAATGCAACTAAATGTCTAGAATTAAAGCAATTCTATAACATTCCAGCTGCAGTTCATACTATATTTGTGGAAATAGTGCGATTCTGTGTGGAGTTGATACTCTTGCAAGTGGTCTTGTTTTCTGATAGAGTTTTGACGAGCTTAAATATTATAAACGAAACATTAGACAAGTTGTCGGCTGTGCGTCATGTTGCAGGTGTAATGTATTCTGTGGCTTTATGTAGCTGCTAGTGACTCATATCTCTGTGTTGTGGAACATTGACACACGCGTCGCCACACCAGTACACCGTACCGGAAGCGTGTGACCGTATCACACTCGTATAAAAGTGCAATATTAATGATATCATTGTGCTTCTGTACATATTGCTGATCATTCCGTCACGCACTTGTATGTATATTAAATAAAGAACGTGAAACACGTTCATTATATTATATGTTTAGTAATCACCAGGAAATCTAAAGTTTTACATTACATTACTATGAGCTACAACCTCCCAACAGCTCGTGTAACACTCACCCGCTGTCACCTACACCTTTTACTTGTTTTCGTTGTTACATTCATTTGGCTTGAATCACCGCCATCTGTCCCTGTTTCATATTTATACACATATTGCAGACATTGTACGGAGAATATACTTGGTCTCTTCCATATTATAACTTCTATAATAATATTTTGTTCTATGTAGAAGAAAGTAAGTTTACAACATATGGGAAAAGGATTACACCAAAACTAGCATTCGTGAACCCGAGAGATGATGACACAATGCATTATGGGAGGTTATATAGTACGGAAAAAAATAAAGCCAATGCAGGTGAGGCGATGTAACTAGATATATAAAACTTACAAAAACATAACAAATGTAGCAAACAATCACAAATATAACGAAATCCGTTTGAAACATGCTACTGCTGATTGTCGTCCCACTCCTGTATGTGAACTCAATGTTACGAACTGTTACTTACGTTTCAGTATCTCTTACAGCTAAGCTATCATTACCGGCTCTACCTCAAGTGATAAGGTTTCAAAATGTTCATAGTTTCCTTTTTGTTTGATTAAATTCAAATCTATTTAAAACTAGATGTCTCTTATTTAAAATCTAGACAATACGAACAGCAGACAACAACAACAACTACTGCACCAAATACTATATCATATATCGGGGAATTAGTCATAAATACGTTTCCTCTGTTAATACCAAGATTACTCAATCAAGATGCTTTGGTTTTAGTGACATCAGGAACAATAGAGTCCGTTGAGTTCACTATACGCGAGTTGTCAACGTCCTTCACGGTTGTCAGCGAGGCGGTCAGAGACACGACGGATGTCAACGGCCTGTTCCTGATACTGGGCGTCTTGAACTACATGCTGCACTTAGAGATTATTGCGTACGAGCTCATCATTTGGACGTCGCTTCAAGGTCATGTTCCACGTTATTATTTATTTTCATTACATATAAACATCACTCTGTTATGAAATTCACTTATAAAAATCACACATATATTCATATTTACTTTATCTTGTTTATTCCTTGCAGAAGACATAAGCTTTTACGTATTCTGTCTATTCTACCACGGCATCGGTCACATGCTGGGTCTGTTCCTACTCGTGGATACCTTTCATCGAACTCACGCAGGAGTATATATCTATAAATATTTAAATAATATATACTAAAGCCGGCCCTGCCGCAGTGGGACAGCGTCTGATTGTGAACGCGATCGGTTGTAAATTCGATTACTATTTGGGGGACTGATTGTATTTAAATTATTTTCATTTCTTCGCTCCGGTAAGACAAAGCGTGACGTTGAGTTCCGCAACTCTACACGGAATGTTTTGAATTCAGTGCCTTAACACTAAGTGAAGCTAAAAAAAACACATAATTTATTCTATTTAAAGTATTAGTTGTTTAATAATTAAGTTATTTAATAATAGTCTATAAGTGCGGGTTCTCACAGATGGAGCGCACAGAGCTGTTGGTCAGGTGTCTCAAATACGAGAATGCCCCTCCTGTGGGCATTAATAACGAGCTAGATATATTTCAACGCATTCTGGTGTTAGAAAATACTTCATACTCGCCGCTTCATATGTGCACTCTGGACAGATCTCTTTTGGTCAAGGTATATGTTATCTGTACATCATACTGTATATGTCACATCACACCGTACATACCAGTACTTTAAGAAAACAGCAAAATAACAAAATGGTTATCTCTTGCTCAGGTGTATGGAATGCTGATATCGTACTTGGTGATTATAATAACTTTTGGACCCAATGTCGATTCAATGACAAACTAGGAAATGTAAGTTTTAGTAACCACGAGCTTTCGAATATATTTTGTTAATTTTAGAATAATTATTTTTATATAAACTAGTTTTTATTTTTATATAAACTAACTTATATAAGTGTTTTAAGCAAACGTTAACAGGTTGGTGGACTGAGCTCAACTTCCAAGGACTCCCAATGTCTCACTCCGAGACGGCTGTTTCAACTCGCACTGCACTTGCCGTCGCTTCTCAAACGAAGAGCTTGAAGCGGAACTTTACAATATATTAGTTATTGTCAACTCTTTAAGCGTAATTCAATTAAATTACAATAAAAGCTATCAGAATTTGAATTTCTATCTATGTTTATTTTAATATCGTATGTTTATTTTTGTTTAAGATATTACTTTTCGAATGTCCTATTCTTTCTTTTGTTTTGGTTTGTTTTGGACCACATTTAAATAAAAATCTAAGAATTAATGTACATATAGACAAAAATTGTAATCTCTGTATGTACCGAGTGTATGTAAAAAGTAGTTATTTTAAGCATACATATGAATTTTATTGTTGGGTGAAAATAGATTAAATTGAGGGTAGATACGAAAGTGCATAGATGTATATTTTAGAGCTCGCATTTTTTTTAAATATAAATTCATAAGTAGATATGTGTTATTAAAAATCAAAGTAACTGTGCTTAAGTTGGCTAAAACTAAACTTTCATAAAACAATTTTTACACAATTGATACAAAAATTAAAAATGGAAACACCTGTGGACAAATTACTCAGAAGCATGGATGTTCTCTTCTCGGATGGGTGAATTTGAGAAAAACCTGTCTCAGCCTAGTTCTGCAGCCCCCACACCTACAATAATGGCGTTGAGTGCGGATTTCTATACATTTAAGGCTTTTGTGTGGAAGACACTCGGTCTTTTAAAGTCACAAGTGGAGCTAGTTATTTATAGTATAGACCGCTTAGAGACACACTCCAGAAGAAAAGTGCTTTTATTCCATGGCATAAGGGAAGAAAATGATGAGGACATCTTGCGGAGGACAATAGTTGTATTAAACGGGCAAATTAAGTTGTCAGTTAATGCTACTGTAATTGAATCGTGTCATAGACTCGGTATTAAAAAGGAATCTGCTAAGCCAGTTCTTGTTAGTTCTAACCATGTTATCTCTCTTAGCCAAATAACGGCCCCTTTCTCATTTCACGACTTAATCTATCTTTCATACAAATTACGCCCTCCTAAGGTTAGAGGCAAAGTATTTCTTCAGCGCAAGTTTAAGCGTATGAATCTGGAACGCTTTAGAGAGAATTTGAGGAACATCGACTGGTCACCTTTATTGTCAAACTAATATTGATGATATGGTGGAATCTAACTTCTAAACTGATTAGTATTTATGATATTTATGCCCCTATAAGACCAGGTTAACACCAATGATTCGAATGAGTATGAATAAACGTGACATAGCCAAAGCTAAAAAAAACGATATCCTTCTAATGCAAACCTCTTAGCATACAAAAAACTGCGTAACTGCAATGTGTAGGGATGCTAAGCGTCGCTATATTCATAAAACTATTCAGAATATCTGTCAAGCGCAGGTTTGGAAGTACTTGGAGTCACTTGGTGTTGGTAGATCCACTGAGCGCCATCAGATCTCAATGGATCTTTATGTTTTAAATTTTTACTTTACCACTTCATTTTTAAATATGAACCCACAAATAAAATTGCAAACATTAAATTTCTTATCTCGTTGTAAAGTACCTGACTCCACTCCCTTTTTTTTAAAGACACGAAACAACAGAAAACGAAGTCAAGAAGTATATCCTCTCCATATCCACAAAAGCCATCGGCAGTAATAATCTCAGTGTCGACATGATTCTTCCTGTGTTGGAGGACATTGGTGGTGGTGGTTACCCACATTATAAATTTTTCTCTGTCACATAATGTCTTTCCGTCTCAGTGGAAGAATACTTATGTCATTCCATTACCTAAAACCTCAAAGCCTGCTACTGTCGGAGACTACCGTCCCATATCCATTCTACCTATCCTATCCAAAGTCCTCAAAACCATTGTTTATAATAAACTCTACTCCTTTTTCTCTTACAACCTACTAAGCCCTTACCAGTCCGGATTCCGTCCCTTCCACAGCACAGTTGGTGCGCTGCTGAATATTACGGAGGAAATTTTGAGTGCTATGAATAACACCAAGCTCACTGCAATGGTACTGCTTGATTTCAGCAGTGCATTTAACTCTGTTGATTATGATATATGGAGTTTCCCAATCAGAACATTATGTTTTGAAATTGAAATAAAACATGGAATATATGTTCGAATTTCGTGTTCAATGGCTTTAGGTGATAGAAAATTTTATGTTATTTATGATTTAAACAAAATATCGTTCAAATGATCGCCACGACTTTTTTGCACTGATGAATACGATCGGTCCAATTTTCGATGACCCGGTTTGCCAGGTTGGCATTCTGGACAAGCCCAATTCTTGTGCACGTCGTGGAACGGAAACATTTTAATTTCTTCACTGGCTGGATTTGATTCACTGGCTGATACGGCGGCAATATTTTTTTCACTACGGCCTGTCCGTTGTCATGTTGGTGGTCTACTATCGTGCAAAAACGACCATATTTAGCACGAAATGCTCTTTGAGTAGAGACAATACTTCTCGAATTTTGATAGAAAATTTGGACAATTTTCAAATGTTGAGGTAACGTGAACTTGTTCATGATTAAATGGCAAACATTATGGAACATAAAACAATACAAATATCAAATGATATAAACAACCAAGATGGTGGCTGTAAACTATTAAAATCCTATCATCCCTATTGGGAAACACTGTACTTTTTGCTACTCTTCGTGCAGTTAACATCCCTTCCACAGCTATAAACTGGTTTCCAACCAACTGGTTTGGAAACCAACGATAACACATCTTCTTGGCTAGATCTCACTGTCGGTGTCACTCAGGGCGGCGTTTTCTCTCCATTTCTTTTTTCTGTTTTCATCAACAATATCTCAAAATTAATTTCTTCTCCTTACCATCTGGATGCCGATGACTTGCAGTTGTATCGACAGGGCTATCTCAACGACTTGCCCGAAACCATAGTTGCAATACAAAGCTGGGCACAATCTTTTGGTCTTTCAGTAAATAACCAAGTAAGTCACAAGCAATTATAATCTGCAGTCGGAGACTCGAAAATAAAATTAACTGGGATACAGTGCTGAGGATTTTGTAGTCTGGAATTGAAATTCCATATTGTAAAAAAAAAAGTTAAGAATCTGGGTCTTATTATGGATAGCAACATGACTTGGACACCTCACATTAACGAACTTAGTTCGTTGAAAAAAATTTTTTGTCTCTGAATCAAGCAGCTGTTATCTTTAAAATTACTATATAATGCTTATATTATTTTATATTTATTTTTTTACATACATATATGTGTTTAATTATATGTAGGTCGGTATGTATTCATTAACGTCCATATATTTTAAAGGTGTATTGTTTGTATTTCCTTTAAATTATTTATTGCACTGTTTGTCACCCTCATTACAACATCACCCACTTCCACAGGGTGGCTGGAAGAAATCTCTTATAGAGATAAGTCCACCGTTGCGGACTTTATTACTGTAACGTTTTCTTTTCTTTTTATGTATTCTGTTAAGTGCAATAAAGAATATATAAAAAATACGTTATATAATTTAAAAGTACTTCATTCCATACTTACCTTTGTGTACTTAGTGTAATGTTTAATAATGTTTGTAAATTTATTTGTTATATTTAAAGATAAGCAAATCAATATTTTATTTACTTTGCCTAGTTAAAGCAAGAAACTTTTTTTAAAATATATTTCACACTACTTGACCCTCTTGCTGCTTCGCCGCATTCAACTTCACTGTATTGCAAAAAAATGGTGAAAAAATTGTAATATTCAGTTTAACTATATAGACGATATGCTTAAAAATATCTAGATTTTTATCTAGATTGTTATTTAGACTTTTTCGTTAAAATGTGTGCTGTCCTAGCTCTTACTATAAGGGTTGTGATACAAGAGTAACAGCAAGATCAATTTATTAGAAGTCAACGCAGTTTGTACACACTTTGTCCTGTCTATACAGGCAGCGTAGTCGGAGACAGCCTAGTGTCAAGACACTCTGTCCACTGCTTTCCGCCCGAGATCTAAACATTGCGTGTTAAGTGGCGAGCTCACCGCCACGCTGTATCAAATCAAAGCGGAGAAATGAAAATAAATTCAACTATTATTATCATAAGTACACACTTTAGTTTAAATAATACTATTTTTCCTGTATCATTGTTATCGTTAACGATGAATTGTCATATTAAGCTTCGTAGGGTTAGTGTTTTATCATTACGAATTAAAGAATAGTTTACGACCGGCTTACATTACATAAGAAACAGCATCGACTATCAGGATGAAAACTACCCTATAGGGAGGACCTTCAGACTGTGAGTTATTACCACGTTAAAATTAATTCATTTCTATTCTGTAGTTTTTGCGTGATTAATATATAAATAAAAAGACAGACGGCCGATATACATTCTACTGAGTGATCTGTTAGCTTCTATAACCGATACATTAACCCAACTAAAATATTCCCTCAATATTTCCTGTATTGAATTAACTTCTCTACTCCTTTATTAAGTACGTCTATACACACAAACAGTAACAACCACAAGTAATAAAGTTTGTCAAGTTGTACAACTTACTGTATTGTTCAATACTTATTGTATTAGAAAACTCGTCGCCAAGTTTCAAAATGTATTCAAATATCATTGTGTAGGATTTTGTATAGAACTGCCTCTAGGAGAGTAGGGCGATGAATTAAAATTTTATAATACACTATATAATTGACTTTTACTATTTAAATATTATTTTTGTAAATCGGGAAGAATTACCTTTTCTATATTCTAAAACATCATAATATGTAAGAAACATAAAGAATATTCTTCTCTGTGAGCTCTCTCTGTCTCCGATACAAGTGGAAGGAAATGCCAATAACTTTTCATTGTATTTCAATATTACTAAACTGTTTAAAAATGGAGAGCTCAGTGACAGTCTATGGGTTTCGAATGTCTACCACGCCACGCCAAATACAATAAAAAAAAACAAACATACTTTAATTTTATTCTTTTGACCATCGTGACGCAGTGCGAGCACGTACGGTTGTGGGTTCGATTTTTTTCACGGGAAGTATTAAGAGGAAGTAAGTTATATTTATTTCTTTTATATTTCTACGATCTAATGATATGAACGCTTCTGCTCAATCCGCGCAATGTCTCCGTTACTGACGGAAAGTCAACGTAGGAGTATGTAGTCACTACCATTACCTCCATAGTTTTATATAAATATAAAAAAATGAATAATAAATAGCATTGAACTCTACTAAATTAAATATTAATATAATTAGAACTTCACAGAGATGACTTAAATACCTCTAAACTTGTCACGAAGCAACGTCCCACAGTTTCAATTCGACGAAAGAAATTGTATAATTATATTGAAACAGGAATTTCGCAACTCAGAAAGTAATTAATCAAATAAATAATCTTTTGTTTTTATATTTAATTATTTCGCAGGAGGGGCTTTGGAGTGTCCATTGAAATTTTATAGAAGTTTGAAATTATAGTAAGAAACAAGTAGCTTTTTGTTACTTGTTGTTGAACTGTTCAAGATAGATAAAGTTTATGTTTTTTTTATTTGTTCACGCACCTCGGGCATCTCATAGAGTACAGAGTTATCTGATTTGCAATGTTTTATACTACTTGCTCGCGTCTTCGCCTGCGTGAACTTCACCATTACATTTCAATTTATACATATTAGTGTATAGTATTTCCGCCGCCCGCAGTTTAGATCAAAAAAGAAGATAGAGAATAAATAAATGCAAACATTGGCGGATCAAATGTTATTTTGCGAATATGGGTGAGAAACAAAACGTGGGAAAAGTGCAAATGTAAACAATATAATAACAAAAGCGATAAATGCTTTGCCGAAATAATTACTTTGATTGTAAATTTGATAACGACTTATGAAAAGCTTTGAGAAACAGTTGTTTATAGATAACAATGCTTCAATATTTCATTATTTAAAACTGTTACTCCACAATTAGAATTAGAATAAAGTGTTTTTTTTTCTAAAAAGTTTTTTTCAAAAATGTGTTAGTTTGTCAGTTATGGTTCTGTATCGAATATTCATATTTTTTTGTCTTTAGAAAATGTCTATCACGCTGAATTAATTCTGCTAAGACAAGCATTTGTCTATTTCAAGTTTTTCTTAAGGTAAGCCGCTAACGTCGACTGTCATTAAGCATTTTTTGTTAAAACGTTTTCTATTTACTCTATACAGTTTAACTGGTCCAAATAGTCATGGTCAAGTCATGCCGAGGTCTATTAATTATATAATTAAAAAATACTTCTTCTATATCAATCCAAGTAATACAAACAGACAAACAGATTATTGACAATGATTTTCTAATAATCGTAAATTTATGTTCCTTTACTATCTTTATTGTACAGAAACTTTTTTACCGTTTCTTACTTATTGAAACTAAAATGAAATGAAGCGTTACATTTTATATTCTAAACGCGCAGCTCTACGTCATAGTAATTACATAGTAGACTCTCGCTGTAATACTTCTAAGATGTAAGTTCAAGCGTAATGTATGTAAATTGCAATTTCCACGTAGAGTGATTACGAGGGGTTACCTAAGCGGCGGCCTAAACTTTTTTTAGCTTCACGCATTTATTCCGCATAGCAGGATAGACAGAAAGCGCCTAGTGTCAAAACACTCCGTTTTTCACTTTCCACCGAATTTGAGACATTGTGTGTTGAGTGATGGAACTCAACGGCGCTTTGTCTTACCCTAGAGAGGAAGTGAAAATAATTTAAATATAATCCCCGAATGAGGATCGAACCCACAACCGATCGTATTTACAGTCTCACGCTGTCCCACAATAGCACGACTGGCCTCAATTTTATTTAATTCTATGAATAATGTATATTTAGATATTTTTTTATTTAAATTTCAATAATAATTCTTGGAGAATCTAAAAATATATAGACTCCTTAATAATATTAAAATAGATTTAATCAAATAATAATAAAATAGAGTCCGTCGGAGCGCGCAGCGTAGCGCAGTGGGACTGCGTCTGATTGTCGTGTGTGAGGTTGCTGTTCAATGTCTCAATATTTACTATGTTCAAAGTGTTATTCCACACTTAGGATTAAAAAACATTTTGGAAAAAACGTATAAAATTTTGAACGCAGCGGGATTCGAACCTGCAAATCTGTTGGACGGTATCCAAGAGGCATGGGTTCGAGTCCCAATGTGTTCAAATTTTTATACGTTTTTATCAAAAACAATATCTCTCTGTTGGAAAGCAGTCAACGGAGTACTTCTGGACATAACTTGAAGTAAAAACCTGGCGCGTATGTTTCGATAATTCACATTTGAAATATGATTGGCGACTGACAATGATTGTTCACGATCTACACATTTGTAAATAGATAATTTTCAATAAACATCACCAGAAACCAGAAATAGAAAAATATATTTTGACTTTTTCTATTGATATCTCGATAAGAGAAAATGCGAAAAAACTTGAATTGTAATAGAACGTAAAAAGATTAACAAAAAATAACCTCGAGAAAAGTAAATATACAATAAAGTATTCCTTGTGTACAAAGTAACTGTAAATAAGTATTTCACACCAACTCGAGAAAATTTCAAATGTGTTCCAGAACTACTTAAGAATATATGTAACTTACTGTAAGGTATTACAATATTTTAATACTTTAATATTGAGATGAAAGCATAATGTAACATTTTTTAAAGAATACCATTTTTAAAGGACATATAATAGAAACGTAACTGATCACTGTCCGTGTGTGGAAGGTATAGGAGAAAAATTAATTAATTGATGTACTAGAAACGAAACATTTTTAAATCATATTTCTGTGTATTCGTGATCACTAATCTGAGAAATTTTGAGAACTTTCCCTTTATATTTAGTGTTTAGTCAATCAGTTCATAAATAAGAAATTTTTATCACTTTAAAGTATTTTTTCAGTCATGAGTTGGTCCTGTTCATCTTTACAGCGAACTTACTCTAACCCTGAGAAAGTTAGCAAGCACTTACGTGGCTCGAACCTCGGCTTGCGGTCGGCGAGCGGGCTGGGGATTTCCCTACGCTACACCAGCCGCGGCGTGATCTGGCGCAGCTGGGGAAAATTTAGTCTATTTTAAGGGAGCCTAACAATCCCTAACCGTTGGACCCAGCCGCGTCAACGCGCGGACGGGCCGTTAGATAAGCTTAACTACGCAGTCGCTTCCGTCGATGGCAGTGTGTGTGTTGTGTGGGTAAAGTTCCTACCTACAATTTTGCCGTGTGCAGACGGGGAGTAATTACTTGCTCGTACTACGAAGGGATTCGCGTGAGTATCTGTGCGCTCGAAGTAGCGCCTGGATAAGCCAGTGCAGAACACTTTAATTGATTCTAGTTCGAAGTCCTCATGAGGATCGACGTTACGAACGTACCAGGGGGAATACGACGCAATTTGTAAGAATCTGTTTTGGAGCACTTGAAGTTGCTTAAGCTCAGTGTGCGCGAACACTACACTGACGTATGTGAGAACTGGCCTAATGCAGGTTTTATATATTGTTAGCTTATTTTTAAGTGACATTTTACTGCTTTTGCATATTAAGGGATGTAATCTATTAAGATAGAAGCGGGCTGAATTACACACTAGACTAATGTCTTCTGAATTAGAGTTGGGAGTCTAAAGTGACTCCGAAGTACTTAGTTACTTGTTTTTGCCATGGAATAGGCGATAAGCCTATATAGTTGAAATATGGTAGAAACAGTTTCTCGTTTCTTGTATTTAAACTATTTATATATTGATTTGCTTTTACTGCAGTTGACACCTCGTGGAATTTAATTTAATTTACGCTTATTAAAACGTGGTTTACTGCCGCTAATGCTCGGTGGCTTGGTAAAACTTGGTGTTATAGAACAAGAGCCCGCGTTCAATGTAAAGGTTGCGGGCTTAATTTCTAAATGAGAAATTGAATATTTTTTACCATCATTAAAATTTTCTCCATACAAAGTTATCATTTATACCCAAATTTTTTGTAGGAACCCAACGATGTATATGAAATAATCACCACTGCAAGTACATTTTTATAATACGCTCAAACCGGAAAACGGACTAGGTAAGACATTGGTATAGGACACTGATATATGCGAAAGATATTTAAAGATAAAAAGAATATTCCACTTTCATATGAAAATATCTAAATTATTAATGGATCACTATATAAGTGTAGTGTTAGAACAGTATTCCAAGTCCTTGTCAACTATTTCCTCCTCGTCCATACTAATATTACTCGAAGCTTTGAAGTGCAATTGTTAGCTTTCGAGTCCCTCGACGAAGTGACTCCAGCGACGTACATAATAGCCTGATGAGTCGAGCCAGACACTTTGTGAAGAATATTATGTTACTTCATACTTATACTTATATGTATATTTTTAAATTATTAGTTTATATAGGATCGCAAATACGCTATTTTATATTATGGTTAGCTGGATTCTATGGGATGCGAATTCGAATTTGTAATGTTCAATATGATTACTTCGACACTAGATCGTCCCTGAGTACGCGCTGTGTGGAATGAAGCGTGGAGCTGATTTTCATAATTCTTTCTTTTTAATATCGATTTAACTAAAGCATATTGTACAAGGAACAAAAACAAACATAACTTAATATCTCCGCCAATGATTTAAATAAATCCATTGTCTACCTTCAAAGTTTCTTCACACAAATACAAATAAAATACATCTGAATATCCCACAATATCTTTAGTATATTTCAACGTTGTATCATCTTCAGTAGATACACGATCCACTTCTGAACAATAAGTATGAGTTTCATTGTAATGCTAACTATTACAAATGTAACAAACAAAGAGAATATTAGAAGCGAGAAGGGATTTAACTGAAACATTATAAAGAGGCAGTAACCGATCCCTTCCCCACTGTTGCCGCTCGCCTCGTCATGATTGAGTGTGTATTCAATTGTTTACGTCAAGCGCAGGATGGGTTGGGACAATGTGCACTGAAGGTATTACCAGGAGTGAAGAACACTTGAGTCCATACTACATACTACATACTACATACATTTAATAATTTGTAATAATAACCTTACAAATATACATTAATATCCATAGAAAATATATATTTAAAATGAAACTTTTGAAGCCATGTTTAATTTATTTTTAATAGTTTCCTATTTTCTAGCCATTTTATTTGATATATCATATTGAATGGATTGTACAAAATATGTAATTTTTTGCGGCGTCCATTTTGAATAAATTACAAAACTATTATACTATTATATATAAAAATATTTGAAGCCGGTCGTGCCGCAGTGGGACAGCGTCTGACTGTAAACGCGAACGGCTGTGGGTTCGATCTGGTAAGACAATGTGCGGTGTTGAGTTCCAGTTTGTTTTAAGTACGAAATACCTAACTTTATACCAAAAATAGAAAAGAAACGAATATACTATATGAAATTAAGACTATCGATACAACAATACGCTTCTATAATAACTTAAACAGATATTGTTAAATACGAGCGTCGCGGATCGCGAACGTGCCGCTCTGGTCGCGCGCGGGATCATGCGCGTGTGTTCAGTCAATAGCACTTATCGTACAGTTTAATTAATATAAATACGACCTATATATAAGCGAGCTTAATAAATTACTTTAAATATAATATAGTATATATATCCTTGACGTACCTACATATATCCCACGTATAGTATAAGCAGAGGGAACTCGGTGTTGAGATACATAATAAGATACAACTGTATCTAATTATGTATCTCAACTCACGGTGCCCTCAGCTTCTGTTCCGGCTTTGAACATTTCCATGAACTCTTTGTTGTATGTAACATTTATACATTGGTATTCCTGCACAAGGGACCTTTTATGTTTAATATAAAACCGTCTCAAAATCAGGTTCTCTCAGTACGGTTGTGTGATACTCTCTAAAGACTACTTTGTTACAAGTAATGCAAATCGATTCGACCAAAGTATATTTCTATTGAAGTCAAGACAATGACAAATACGTATGTATATACATTAGCTATCTATTATCACACTGGTATGCCCGTTTAATGTAATTTCATAAATGTTTTTTCTGCTCGATATTAATCAAAATATTGCTTATAAAACTTGTAAAAGTACACGAAGTGTTGTGAGGCGTAAAGTAATTTGAGCGACAGAGCACAAAAAGGGACGACGAGCGACATCTTGTAACAAAAGCAACGTTTTGATTATGTACATTGAAATTCTCAATCTCTAGTAAGTCACTTCCCTGCCCCTTTTCAATTATACTATATATAAAAATCTGGACATAAAACATTTTTATACGGTACAAGCATATCGAAATTACTTTACAGTAACTACGAGTATATATTGCAGCTGAGAAATGCCGGTCATGGCGCAGTGCGACCGCGTTTGATTCTAAACGCCATCGATTGTGGGTTCGATTCCCACTTAAAGGAGTGATCATGTGATACATAAACTTTCTCTCACAACACTCATGATTGTATATTTTCTTTCCTAATTGTAGACCACTGGTTGATTCAATAATCGATATACTCTGAATAATAAAATCATTTTAAATGTAAGTAAATATCTCGCGTACTCAAAGATTATTCCGTAACGTTCTATACATTCTGATCTGGTGGTCATTCTTCTTCCAGGAACCGATTTAGACAGAGAGAAAGTAATTGTAACAACACAAAGAATACCAAACGGTCACTTAAAATACAACTTTGTGTAATATTCTTCTCTTCTCTGTCGTGGCCTTTATTTAAAATTTAAACCGTTTAAACCATTTTTATTTCCATTTCAATCAAAATATTCACTCTGAGAGCTGTACAGTATTGGTTAACTGAAACAGCGGACCGAACTCTGCGGAAATAACAAGTCAGGGTAAAAGTGGAGCTCAAACGTTTATTAACGGTTACTTAGCGAGCGCGCTCCGTCAAGTACTTCACTATTTATGAACAATATAATTGGATTTTTATATTCTATGGTCGATTTTATTTTAAATACAATTTGTTTGTGTGTATTCACAAAATTGATGTGATTTGATGACACTTCACCTTCAAATCAATAGCAGAAATAAATAAATAAAAGTAATAAGCTTGAAACTGTATGTAAGACTCAAATTTATTATTACATTAAAAAATAACATTGAATTCTGGACTCTCTAGAAAAATAAAATATTAAATAAATAATAATAAATTTAATAATAAATTTATGTTTTCACATGACACAAATGTTAGACTAAAAGCATTACTGCAGACGCGGATGCTGTAAGGATTTGGCACCAGATCAAGTACGGAGATTAAGATCCAATGTCGTAACTGTGCCTTTTTACTATATCTGATATCTTAAACAGGAATTGTAATTTACATATACTTATAAAGAAATACCGAAATAAAAATAAAATTCTTTTCCTATTTGTAACGTTTACTTTAACATGGAATTTCTTACAATTTAAGAGGCAGTACAGTTACAAAATACAATTTTAAAAATATAAACAGAAATACATTCCCCAAGTAAGCCTTCAGGGGTGTCGCCTGTCATTCACTTTGCGCAGTTTTGTGGGTCGCAGGGGATCGTCCCTAAATAATTAGAAAACTATAATGTGAATGTGGAGCTTTTTATGTAAATAAGTAAATACGCGGAAGTTAAGCAAGTGTCAGTTTCAGTAACTGAATATCCTCTACATTGTTAGCCGTCGCTTGCGTCCGCTTCGAATGAGAAAGAAGAAGGAATTTTCATTTAAATAATATTTTGAATTTATTAAGAACCATCAAACTAATTTATTATTATATTTGCTGAATATTTTGTTCATATTTGTATGTACTTCACTGAGTTAAGAATGAAATATAAAATATCGATCTATATCAAAGCATTTCTGTGTAATATGAATAATTTTTAAATGTTTAGACGTACCTCCATATAACGCCTTCTTAACACAGTGCGATAGTTTCTGAATATTCTAATAGTTACGTGTTTAACACCTACTTAGGAAAATATGAAGATCTCAGTAAGGCAAAAGATCGCCTACTTTACTGATAAACAATATACGCATACGCAAGGTTTGTAGTATGCTGGTCAATTAAAAACGGCGAGTCTAACAAGAGATTCTTTCTGCCTAGTTTGAGGAACATGAGGAAATTGAGATCTGTTCTCCTCACTGCATTCGTTTTAATGATATTCCATATTTTTACTTAAATAGTAAAAGAAACTTAAATTCATTGTCTTTTAAATTTTTGTAAGTGCAGAACGACGGTATAAGACCTTCATAATTGAAATTTTCAACTTTGTGTCACCGTCACCGTCACCGTCACCGTTCACATACGACGTCTGGGTTCACATGTCATTTCACCCATTCACATACGACATCGTGGTCAACATGTGATTTTACCGTTTCACACATGCGACCATAATCCACACATGTGATTTTACTCATCCACATATGACATCTTGGCCCACATCTGATTTCACTCATCCACATATGATATCTTGGCCCACATACAATTTCACCAATCCACATATCATACCTTGGTCCACACATGATTTTATTCTTCCACACATGCCACCATGGTTCACACGTGATTTTACTTATCCACATTGGACACTATGGTCCACATATGGTTTCCCCTATTCACATACGATACCATGGTCTATATGTTATTTTACTCATCCACATACGACACCATGGTCCACATATGATTTCACCCATTCACATATGATAATATGGCCGACATGTGATTTTTCCCTTCCACACAAGCCACCATGGTCCACATATGATTTTACTCATCCACATAGAATGTCATGATCTACGTGTGATTTCACCTATGAGCCGATGACATACATTATGGGCCAAATATGACTTCTAGATGCAATTTCAAAAGACCACGGAGTTCAGTTGCCCACACGTCATCATGGTGGAAATGAGCATGACTTCGAACTCAACTAGTTGTGTGTTGTATTATACTTGGGGAAAAGATTATATTATAGCTATTTCTCTTTTTGGCATTCTAATTTCAAATTAATCACATACTTTTCTCAATTTTGTTTATATCCAATTTAAATTTTTGCTAAATATTTCATGTGCAAAATTGAATTTTCTATTCTTTCAGCATATAGTAGCGGCCCGCTCGTAGCTTCGCTGCTGTTTATATCTATTTTGTTTTTGCACCTACTCATATCGAGCCTTTATCACCAAATTATGGTAAGCGACACATTTGTCAAAAATGCTTTTTTATGGTAAACAGTATTTTAAACCCTAACGGTCCCACCTCTGAAGAAACTCCCCTCCATCAATCACCAATATAAAGATAAAGAAAGTGCTAAAATTTTTGTGAGAACACATATATTTAGAAGTATAACGTAAGCGACAACAAGCATTTTTATTGCAAGTGCCTTGAGATCAATGTTTTGTATCACAAGCGCCCTTACTGTGTGACTTCAAGAGGCCTCCTGTAAGCAATCCGGTAGTGGCAAACATATTTTTCAGTGAAAGTCTTTACGATATACATAATTACTATAATTAGTTGTACCTAACTTACCAATTTTAATTCTGAGCTTAATTCAAACGCAATGTTAACACCATTACTTCTTATTAAACTTGTTCAATACTAATACTTTAATGGATTTACATAAAGAAAATAAAATATCACAAGTAGAGCATTAGCGATTTATATAAAGAAATTAAATGTCAGCTTATAACCTTATTACTTTAGGGAATCCTACTTTGCTAGCTTTAGGTTAATAGAGAGTGCTGTTGAACAAACGTAGACTAAATGTCGAGATTTTAAGAATAGAGCGTTGCGCAATCTCAAGAATATTTATCGTGGATTTTGCAGCTCCTATCCAAGTTGTTATACAATACCTTAGGACAGATTGACAAAGCGCGTAGTAACTTTGTTTCATAAGTATAAGATCGACAACATCAGGTCTCAGGTATTTGAAAACAAACATTAGCTTTCACATACGCTCACTTAAGGTTTTTATGTGATTAGTAAAGCGTAGATTTTCATCCAATGTTATTCCTAAGTATTTAACGCTCTGTTTCCGTTTGAGTGAAGGACACGTGCAATGTGTGCTTAGGTCACAAGTGTGTGCAACAATGTTAGGTGTAACATGTTGAAACTTATTTTTACGTATGCTAAAACAGACATATTTGGTTTTATCCACATTTATTGTAAGCATGTTGTCCTTTAACCATTTAATGACATTGTTTAAGCCTCGCTGAGCTGTTTGAAGTACTTCACACCATGTATTACCAGTGTAAACGAAAGTAGTATCATCTGCATAGGAGTATATAGAGTATTTTACCATTTGCCATTTCCGGGGATATTAATTCATTTATATAAATTAAAAATAGAGTTGGACCTAGAACACTTACTTGTGGTACTCCATAAAAGACTTTGAGTTCACCACTAGTATAATTATCAACTTTGATATGTTGGTATCTATCTGAAAGGTAGTCTTGGAATAGTTTTAGCTGATTACCTCTAATCTCTAAGCATTCTAGTTAATTCAATAATCTGGAGGTCGATATGGTATCAAAAGCCTTAGTTAAATTCAAGAAAATGGTCAGGCATTTTTTTCCCTGGTCTAAGTTGGTTGTGAGATAAAGTACGCATTGTTCTGTGGATCTATTGCTACGAAAACCATACTGGTTGTCTGCTAGAAAATTATTTTTTTTTAAGATATTTCATTAGTCTAGAATTGATAATTTTTTCTAATAACTTTGATAAAGATTATTGAGATAGGTCAATAATTATTTTTCTTGGCTCCATTTTTATGTATAGGTATGACTACAGCTTTTTTTAATAATTTAGGAAATATACCGTTCTGCAAACATAAATTAAATATATATGTTAATAGAGCTATAAGAGACCTATTTTCTTTTATACATGAGTTGCTGATACCATCACATCCCGTTGTGCAGATAGGTTTTAAAGTTTGGATTAGGTAATTAACTTCGTTTTCGTCAGTATTTTCTAAGATAAACGAAGAAAGTCGAGGAGTACGAATGAGATTTGTGGTCTAACCTTTGTTTCGAGTTTTTATGCAACAAGTTTTGGGCAATGTTGATTAAATGTTCATTTACAAGATCTAGTGATCTCTGAGGAGAAGTAGAAAGTGTTAAAAGTTCCTTCGGATAATTAAGTTCTTTGTTATTGTACATTGCATATATAACACTTTTAATAGCCTGCCAAAGTTTTATGTTATCTTTTGCGGCGCTGTCGATTTTACTTTTCTCATAATTTCTATTACACTTTTTCAAAATTGAGTTACAGAAGGTTCTATATCTTTTATACGTTAATTTCAGTATATCATTATTTGGTGCTTGCCGACACTTTTTGTGAAGCTTATCTCTATTTTTAATTCAGCGAAATAAACCTGGAGTCACCCAGGGTTTTAATATTTTGTAACGTCTGGAAAGTTTTACTATTTTGGTGTTGTTACTGATGGCGTCCTGTAGGCATTTAATTAAGTAATTTAAAGCTGTTTCAGGATCTTTAAACATATAAACCATTTCAAAATTTATTTTAGATATATCTTCCTTAAATTTTATTGTATCGATTACTTTTTTTGAAGAACTAGCATAACTACGCGATGGTTTCAGATTTAAACTAGATAGCACAGTATAATGATCAGTTACAGTAATCTGGACAACTAAGGTTAAAGAAGGAAGGATTGTTTTCATAAGTACATGGTCAATACATGATTCCGAAACAGATCGGGTGACAAAAGTGTGGACCTGTCCACACTTTTGTCACCCGATCTGATCACTGCCTGCAGTATACTATGTGTTGCTACCAGATTTAAATAACTTTTATCTTGCGAATTAATTTTGGTCGAGTTAATTGCGATATTAATATATCCTATAAGAATAATATTACTAAAATTAGTGAATTTTTGTAATAGTTTATCAAGCGACGCAAGAAATCCAATGATGACATTTTGGCTATCCAAAACTCCCACTAGACAGGTCGCATCTTCAAAATCTGGCTCTTCTATAGTTATATTAATGTTTTTCCTAAAATGCATAACGACACCATCATTTTGATTATTATTTTTGCATGTTGCTTTGTAGAAGTAATTATTGATAGAAGGGACCAGTACATCGCATTCCACTTTCAATCTTGAGAGCAGAACTTCGAAATCTGTTATGTTGCAGTTTATGCTACGAATGTTTTGCGTTAAGAGTAGTAGTTTGGAGGATTTCAGTAATAGCTTCTGACAAGTATCTATGTTTACTTCCATAGATTTAGAGACAGCAGCAACATCATCAAGCGGTTCTGGTAAATCTTTTAGATTATAGAATAGTGTGTAATGATTCGATTATTCAAAGATATGTCTCTACGTGAGATATAGTCCGTAATATTGCTCAGAATAAAGTATAAATATATGAATTTATATTGTATAAAGCTAAAGGTTGATGTCTCAACTATAATGACAGACAACTTTTTTATATAATTTTGTTGTTTAGTATTTAATGTATATATTACAAGAGGCGTATATTCTAAAGGTGTTTTACTGATATATACGAAAAAGTAATTATGAGAATTATATAAAAAAATCATAATTAAGTATGCATTATGGATAAAGTTGCATGTCAGTGTAAGCTTTCGAATTTAAGTAAAAATTAGGTTAAGGTAGATACAGTTTGTATGTGTAAGTGTAAGTTTTTATATATGTGTAATTCTTGGATAAAGGTGACCCAAGTTTACATATCTTAACATGTGAAAACGTTGACAATAAAGAGAAGAATAGGTCATAGGTGCAAGTAATCTTACATAATATGAAATATTCCTCAGCCATTCCCTCAAAAGATATAATTCAGTAGACACCACAAGTCAATCTTTTCTCTTTAAATTGCCCAATTCAACAATACTTAAAATACGTATTTGAGGATCATTAGTGTTCTATCGTAGATAAATTATATTTAATAAATATAAAATTATTAATTATGTTATTACTACTTAAAAATAATATATAAAATAATATTTAACGTTATTATTAAATTATTTGTACAAAATATATCAAATATCTACATACATATTTATGTAAAGTACATATTGTTACAAAACGTGAAGCTAAAATACTGAAATCGTATGAAGAAGACGAGAAACAAAATAAAAGAAGCTAATATTTCATCCTCTTTTGTTATTACTCTATTTGGAAGCATAATTTTAAATGATTATTGAGGCGCGCGTTACAGCAAATACAGTGCGTTATGCTATTCGGTATTGTGGGACACACACACAATGTATATGAAATTTTAGGAAATATCATATTAACATCAGCTTTACATTTTATACGGGATAAAGCTATAGACAGCATAATAATATAAATATAAATATAAACATTCCCCCGAATATGAATCGAACCCACAACCAATCTTGTTTACAATCACACACTACGCCCAGTACGCCACCATGGCCTCAAACATTTAATACAATTCGCTTAAGAGTTAATTTTATATAAAACGAAAATGTTTGTGTCTTTTTGTGAAGCGAAGTTAAATGTGACTGTTTAATGTAATATAGTTAAGTTCGTTGTATACGTATGTATAGAGGTAAGGTTGTTTTATCAGAATGGATGCTGCCTTATAATAATATACCTGATTGATAATAAATAAAATAATATAAATATAATAATTTCCACTAGTAGAGTGTTCCGCACCTCAACCATCGCCTCTACGTCGTTGGGACGAGACGGCGCCTCTATGCAAAATATTCTTACAATTCGCATAGAAACAAAGCAAATTGGAAGAACATTTAAACGTAAGCCAACAAAGCTGCTGTGAATTTTATTTGATAAAACACAAAGGCTGTACACTAGAAGTGAACTTCTCATTCTCACCACACCCTGCACAAAGCCCGCATGGAGTGGAATGATAAAGCGTGGTAGAACAATACGGGGCTCGCTGTGAGAGGTGAGTCGCCGGCGTCCGATAAATGTACGACAATACCCACTTGGTATATAAGCTTCGAAGTTCAAGAATTTTTTAAATCATCACTAGGTCTTTTTACGAACAGTTAGTAAAAATATACTATAGTAAAATAATTTGTTTTTATTATTACAGACTTGTTTCTTTATTTTTATTTAAATTTATGTAAGATAAAGGGGATAAATCGAGGCCGTTAAGTTCTACAATGTATCGAATTCGGTGGAAAGTGAAGTACGGAGTTTCTTGAAACTCTACTTTCTTTCTTAAAAAAATTAACCCATTTTTGTTATTCTAATTCTAAACTTAAATATCTATAAATATTCGATGTGATTTAACAAAGTAACAATGCAGAGTAAAACTTAATTATCTAGAGAGATTGATTAAATCTTTTTAGTAAATACAATTTTCTTTGCAATAAAATACTGTATTTTTTTAAATACATAAAATTTATGTATTTTATCTTTTCCATTAAGTTAACAAAGTCCAACATCGTATCAACTAATATGAAATATAATAAGCCCTAAAGATTCTTATTATGATTACAATACTTGTAATATCTTTTTATTATTAAAATCTAACTCGGCGCCCAAACCCAAATAGGGATTCCCCCTTCTCCCCGAACTCTTTTAAAAGGCGAATTCCGAGCATATCGCTACAATTGGTGAGAAGCTTGAGAGATACCCGCCCGGTACACGTCAGTTCTGGGCAGTGTCGAAGGCTGTCTTCGAAATTTCTGCCAGTTTTCGCTTCTGCCGTTGTGCACCGAGAATGACACCATTGTCCATACAGCGAAAGAGAAAGTCGATTTCCTGGGCTCTCGGACTCGACTTTGGAAGACAGAGGAACAACTCCGCCAACTGTTCTGCGATACCAAAGCTTAATGCCCGACATTAAGTTAAGCAAAAAGCTGTTCGGCGCTCTCATTCACTCAGCGGAGTCCCTGATTCATGGAAGAGCGTCCTAATCCACCTAATCCCGAAAAAAGCTGAAGGTTCTGATCCGACTAACTACAGGCACCTCACAAACACCTCCCTGCTCTCCAAAATAATGGAGAGCATAATACACAGCCAACTCCTGGTATATCTAGAGGATCGATGGTTGCTCAGCGACCGTCAATATGGCTTACGCCAAAGTCGGTCAACGGGTCTTTTAGTGCACCTAACCCACCGCTGGGCTGCTGCTATTGAAAGCAAGGGAGAGGGCCTGGCAGTTAGTCTAGACATGGCGAAGGCTATCGACGGTTTTTGCTCTCAATTAATTCTCGTGAACGCTGGGGTCCCCCAGGGCTGTGTGCTGTCCCCAATACTGTTTCTTCTGCATATCCATGATTTGTTAGAAGATCCTAGCATTCATTGTTATGCAGACGACAGCACGGTGGACGTCATCTACACCGGCCGTGCAGGTCTTTCTCGATAAAACGTTGACGAGTGCTGCAATTAACTTGTGTCTTCCATCGAAGCATTCCTTGAGAATGTCTCTTCCTGGGGTAAAAGGAACCTGGTTCAGTTCAATCCCCTAAAGACACAAGTTTACCCGTTAACCACTGAGAAAACTTTTGTCATATCACTCAGCCTAATGGGCCTTAGCGTTTCAAGTGACTGCCAGCATTGGGATCATCTGGAATGCAAGGGCAAGTTAGCCTCGAAAATACTAGAAATCTGCGGCAGTGTATCCAGGTCGTTACATCATAAGCACCTTGAAAGAGCGCACTTATTCTCACCTTAAAGGCCGGCAACGCTTCCATAGCTCCTCTGGTGTTACACGGGGCCGTAGGCGGTGATCACTAAATGCCATTGTGTTTCAAATTTTTATAAGTTTTTTTCAAAAAGTGTATTTATATTTGTACTTATTAAAACACTGTCCTCCACTCCGCGCTCTGCAGCGCGTACTGTAACACTATAGCAGTGCCTCATTTAAATTGTCGTTAATCGTTGTAACATTCATACTATTCATTCAGCGGTACACAGAGAGAGAGTAGAGAGTGAGAGTAATAAAAATATGTTTTTTCCAGGCTGTAAAATATTGTAGTAGAATTCTAACATGTTAAAAATTTCTTATTACCTACATACGTATTACGTATTTCGTTCTACTTTCACGCTTCATTTGTAAACGGTAACGGCCACTTCAAACGATAACTAATTCAGGAAACTGCAACAGTAAACCGAATACTTCGGGAAACATTCCAAATATAGATTGAATATTCTGCTTTAGGATTGTTGGACGTTTGGAGTGTCAGTTGTTTATCCCCGAAATTATGTAACTATAATACATTTGCGAAGCTGTACACGTATATTTTATTAGCGAAATGTTTACATTGAAACTCGTGCTGTTGCAGAAGTTACATAGTTTACTATTTTTAAAGTATTATTCCACACTTAGGGTTATAAAACATTTTTGAAAAACGTATAAACATTTTTGAACGCAGCGGGATTCAAACCTGCACCTCATGGAAACCGTCTAAGCACTCTGACCACTAAGTGTTGCCTTGCCGTAGTAGAGTTGTAGAACGTAGAAAAAGCTACATACATCTATTGAATGTGAAATATTTACCACCGGTTCATTCAGTGAAGGCAAAAATCTACAGTACTAATTAAAAACAACGTTTTCTAATTTTATTATTTATTTAGTTTCACGCTTTTATCCCGCATAGAAGGGTAGACAGAAAGTACCTAGTGTCAAGATACTCCGTACTTAGCTTTCCAGAGAATTTAAGACATTGCGTATTGGGTGCTCAACGCCGCTCTTTGTCTTTTTACCAGAGCGAGGAAGTGAAAATAATTTAAATATAATCACTCCCCCGAGTGGGGATTGAACCTACAACCGATCGCGTTTACAGTCTGATGCTGTCACACTGCGCCACGACCGGCTTTTTTTTCTATTTTTATGCAGGTATATTTTTAATATAAAAGTTATTTATAAGTTACCCGCGGTGTAGGAACATCTGCTGCCGACTGCAGTAGTATATATATATAGTACTGCACACGACATTAAACTCCTCAAACGTTAACTAACTCCAGGCTTTGTTTGTTTATTACCTGTTCTTATAATAGCAGCAAATAAAACGTTTGTGAATGTCGAGGAAGCTTCAGTAACGAGAAAATGAACTTTAGCTCTAGAATTTAATATAAAATTATAAATACAGACTGTAAAATCAGTTGGTAGTGGGTTCGATCCCCGGCCGGTGGAGTGTTTTTATTTAAAATATTAAGAGAACAGAAATGAGTATCTTGACACTACGTTCTCTCTGACCACCAAAAGCTTCATAAACATATAGTGGTCAAATGTTGGCGTTTGTTACAGTTCCGCAACAATAAGGAATAACCTTAATGATAGTAAATAAAGAAAAGTAAATATTAAGTTATACAACTTACACTAAACATTGCAAATTCATAAAATGAGTTGAACATAATTACATTTGCCAATAGTTTAAAAGCAAATAAAGCAACATAAGCTATCGGACCGCATGCTCGTAGTAGATACTTACCCCTAAATAGTGAAATGCTTTGAAGTTTCACGTAACTCTACAATTCACCGTCCCGCTCTCAAAGCTCTACGAACAGCTCTACAATACGAACATAATGAAATTCCTTTCTTAGCCTCATGTGAAGTTATCGATCACATCACTAACTACTTGTTAAGGCGGAGAGGAGGCATCACGGCAACACGTAGCTCGCGGTTACGTAAAGTAACATAATATGAAAAATCAGAAGTCATTCTTTTTGTAACTGCTACAATATTTTATCCTGCATAGTAAAGTAGTCAGACACAACCTAGTGCCAAGACATACCGCTGACCGCTTTCCGCCCAAAATCAAGACATTGCGTGTTGAGCGCCGAGCTCAACGCCGCGCTTTCAACGCTTCTTGAAAGTTACATTCCCACAAGAGGGGAAAAATGAAAATATATCTTACATACAAACATTTTCCAGATCGGAAATCGAACCCACAATCAACTATTTACAGTCATACGCTGTCCCTATTTCCTGCTTCACTCACAGCTTTGCGTATCCGCCGCAGAATAGATAGAGATAGGGGTAACTAGTATTTAGACACTCCGTTTTTGTGTCTGTTGTATTTCGATTAACAGAAACTAAGTCCACAAGAATTGGCACTCACAAATACCGCGTTTACAGTCCGTCACTGTCCCAGCGCGCTTCTATAATGCTTCTATAATTTATCTTGTTATTTTTTATGCATGTGTCGTGCTTATTAATGTGAAAAGCTATTTTCATTGTGGTTTGTGAGTACCTGTGTGTGCGTGGACACACACACCACAACCTAGTGTACTTACTTACTATTTAATTTTAGTGTATTCATTTAATAAAATTTAAACTATAAAGAAACAAGTAAGCAATTACAATGGCTCCTTACGGCCTTGAGCCGCAATAATTGCGATTTTGTGACAGGTAATGGGTTCACTGCTCATTTTGTACTATTTGATGTGTATGCGTGTGAGTGATGTGTGCTACACAAGTGTGCGTGTAAGGCGTAAGCATCCATCCTGTAATATAAAACGCATATATTTACAATTAGCTAAAACCTCAAAACATGACACACCAGAGTGTCTCTTCCTGCCGCATACGAATGTGTTATTATAAAAATCATAACGTTCATAACATTTAAGATTTGAGACTTTTATGACACATTTCAAACTTGACAACTTTACGAGTAAGTAATAACAATGAGCTCAGCGCTTACTGCAAGTACTCTATATTCGATGACTGTAGTCTCTCTGACAAGTGGTAGAGCTCAAGGTAATCGGGACGTCACTTCGCTCGCGTTGTCAAGCTTAATCGACTTTATTCGAGTATGAAATCGACGCCGAGTCTGCTGGGAGGCTGTGCGGGTGGAGGGGGCTCAGGACTTATAGAGCGGATGCTGCAACGATTCTCACTGCAAGCGATCTGCCACAAACAGGAAATATTTTAAATTACTGATGATTGTAGCAAGATGAAATATTATTTAAATTTATTTATATTAATTGAGTGATAATTAAAAAATCATAATATATAAAGGGCTATTATTAAGAAGTAACTTTTATTTCCAAATGTTCATAGTTTGAACTAGTTATAAAAACGCATTTACACAAACCTATATACATATGTACATTAGATAAACTTTATTTTCTCTTCACAGTGAATACAGGGATTTTAAATTAAATTTTATTAAATTTTAAATAAATTATTCGCGTATATTTTGGTTTTCAAAATTTAATTTTTGAAAAGTCGATGTTTCAACCACTTTACAGCAGTGCGTGGTTAGAACATACTTAGAATTACAGTAAATTAATCCACTTTAGAAACCGCGATAATCATAGATCTTAAAAATATTTCGACAAGATATTTTTAGAAAATTAATTTCTAACTAAACCCCGTTTCCTTGTAAGTCGTTCATGAAGAATCCTGAACAAAAGTCATGCGTATTGCTCACGTCCGCGCGCGTGAGTGAGTGAGGGCGTGTCGGTAGTGAGTGAGTGTGGGTGACCCGCGGGACTCCCCTCGTGTCGTCTGTTCACACCCTTATGCTCAGTACGCCGTACTTCGTCTTACGTCTGGAACATGTCTCACGAGTCAGAACAACTGTTATTGGGTCACTCGCACTTGTTCTTGTACGGTTTTATATAACAGAAACGTATTGGAGTAACGTTGGATATGATAATACTTGAAAGTCCGTATTGTAAGAATACACAAGTGAAATGTATTGAAATAATAATAATAACATCAGGATTGGAAAGTCAACGAGTAAAAGAGCCCCGTGTGGCTTTAATTGCCGACTTGTATAGGCATCGAACAAAGGAAGGTAAGTCATGCTTAAAAAGGAGGGTAGGAGCTTTGTAATAACATTATTACACAAATAATTATTTTAAATTATAGCTATTAGGAACAAATAACGTTCCCTTAGTTATTAATATTTAGTTGTTATTAAAGACTTGAATTGAGCGGATAATGGAGTGACAAAGATTGTATGGGACATTCGTTATCAGAATGGATGCAAGAAGTATTTTGGTTTTTTTTTTGAAACTCATGGCCTAACGGAGTTAATTTAATATAAGGAGGAAAAATTGTAATGCGGATGATTTGCATAGAAGTTGATATCAATATTGTTTACTGCTTTTCATATAAATGACATCTTATTTTGCCACATGTTTGAAAACTCTCTTCGATTTATTTAAAACATGTCCAATTTACATAAAATTTGGTATGTACCTACATACGTGTTTATATAGGAGTATAATTAAAATATGGAAAAGTTAATTTTGTGAGGGTATTGGGTTCAGTATCAATGTAGTAACACCCCCTGCTACTTATTTTTTTATAATTTAAATTAATATTTAAATTTGAATTGAGTCTTCTACAGTGATGTAGATTTAAAATGGACATGTTAATATAGAGAGAAGATAGAAGTTTAAAAACCACTTAACAGAATTTTTGTGTGTCTGTCTGTCTGTTGTTTGTTCGTTTGTACGTCAATCATGCAACAACTACTGGATAGGATTAAATAAATTTGACATGGTGATAGCTTTTATAACTGAGGTATTTACCGTTGACACAATATGTTCATATTACGATATTTGGCAGCTTTCAACCAAATTTAATGTCTTTGTAAAGTCCTGAACTTGACCTCCATTAGTGAGGAGAAATTATGATTTTTTAAGATTTCCTTTTTCAGGTGTGAATGGAAGTAATATGGCAAGGATCGTGAAAACCATACAAGTGAAGATGCGGGCTAAAATAGTATAATTTAAAATTCTAATATAAGTATATATAATATATGTACGTGTGATGTTGAAATTTTAAAACAGTAATTATATGAACTTCATGAGACCAGATTAAGTGACGCAACTTACTTAATATTAAAGTTGAAAACGTTACAATCAGCGGCGGAGCGAGGACTTGTTCATAAAACTGGATGAGATTAGTTTAATAAAAGTTTAAATTAAGAAAGTACTTCATATTATTTTGCATAACATGCATACACAGACGGACGCAGTTGGGACCGGGTTAAAACAGTGTGTTTAAATATTACTAGATAATAAAGAGACATGTTAATTTGCCAACTGAACTGACCTGATATATCTATGAAACTACATTCGTCCATTTCCGTGTCCATGTCCCCGCGTGTCCCTCTGGCGCGGAGCAGACCACGGGGTCACGTGGCGCGCGGATGCTCTAGTCCACTGAGTGCGAGTGTCATACTACTCTGATAGACAAAGGAATATTTTAACTAAGTACTTATTCAAAATATTATTATGAATTTGATTAAAACACTCAATTCTTAATTGCAAGTACTATAGAAGTGAGTTCACATAAGAATCAATTCATTAAAAATTATAATTTTCCTCTTTGTATTCTCCCAACTACCTGGATGCCAAGTTTCAACTTCCCAGTTTATCTGTAACGAGACAATAATTTTAATCTATGAGTAAGTTAATGATAAAAATGATGATATTTTGATGTCAATTCCATATTACTCATATGTATCTATATCATTTGAAACTTGACATGATTCATTGTAATAGATTTTTTAATTATAAAATAAGTAAAGTTGGTTTCAAATGGTTCGTGTAATATTACACGCGGGGTTACTCCCCAGTTCTGTTAGCTTGAACTGGCTTGACATGCTACCGCGTGTCTAGATGACTCGATCTCATCTCGAAGTCCGACCGAACCTTCAAAAGCGAGTCCTGTAATTACAGCCTCGCGCACTGCACCGGTATCAGCACCAGTGCGAGTGCAGTACGTGTCAGATCAAACGTATTGCAGATATCGCAGTGACTGCATGAAGAGTAACGTTGTTATAATTACTTTAATTGTGATTTTGGTGAAATATTATTTAATTGATTTTGATCTTAATGAAGTGTTATTTCGCTGAGATAAAATCACAGATAGAATATTATTTAGATTAATTGTGACGAAGTGCTTGTATTAACTTACTGTGGTTTAATTTCGGTATAATAAATCATTATCATTAGTAACAGAGAGGATTTATTGAATAAGAAAGTACCCCTCCTCCTATATATATGGCTTCACACTTTTATCCTGTATAGCAGGATACATAGGACTAGTGTCGAGACACTCCGTACTCCGCTTTCCTTCAAATTTGAGACATAGCTTGTGGAGTGGCGGAACTTAACGCCTCGCTTGTCTTGCCTTACCAGAAACCAACCCACAACCGATCGCGTTTATCAGTATTAGTCAGACGCGGTTAAACTACGCCACGACCGGATTAGGATTTATCCTTTTAACCAAAGCTCATATGAAATTAAATTGACTGACCTTTCTGTGACTGTGACCCTGGCGCGTGTAGTGTCCCATGAATATAACATCGAGCTTTTTAGTTCCTTGTTAGTACATGAAATAAAACATTTATTCAACTTTTAACTTTCCGAGGTTTTCTTAGAAGTTGCGTCTCCTAATCTAACGCCACACAGACTAGCGCACACACTGGAGAATGTTCGCTACTATTGTAATGTTATTCTATTTCAGCCATTTAAGTTTTATTTACATAGCCTCGTAAATGGCTGTGAATTCGATTCCTACTTGGAGGAATAAATATATTCTAATTATTATCATTTCCTCGCTCTGGTAACACATAATATGGCGTTGAGTTTTGCCACTCAACACGTAATGTCACGAATTTAGCGGAAAGTGTGGTACGGAGTGTCTAGACACTACGTACTTCCTATCTATCCTGTTATGTAGGATAAAAACGTTAAGCTAAAATAATAATAATAATGTCAGATTTAAAAAAAATCACATATTTCGGTGGCGATACATTTTTCAGTGTTCATTTTCGTACACATCAGTTAAATTTGATCAGATTCCGAAGAACGAGTCTCGAGGCGTTTCTGTAATAATATTACTTGCAACGTAAATGAGTATGACTTCAAATGAATATAAGTGATATCTCCAGACGGCGTGGCGGTCTGTCGCGGTCTGTCGCGGTCTGTCGCACTCATTGTATGGACTATTTTGTGAGGAATTAGTAAGAAGCGGTAAAAATGAAGTCTGCCTTCAAATAACATAATTGGATATATTCTAATCGGACACAGGAACACTACCAACTGGCTACTTTTAATAATTTTAAAGTAATATCGAATGGAAAAGATTTTTTCATTTATAATGTTGGTAATGCGATACAAACAATATTTTTAAAAGGAGTAAATTATTTTTACTCCTTTCGTTTTTGTTATACATTATAAATACACTAAATTAATATAATAAAAGTAACACACACAACCACGTGCTTGACACACTGACATACGTTCATGTTCATGTAAAGTGCCACTTGTAAATACATTGCTGTCACAATAGTAATCGCAGATAGGCTTATTGGAGCTTGTAACATGTATGTTTCACACCCGACCTCAGATCTAGCTAAGCGCAATATGGTCAAGATTCTAAGATCGTTTACAATACTATAGTAACCAGAGCAACACACACACAAGTGACTTAGCTCTTTAAATGAGAATAAATTAAAAATATATGAATATATGTTATATTTACTCTAATCACGTCACAAGTACTCGTTAATAAGCAAGGTAATGAAACTACTTAGTACTTAAACGTACTTAAAAGTAATTCTCACAAGTGATAGTAAAGTACTCGAATGTTCCATAGCGCCTTTTCTTCACTCACTCAAAGCTCAGAAATCATTAAAGACACAATGTATGTATATAAAAATATCTGCACAAAGTTAAGAGATGTGTTCCAATATGGGGCTCAAGGTCTACGAGCACCTTAATTAAGCACTGCCCCATCCGACTGACGACGCCCGTGACGTCACATGTGAGTGCCGCGATAAGACCCTAACGGCCAGTAACGACGGCGTTACGTTACAAATGACCAATCACGTCCGTTACACGCAAATGTTAAATAAATAAAGCTACCTCATTGTCGGAACAATAACGAGATATTAATCAAATGAGCCCTTTGCTTGCGACCGCTCCGTCCCGGAGGAGCGGGCGAGGGAGGGCTGCGGGTTGCTTATAATACTGTTTGCCTTTTTGCTTGTGTATTCTTTAATAATTGCAATTAGGTTGTTATTAAACATATAAAATTATTTTTATTTTCCTCATTATAATTATTAAATCAATAATGCGACTTGCTTGTTAAGCGAGACGACTTTTTCATTATTCAAACAAAATATGCGCCAAGTGCTTCTGCCTTGAGCCAATGTAAAATAAACACCAGTCATTTGCAAAATTGAGGCCGGTCGTGTCGCATTGGGACAGCGTCCGGATGTAAACTGGATCGGTTTTAGATTCGATTTCTGTTCGGGGGAATGATTATATTCAAATTTATTTCCAATTTCATGATGTTGGTAAGACAACGGGCGGCGTTAAGGTCTGCCACTCAATAAATGTTGTGTCTCGAATTTGACGGAAATCGGAGTACGGAGTGTCTTGATACTAAGTACTTCCTGTCTGTTCTTCTGTTCGAGATAAAAGCGTAAAACTAAGTCTGTATGTTATTGCTAATTATATAATACTTCTATTTTTAGGTTCTTGACCTGCATAGAATTTGCAAGTTCATATATTATAAACGTTATATATGTGTCAGCTTATTGCAACCAAATAATATAACTGTGGAGGAAAAATATAACGTTTTCCCGGAACTAACTGCTCAATTGAGATAGAAGGCTTACGTCCGTCGCAATGTATCAAATTTTTTCTGTAACAAATCTCTCGGCGGTTACTCGCAGCCGCGGGACATGCACGGTTTATTTTGGGGATTACAAGTTTACATGAGTCTTTTTATAAAAATGAAATGTTAAGTTAATATATATATATATATATATATATATATATATATATATATATATATATATATATATATATATATATATATATATATATACATATATATATATTATAATTTACATGCTTTCCAATAAAATAAAAGCATCGTCGGCGGCGACTTCGTTACGTGCAGTCGCAGTCCCGGTAACGAGATTAATCAGAGCATCATCGATTTTTACACTTTCATGGTTTATTTTGTTGTTCTACGATTTGTTGCAGGCGTTTAGTTTTATACAAATTATATAAAAAATGTTAAAGGTTTTTTTGACGGATCTACTTTTCATGTATTAGCTTTTTCTCTTTCAGGCAAAATAAATTAGTGTCTAGATACTATTCTCACCGTTTAATGAATTACTCTCACTCCCTTAATGATAGTAAGTTAAACCCCAATAAGTTTAGTTCCACAATGTTTTCATACACGCAGTCAGATACATCTCAACTGACATAAGAACTTAATGTAACTCAAACATTCGCCACAAACGTGACAAAAACAATCCGGGTTAAGCGCATCAAATCTTTTTGAAAATAACAATAACAATATATAATTTGTGTCCGTCTTCGGGTGTGTGTGGACTGTGAAAGCGATCGGTTTTGGGTTCGATTCCCACTAGAAAGACTGATTATAATTAAAGAAATTTCATTTTCACACTGGTAAGATAAAGCGCGCCGTTAAGTTCCGCCTCTTAATACGCAATGTCTCCAAACCGTCGGATAACGAAGTATGAGTAGTCTTGACACTGGACACTTCCTATCTACTCTGCTGTTCGGGATAAAAATAGAAGTTTAAAAAAATGTTTATGAAGATAGGTTATTTCGACTCTAAGACTAAAGCTGTCAGAACAAAAAATAAACGTCATTTTAAAATAAGAAAATTAAATCAGAGTATCCACTGTAACGGAGATCCGCCAATGGGTTGTGCTCTACTTGCTGTAGATACGGAGCACGCGTCTCACTGACATCGGTCCAAGGATTTTATTTTACATAAAGTAGGCGTACCCTCCAAGCCTTTTCGCCACCGAAACACTCCTAGTACCCTCCAAGTGTTTCGGTGGCGAAAAACAAGTAAATGCTCGCCTCACAACAAACTGGACAATAAAATGCCCGGCTGTCGCATTGAGAGGGACATTCACTTCGTAGAGCTGCTGCTGAGCACGTCGACCGTTTCGTGTTATTTTAGTGATTAAAATTCATTACATATTAATTCTACGACCATAAAGGCGAAATTATTTACTGTGGAACGAAAGTGAAACGTTGTTATAATTACTTTAATTGTGATTTTGGTGAAATATTATTTAATTGATTTTGATCTTAATGAAGTGTTATTTCGCTGAGATAAAATCACAGATAGAATATTATTTAGATTAATTGTGACGAAGTGCTTGTATTAATTTACTGTGGCTTAATTTGGATATAATAAATCATTATCATTAGTAACAGAGAGGCTTTAATTGAATAAGAAAGTACACCTCCTCCTATATATATGGCTTCACGCTTTTATCCTGTATAGCAGGGTATATAAGACTAGTGTCAAGACACTCTGTACTCCGCTTTCCTTCAAATTTGAGACATAGCTTGTGGAGTGGCGGAACTTAACGCCTCGCTTGTCTTGCCTTACCAGAAACCAACCCACAACCGATCGCGTTTATCAGTATTAGTCAGTCGCGGTTAAACTACGCCACGACCGGATTAGGATTTATCCTTTTAACCAAAGCTCATATGAAATTAAATTGACTGACCTTTCTGTGACTGTGACCCTGGCGCGTGTAGTGTCCCATGAATATAACATCGAGCTTTTTAGTTCCTTGTTAGTACATGAAATAAAACATTTATTCATACACTTTTAACTTTCCGAGGTTTTCTTAGAAGTTGCGTCTCCTAATCTAACGCCACACAGACTAGCGCACACACTGGAGAGTGTTCGCTACTATTGTAATGTTATTCTATTTCAGCCATTTATGTTTTATTTACATAGCCTTGTAAAACGCTGTGAGTTCGATTCCTACTTGGGGGAATAAATATATTTAAATTATTATTATTTCCTCGCTTTGGTAACACATAGTATGGCGTTGAGTTTTGCCACTCAACGCGTAATGTCACGAATTCAGCGGAAAGTGTAGTACGGAGTGTCTAGACACTACGTACTTCCTATCTGCCCTTTTAATCAGGATAAAAACGTTAAGCTAAAACAATAATAATAATGTCAGATTTAAAAAAAAATCACATATTTCGGTGGCGATACATTTTTCAGTGTTCATTTTCGTACACATCAGTTAAATTTGATCAGATTCCGAAGAACGAGTCTCGAGGCGTTTCTGTAATAATATTACTTGCAACGTAAATGAGTATGACTTCAAATGAATATAAGTGATATCCCCAGGCGGCGTCGCGGTCTGTCGCGGTCTGTCGCACTCATTGTATGGGCTATTTTATGAGGAATTAGTAATAAGCTGTGAGAATGAGGTCTGCGTTCAAATAACATAATTAGATCATTATATATTCTAATCGGACACAGGAACACTACCAACTGGCTACTTTTAATAATTTTAAATTAATATCGAATAGTAGAATAAAAAGATTTTTTCATTTATAATGTTGGTAATGTAATACAAACAATATTTTTAAAAGGAATAAATTATTTGTACTCCTTTCGTTTTTGTTATACATTAAAAATACACTAAATTAATATAATAAAAGTACCACACACAACCACGTGCTTGACACACTGACATACGTTCATGTTTATGTAAAGTGCCTCGGAAATAACCTTTACAATAACGTGAATATATTGTAAATACATTGCTGTCACAATAGTAATCGCAGATAGGCTTATTGGAGCTTGTAACATGTATGTTTCACACCCGACCTCAGATCTAGCTAAGCGCAATATGGTCAAGATTCTAAGATCGTTTACAATACTATAGTAACCAGAGCAACACACTCACAAGTGACAAGTGACAGTTCTTTAAATGAGAATAAATTAAAAATATATGAATATATGTTATACTCATAATTCCTTTAATGCACTGAGATAATATAAATTATATTTACTCTAATCCCGTCACAAGTACTCGTTAATAAGCAAGGCAATGAAACTACTTAGTACTTAAAAGCAATTAGTTTTTTAACCTGGCAACTCTCACTTCTCACAAGTGATAGTAAAGTATTCGAATGTTCCATAACGCCTTTTCTTTTCTTACTCAAAGCTCAGGAATCATTAAAGACAATATGTATATATATAAAAATATCTGCACAAAGTTAAGAGATGTGTTCCAATATGGAGCTCAAGGTGTACGAGCACTTCAATTAAGTACTGCTCCATCCGACTGATGACGCCCGTGACGTCACATGTGAGTGCCGCGATAAGACCCTAACGGCCAGTAACGACGGCGTTACGTTACAAATGACCAATTACGTCCGTTATACGCAAATGTTAAATAAATAAAGCTGCCTCATTGTCGGAACAACAACGAGATATTAATCAAATGAGCCCTTTGCTTGCGACCGCTCCGTCCCGGAGGAGCGGGCGAGGGAGGGCTGCGGGCTGCTTATAATACGGTTTGCCTTTTTGCTTGTGTATTCTTTAATAATTACAATTAAGTTGTTATTAAAAATAAAAAAAAATACTTTTTCTATACCTTATTATAATTATTAAAACAATAATGCTACTTGCTTGTTAAGCGAGACGACTCTTTCGTTATTCAAACAACGTCTCATGTAATTTATGATCAATAAGCTTATTAAACTATTAACATTCCATTAACATTACCGACCCGTAGAAACACTTTTATGTTGTTCATTTCTACTAAATTGATTTGCCTTGTTGATATTTTAAAATTTGTGTCATACACTTTATATTTTAGTCAGTCAGTAACAACTACATCGTTCTCTGAAACTTAACAGCCCTTTGCTCTATTATAAACATTTGCTTAGGTTAGGTTTGAACCAAAACAGCGACGCATCCGGTCAGACAGGTTCCGGCTGCGCGACGTGTGACGTGACGGTGAGATGTAAATTATTAAGTAATAAAATTCAACTTTGGAGATCGCCTTAATGAAACGTGAAAACATTTAAAATGGTAAAGTGTTAGACGTCTATCCGATACGTTTTCCATGAAACTTTAAATTCGTTTCTATATTTAGTTCTTATAGAAAATGATAACAATGAACAAAATTTGTTTTCATTAATTATAAAAACTACATGTAGGTAAAAACTAACAAAGACATTTATTGTGTTACAGATTTTACGAATTACTCCAATTAGGCTCTATTGTTAGAAACACACTTCATACATACAAAACATACAACAGTTCAAATGTTCCTATAATTGACAATTATATAAATTACTTCACAATACTCTTCTAAATTGAAGTCCGGCTTCCGAAATAGCTCTTCGGGTCATTCGCTTTTATTTCACTGTTATTCTTCAGCACTGAGTTACCCGCATCGAATAAGCATTAAGACGAGCGTGCTCTTTTATGTTGGTATATATACATATATATACCACCAACTAGCTAATTCACAAAAGGTTAGTGACGGTTTCAATTAACTCAACTCGTTTTACATGTAAACCATCCTAAGGCATTATAATACAAACATTGGCTGCCTGTACTTCTTCTCTGTAAGACCTGCAAGTGTGACAGACTCCACACCGACCGCCGGACCTGAGGAATTTTCGATTTGAACTTAGGTGAAGTAATTTCAAGTTTCTTTTATAAGTGTGATACTCTTTAATACTATAAATGTTTTTTTCTGTTCAAATTCACTGTTCCGACAGCATCAATATATTTTTTAATACTTTCACGCTTTTGTCCCACACAGCAGCGTAGTCAGGCGGTCAGACTATATGACGCTAGTGTCAAGACACTCCATATTCCTGTTTCCGTCGAATTCCAGACATTGCGTGTTAAGTGGCGGAACTTAACGCTGCACTTTTTCTTAGTTGTAATTTAGAAATAATTATACAAACAAAAACAATTTACTGTAAAATTTCATATAAACTCGTAATTTACTGAACACCTTCTCAAAGTTGCACGTTTAGAAAGCGATAAATGTTGTTCGTTTTCAACTGAACCCGTAGCCACGACGCGACAGAGTACGTGTGCTTGGAATGTGTGACGCCAATGTTTGTAATGTTGGCAATATGATCTCTAAATATGTTATTACTGCGCTTGTCATACCTTAATTATACTTAATAAACGGAGCCATTGGGATTGTTTTAGGCAGAACGATATGACTCATTGCCGTGGTGTGTCTGCCTAAGTGATATATAAGGAGTATACGTGAATGTTAGGAGATAAATTAAACGTAATTGAAGTTTTGGATTTAAGCTATTGCGGCTTTTTGTACGCTTTTGTATCTTTGCAGTGGCTTAGGATTTCAAAAAGTTTACTTGTTATAAATAGATGTGTGTATGTGTGTGTATGTGTATGTGCGTATATGTGTGTGTGTGCGTATATGTGTGTGTGTGCGTATGTGTGTATGCATGTGTATGTCATGAACTAAAATGTATCACAAAATAATGAATATAACTTATGGTGAAGTAATTAATTAGATCATCAGACGCAAAATGTCTGGCCTTATAACGGCTGCCTGTAACCCGCACCAATCCACGAGTTCGTCGGACCACCTGCTGAAGAGCTCTCTCTCGCTGCGCCTGCCACTCTCTGTCGGTGGACAGTTCTGCAATGTGGCCTGCTCCTTTGTGACGAGATTTATAACGATTAACGAAACGATTTACGAACTCTTAAAATCAGCAAGTTGAAGTGGCAATAAAACTAAATTATTTTATCGGAGAAAATCGGAATACTTTTATAGAATAACGTATCCCCAGTGCCACGTATTTGTGACACATTACGTAAAGCTCCAAGCTGATTGTCCGCGCGCACTCGACCGCCTCATTTGCCACTCCATTGCTCTGTGAACTGACTCGGTGACTGCCATTTTTCTTGGCGTTTTCCAACTTATATTTCCACTGGAGCAATTTTAAATATTAAGCACCAACTGATGTCTATAATATTGCACATTATATTATATCATACATATTAAAAATGCGGTCAATATTTTAAAGTAAACTGAACTTAAAGGACTAAAAAAGAAAATATCTTTCCCCTTTGTCCCTTCTGGACATGAAAATAATAAAAAAAATATCTCCTCTTTAGTAGAAATTATCCTTATTTACTTTAAGAAAATCTTGTGTTTCTAGTTGAGTTAAAGATTTATTCTTAGATATCGCATTAAATTGGAAATTGAAGCTTAACATTGGAAAAATGAAGCTGAAAGCAAGTGGGATAGTGTTTGTATAATGTTTATTACAACTTTATTTTCTCGATTCTGTTTATTCTATTTATATTGTTCGTTTACTGAAAAATTAATAAAATATGACATACAAAAATAGATTAAAATTATATGTTAAGTCGTTCAAATATCTTACTTTGAACCCCAGGTAAGGTACCCAGGTATGAACCCGCTCCTTCTGAATTTAAAGTGGCAAACGTTATACAAACGAGGAACAATTATATTTAAATGACTAGTAACTGTACTAAAAATGTAGGAAGTGACTATAGTTTTTAAAAAAAATGATTTTTTCTTATGTAGTTTGGTACGAAGAGATATTGTATTGTATAGCGAATTATCTAAAATTACAATTTTTTTTTAGGTTCAAGCTTGTTATCCCGCATAGCAGGGTAGACAGACAGCACCTAGTGTACTTACAATCATTCAAGTAGTAAATAAATAACTAAAATTTTAAAACAAATACTTAGTACCTAATTTTTTTTAGCTTCACGCTTTTATCCCGTACAGAATAACTCTACTCACGACGTCCTTCATACTTAGTAGGAAAAATCAAAGCATGTTAAAAACGTCAAAGCTTACGTTACAAACATAATGAATAACTTGTTACTTTGATGCCAGTATTGGTAATAAGATCTTTGTTTTTCATGATTCTTACACATTTTACAGTTTACCACTTTACAGTGGTAAGTGGTCACAGGAAGACTACACGGACTACTCTACCTGCCACGGACCACTGTTAAGTGTTAGAAACGTCAGGTGTCCAAAAATGTATTTTTAAATACCAAAATATATGCGATTAATCCATTTAAAATAGTTTAATTAAAAATGTCTTTATTATATCTGTATGAGACATCATTGTAACCTTTCTGCTTACAAAAGTAACATTTCTAATTGTAAACACCGACGTACGTTATTGCCCTTAATGAATTCATCAAATTGAAATTAACGTCAGTGTAATTTAATATTAACATAAAATATAATATGACTGAATATGAATATGATGAATAATTTTGGTAAATAAAATGAAAACATCAATGTTATGGATTCCAGTAAATCTGTATGTTAAGTTAGGACTAATAATTGTTGCTTTCAACTTCTGTCCGAAATAGAGACATTAGACTTTAAATAGAGACAAGTGAAGTCCGGAGTGTCTTGACACTAGGTACTTTCTGTCCACTCTGCTGCATACGGGATAAAAGCGTGAAGCGTGGAAAAACCACATCCACACTCGCATGCGAAAACACTGTGATGTTGTTTTACATTCGCTTTCGGCTTTGAATATTTTATTGAATTTCGTCACAATGCCAGTATGGAGGGAACTCCGAGAAATCAATACGGCTTATATTACCTGGTATACGACGATGCGAGTGTAATAAATATATATGAATATTTTATATAGATGTACTTAAAAAGAGTTGTTACGTTTAATTGGCAGAAATTGTGAAGGTTCATGGTTTCTAATCAAGAAATATATTAATTTACAAATAGAATTAACGCAACGTTCATTTGACATGAAAACGTTTTAACTTGTCATAAACCCGCTCGGCATTCATTGGACGCCGCTCCGAGCACAATGAGCGAGACTTCTCGACAACATTTAAAAGCTAAAACTCAAAGTTTCACGCTTAACAGACGACCTCTGTTTGTTGTATTGTTCTAAATTAAAATATTATTGAAATGAACAAAGACTTGGAAAGTTTTGAAGACAAGTTAATAGAGTGTAAAAACAAATAAGTATAATAATTACATTCTATTAAGGCCTAGCGAGGCTTAGCTAGCCTTAGCGTTGTGCAAATTGGCTCGTCTCAATATCAGATATATTATTAAATACAAAACTTAGCACATCATTTATCAATTTGCTTAAGAAAATTGAAAGCCCGTAGAAGTTATACTCAAAAGCTCTACATGCATACAAAGCTCCACACTTGTGGCAAACTCCTTGAACGAGTAAATATGACTTGGAAATCATTTTGCTTCCTCAAACACATTCCTGTCGCTCAATGAAGAGCGCGCGCTGCGTTGCGTTAGTAGAGGAGAAACAAACTAGCCGCATGAAATACATTAAATATTTGAGCGGAAAATATTTGAATTTATACTTTTTACATTTTATTCGCAACTACAAAAATGCTGCACGAAGGTAAGAAAAACCAGTTGCTTTTTCTCTTAAGAAAATGTTTTGCGCACAACCAAACAAAGTAAAGAACATTTCCACAAATTGTAATGCTCTCAAAGAGTTACATATAGAGTCTAATTTAAATGTAATATTATACTAATTTTAAGAAACGTGATCAGCTACCGACACGAGCAGGTACAGTACGTGTACTGTATACTTACATATATACACACATATGTATAGCATCACAGCTGAGCGCTGAGCGAGGGTCTGTCTGTGTGTCAGCGGTGCTCCAGTACACCGGACTCTCACAGAGGCGACACCGGGACACGATATAGTAAGTTAGCCACAAGCGACAAGCGACAAGCGACAAACGACAAACGAGTAGGTACTGACTGTGAGCAACTCGCGTAATCACGTGACGCGCCGCTCTGAGCACTCTGTCTTAAATGTAGATAGCTTTGTAGCGCACGACTTGTTCGTTTATCTCGATGGTCCAAGTGCGATTGTCATATTGTTGTATTAATGTTCACAGAGTGACTCGTCTCTGCGTTATTAAAGCTTATATATTATTATATTTTATTTCTAATTTATTCTACAGTCACTGAGTTGTCCACTCTTTAGTTATTTGCTACGTTCCGCTACGATTCTACGTTGCTACGTGACTATTCAAGGCCGGGTTATAATTAATCAGAACAAAAATATTTCTCTGTTAAATATGTCTTATACTTAAGCATTATATTATATATTTTTTTTAACTAAAACTAAGTAAATACACCCAAGCGTTGTGAGAAGACGACTTGCTGTCAGGTAATGTTCATGGATTCGATCCTCATTAAAAGATCTGAAATATCCTTCTTCACGCACTCTCCTGTACGAGGAGAGTCGTGAGGCTGATAAATATATCCAAAATCATTAAGATTAATAGAAAAATAATTGTTTTAAACGTTTAAAAATATTACTTTCAAAATGAAACTGTATTAACTCTTGTACTAACACAATTATGGTAAATTGCCGTTAAACTTCGACGAGCAATTATTGCTAGTCTCAAACAAGGCACTTGTCGTCGTTGGAATTGAAATGTTGTTTTTGAAAACAAGTTGCTTTTAGGTATAGAAAGTTTTTAAATTAAACCGACAAGCGTCCGCCGCGTGCTGCCGGTGCACGTACACACTACATGTGCACACTGCACTTGTACACTGAGTTACCGCATTCATTTTCGTTCAGAGCAGAATTAATTAATAATCATATATTTATATATTCTGATACTAAATTCCACTAATAAGGTCGGTCGTAGCACAGTGGGACAGCGACTGTAAACGCGTACAGTTGCGGGTTCGATCCCCGCTCGAGCGAGTGATTATATTTAAAATTATTTTCGCTTCCTTACTCTGGTAAAGACAGAGTGCGGCGTTGAGTTCCATCCAGCCCAACACGCAATGACTTGATTTCGGTGGAAAACGAAGTATGAAGTGTCTTGACACTAGGTACTTTCTGTTTACTCTGCTATGCGGGATAAAAGCGTGAAGCTCAAATAAAATCCGCTCGCGGCTTCGCCCGCGTGATGTTGATAAAAAGTATTTTACGACTCCATATGTATCGTCATTTATTATGACGATAAATCTATATAATAGCCTTTATCTTATTCTAATGACCTCATAACTTTGTGTAACTCCAATGACTTATTCAACGCATATTAAGATAACTCTCAGGGGACAGATTTTTTGCCGACTTAATTGATATATATATATATATATATATATATATATATATATATATATATATATATATATATATATATATATATATATATATATATATATATATATCGGTTTATTGATATGTATATCGGCGTATTACCACCAAATTACGGAAAATCATTATTAATAGTAGTCTACGTAGTATTTTGACGTATAGTCTATAATACTTTAGAGTTTCATCGAAATGCGTAGTTTTTAGGTGAAAGAGTAACAAACATGCACATGCACATGTACATACATAACATCACTCACAAACTGTCGCAATTACAATATTAATAAAACATATCCACTTAATAAATCATTTCCAGATTGTCACATTTCAAAGTGAACACGACAGTAATAAATGAAAGCGACTTTGTTCTACGTTTTAGAGTTACAGTGGGCTTCCTATTCAATGTCTCCCGAATAGTTAGAGAAACGACTGACTTACGGAACATAAGTACAAGAATTAATAACATTGTATTTAAATAACTTCAAATCTGATAAACACTGAACAAAACAATGCCTTTAAATGATATTAATATTTCCAACTCAAATAATGTCACCGCCATCGAGAGGTCGCAGTCAAAGCGTCTCGGACAATAATACAATATCTGTTTAGAGGGCCTCATCCCTCCTCTTTGCCATTCAAGAGGGATTTCTGTGGAATTTATTTTAATTTATGACAGTGACGGATGGTTGTTGGTGGTAATGAATGCCCAAAAGGTATTTAATTGCCCGAACCGTTTCCCCTCGAAGTATGATATTACAATATCAGATAAAAGGGTTAAGTTAAGGCCCTTGTGGCAGTTTCATTTACAGAAATAGTCCGTAAAAGTATTAAATTCGATAAATTCTTTTCTTTAAATCAAATTAATTTTAGTTTCAACTCTCATATCAACACATACCTCTAACAATTGTACCTGTTTATACTGAAAATTGACTTTTCTCTTTGAACAATTATGTAACATATTCCTTGTAAATATTTTCATTCATTATGTAGACAAATTTAGTTTCTTTTTCCCGTCACATTTTGCGAATACTGTTCCAACTTGTATCTAGAAGGTAATACTGATGGAACTTCATATACAATACATACTTTATATATATACGTCTATAATAACTTAGTGCTGAATGACGAGTGGCGAATCAACGCCGTACTTTGTCTTAACAAAGCGGAGAAACAAAAATACGTTTTAAATATTATCATTTCTCCGAGTGGGAATCGGGATCCACAGCCGATCAGGTTTTCAATCAGACGCTATCCCACTGCGCCATCTGTGCCTCTGATATATATGCCATATCTTAATATAATATTAACTTTGCTAAAATATAAAATATCACTACAAGAAGCGAAGATCATAATAATCCTATACCAACAGCAACCCGCTACGTACGACACTGTACTACACCGCGTGAGGACAACACACGCGCGAGCAGAGTACCGGCCCTCACCGACAACAATGTAAATTCTGTTCCCAAACAAAAAACAGAATACAACTTACATGTTAATACTCTGAGTGGATTTAGCGTTCCCCAAAAAAACTATATTAAAATTATATTTACGTTTCTACAGACACACGTATGTGTACGTATATACGTGTAAACACACACTCGGACTCACGTCCCTTCAACCTTTTTGTCACTAATTCTGAAAGGTATCTACGAAAAAAATATTTTAAATAAGTCACGTACAATTTATACAGGTAACGTATATTATGTATTTATATGTATTATGGGTTTGTATTTAATAAACTACAACAGAGGCCCGTCATGGCGCAGTGGGACAGCGTCTGGCTGTAAACGAGATCGGTTGTAGGTTCGATGCCCATTCGGGGGAGTGATTATATTTAAATTATTTTCACTTTCTCGCTGTGCTAAAAGACAAAGTGCGGCGTTAAGTTCCACCACTCAATATGCAATATCGCGAATTCAGTGGAAAGCGAAGTACGGAGTGTCTTAACACTAGGTATTTTCTGTCCTCCCTGCTATGCGGGATGAAAGCGTGAAGCTAAAAAAAACTACAATAACAAGACTAGGAGTAATTACACTAAATTTTATTACGATTAAAGTTCAGAAAGTAGTAAAGTCAGGTTAGAACGACTGCCTCTTAGACATCCGTCTAAGACTTTTCAACTACTTATCGCACCGGATCTAAAATGTATCAGATATTTGAACCCTTACAAAAATACATTAAGTTTGTCAAAAAATTTACATGAATTAATTATATAAGATAATCCTACAAAGCATCAGCCAGCGACTAAACTAATAACACCTCATAATACCACATCACTCGCAGCAGACAAGAGCACACAACGAGCGCGAGCCGCGTCTGGTATTGGAGCTCTGTAGTTAAAACCTTTTGATGAACTTGTTCCGATACGGAACAGATCAACGCGTCCTTATCTCTTAATCCCGGCTGAATGAGTTAAAGCATTACGCCAATTGGAAATCCAATCAGAGCGAGTACAGTCGACTACGGACGAGCGCTCCAACGTGAGTTACTATCATAATTGTGTTACTACAGTACTCGTAGTATTGTCAGTGCAGTGATTCAGTAAATGTACAAGTAATATAACAAACGCTATCGAGTATCGAACGTTAATTACGGTTAAGTTAGTTACTACGGTTTCCAATCACCCACTTATACGCGCTTCAAGTAACTCCCAACACTCATCCATAAATAATTAACTCTTATGTATGAGTTTACTACTTACGATATTTCTCGGTTTGGATAATATTGTCGATGTTGTCTCCTGCCGTTGTTTATACGATTAGGCGGAGAGGTCATCGTATTTAGTGTAATAAGATTAATATCACCGACTTAGCATTTTTAAAAAAATAGATATCGATATATTTTTTTTAGCTTCACGCTTTTTATCCAGTACCTAGTGTCAAGACACTCCGTACTTCGCTTTCCACCGAATTCTAGACATTGCGTGTTGAGTAGTGGAACTCAACGCCGCACTTTGTCTCATTACCAGAGCGAGGACATGAAAATATACATATTTTATATATATATATATATATATATATATATATATATATATATATATATATATATATATATATATATATATATATATATATATATATATATATATATATATATATATATATATATATATATATATATATATATATACAACCGATATCCATATATAAATGAATAACGTGTTAGTAGTGGGTTCGATTCCCGGGAGTGTGATAATTCATTCATTTCCTCACTCTCATAAGACAAAGCGCGGCGTTGAGTTCCGCAATTCAACACGCAATGTCATGAATTCGGCAGAAAACGAAATACGGAGTGTCTTGACTTACTTACTGTCTTAAAAAAATCTTATTAAAGATAAGCATAGTCATCTTAGCGTTGCACATTTAATTAAACAACATGATAATATTATATTGAAGTTCCATTGCAATATGAAATCATATCAAAGTTTTCAGATATTTGAAATAATAAGAAAATCATCTTTTAAAAATACCATTTTATTCATAAATGAGCCACAGTCGGTGTTAGAATATGTACAGTGGCAGAGGACACTGACATCTCATCTCAAACACTCGTACAACTCGCAGCGAGCAGACAGTAGACAGTAGACAGTAGACAGTAGACAGTGACGAATTCCTTGCGGCTAAATCTTCTATAAAGCATTTTCGCCATTTTCGCTGAAAGAGAAACGTTGAAATCTTATAATGTAAAGAACATTCACACGTCCCTCATACTCTCAGTGATGACATCGCCGTACTTGCCCCCAAATGTACGGGTTCAAATGTATTTATTTCGCGCTCCACAATTCTTGAATTGTTATCATCTTGCAGAAATAGTTTTCTCGATGTGACAGATAATATATTTCTTTACAATATTTGTAATATACAGTTTTTCTTTGCAGTAAGTACGTCTTACGGCAAGTGATACCGTCTCGCCGTATTTTATTTGAACCCGATACTTTCCTACACGTACCTAATAGACGAGTACACTAACGTCACCATTATTGTATTATGACGTCACTGTCAATATCGGACGTCATAGCCCTTTATGAATTTTTTGAATTATAAAGTTTCACATTCATCTTCTATAGAGCTGAGTGATGTGATGACAACTAAAAGTCGGTGACGTCTGTAGTAGAAGAAGTTCTAATAACATCTTTGATATTCGCGATTTTTAGTCATTTTAACTGAAACTATTTTAAATGGATTAATCGCGTATATTTTGGTACTCGAAAATATATTTTTGGATACTTGATCCTTGTCTATCTATAATAGATGGCGGTAGATTGATATAATTATTTTTTGTATGAACCAACAGACAAACGCCACCTCAGTCTACCAGCAAGTGTAACCGGGAACTGTAAAGTGTACGAAACTTAGAGTTTGTACAGGTGTGTTTAAAATACTAAATATACGCGATTAATCCGTTTAAAATAGTTTCATTTAAATATAAGAAGTCCTCTTCGTTGCACAAGTTTTCGAAGATTAATTTATATTGAAACTAAGTTCCTTTAGAGAAGCAATTAGAATGTAAAGTAATGTATGTTTTACTTCACTTCTTGACTTAATAAAGATGTAAGCTTAGAAAAGCTCGCTACAGAAGTAATAGAGCTGCTCGGTTCTCGCACTAAATTAATATTTATTTAATTATTTCTTTATATTTCCTGAAGTCGCCGCACATGTACACGTGATTCCCTGCTAAGTTCCTCTCTACCGCGTGGAGCCGCGGGAGTGGGTTTAGTTAAAATGTATATTCATTAAAACTTTTGTTAAAATTTATATGTAAATATGTGACTTGTAAATAACTAGTAGCAAATAATGAGTCGCTATATAACTGATATATATTTTTTAACTTCACGCTTCTACTTCGCAAACAAGAAGTACCTAATGTCAAGACACTCCTTCTTCTCCTTTCTGCCAAATTTAAGACATTGCGTGTTGAGTAACGGTCGGTTCTTTGAATCTATGAATATAAATAATTGTGCAAAACAATACAATATTACTATCAATATATTTATTAAAATGATATAAAGCAAAGAAGTCAAAGTTAACAAACCATTAGAAAATCACCCTCTTCAAATAATTAAAATCATAACAACCGCCCCCGTAGCGGCGCCGCTCCGGTAACACCGTGGGTTCTTACTAAAATTATGATTATTATCACCGTAATCCTTATTGACTTTGGGATTTACGTGTTATTGAAGACAGTGTAAATGAGGGCTTGGTATCTGGGATCTATCTTTTATAATGTAATCATACTTCACTTAACTCACTTTACAGCATTATGCTGTATGAGTAACTAGAGAGAGCGTTTTAAGACGTTGCTTGATATACTTTATTTCAGTAGACGCAGTGGGACATCGTCTGACTGTAAACTTGAGTGGTTGTGGGTTCAATTCCCACTCAGGGGAATGAATATATTTGAAATTATTTGCATTTCCTCACAATGGTAAGACAAAGTGCGGCGTTGAGTTCAGCTACTTAACACACAATGTCTCGAATTCGGCGAAATGCGGAGTATTGAGTGTCTTTCTAGAGAGAGAGTAGATACCAACTGTCTACCCGGCTATGCGGATTAAAAGCGTGAAGCCAAAACAGAAATTTAATTCGATAACTTTGAAAGTGCGAACACATTAAACATAATTTAAATAGTGCGTCCTTGTCGGCTCTAGTTTCCGGTCAATGGAAATGAATGGGAGTCGTTAGAGTCGTTAGAGCGAGCTGCAAGAATGAAGAACCTTGAGACGGCCACCGATGTAAAATAGCGGAAGCCCTTTGTAAATACTTGCAGTCGCGCGTGCAACCTTGAGGGATCCAGAATGTCACTGTCGCCCGAATATTATCCATTCTGAAGGAGAAGAAAATACAGAAGTATATAAGAAGTATATACAGTATATACAGAAGTATATTTTATTTGCTTCATGTTTTTATTTTACATAACTGAGTAGAAAGGAAGTCAAGTACTACCCTTTTCACTGAATTAGAAATACTGCGTGTTGGGAGGCGGATCTTAACGCCACGTCTTGTCATATCAGAGTGAGGAGATGAAAATAATTTTAATATAATCAATTCGATTCGATTGTCTCTCAAAAAACACATTATACGACGCGCGTAATACATGACCCACGAGAGCCTTCCCCTTCCTAAAGAGATCACAAACAAGAACACATCCGAGCTGCTCGTACTCGTGAGTCACATCCACAATATCACTTTATCACTCAGCGGAGCTGCTCGGGGGTTTCTCTCCTACTACTTCTACTTCTTATACTTCTCTTACCGGAACGGTTTCTTCTCAAATAAATATATTGCTGTGGTATTGATTACTTAATTTCAAGAACATCGATTATGTTTAATTTTTATTTTGTATGAAAACATCTAAAGAGGTAAGTAAAAGTCAAAAATCTCTTTGTAAGTAAGCGGGGCACGTTAAGGGGGGAGGAGAGGGAGGGATGGGTCAACAAAGTGTGACATTACTGGACGTCACGGGGTTCTCACAAAAGGCAAAAAGCGTCAAATATCAAGTAGTTATGTGACGCAATGTATGGATGATCCCTAAATGATAGGAATAAAGGCAATAAATTATTTTAGTTGTTAACTGCTTCGGTATCGGGCAATGTAAGATGTTGTGTGAAACGATTGCGTTTGGCGAGTTACCGTAAATGTGGAGCTCGAGATTGTAATACCAGTCTGAGAGGCTACACAGGTACCCATTGGAAGTAGAAATTGGGAAAATAAAAATTAAAAAAAAAATTGAAACTTATTTCAAGAAATATATTTGTGACAACATGTTGTTACCATTTTGAACTATTAATAATATTTTGTTAGACATTTTACTTATTGTTTTTTACAGTATTCGTCTGCAGCATCTGAAAACGTGAATATGCACGTTTATGAAACAGTTTGAAGCCGGTCGTGGCGCAGTGGGACAGCGTCTGACTGTAAACGCGATCGGTTGTGGGTTCGACCACTTGGGGGAGTGATTATGTTTACATTATTTACACTTTCTCGCTCTGGTAAAAAGACAAAGAGCGGCGATGAGTTCCACCACTCAACATACAGTGTCTCGAATTCGGTGGAAAGCGAACTACGGAGTGTGACACTAGGTACTTTATGTCTACCCTGCTATGCGGGATAAAAGCGTGAAGCTAAAAAAAAAATTAAACAGTCCGTACGTGTAAATAGAATAACGCAATCGATATCGTTAATAAAACAGAGGCTTAGCGGTCGACGAAATGGATGAGGCGTTCGCGAAGGGACGCGACTGACTGCGCGGATTTATTAAGTGATTTCAAAAGCATTCGTTATATAACAGATATTTTACCAAACACTTAACTGTCTTGTAAGATTTAATGCTTATAGCAAGCTTTGGTACTTTTGTTCAGGAAAGACTAACACTTTTTCTCTAAATTTCTTTCTTTTTTATTAATTTTTTTTAAGCTCGGTCTGAAATTGATATCAGTATGACGGTCACGTACAGAGAGAGCGAGGTGTCCCTCAAGCAGTCCCCTGTGGAGGCAATGTGGAATATATAGATGTTCATGGTGTCGGTAATTTCTGTAATATTATAAATAATATATTTAGATGCTAAACTATCCGTCTCCCGCGACTACACCCGCTCAGTACGTATTAGATGTATGTATGTATTAGAACACGTTTAGTGATATTGTGACTGTGATCTGATATATTACAATAAGAAATTTCTTTATGATAGCATTTTTTTGCAAAATTCTTCTCCTTAACACTTTGTTGGTTTTATTTTGAGGCTGCACCATCCGATCATAGATAACTTCTTAATTTCAATTTTTAAGACGGGATTTTATAATCCTGAACTGGATGTAAATGTCGCAAAATCCATCTTCAAATTTGCATTAAAAAATAACTTTTGTTCAACTGCCTTTCATACAAACTTACTAAAACTCTGACATGTATAAATACAAAGTGTCTGTTGGAAAGCTTCCATCTACTAAGTGAAATATACTTGCAAAAACCTTGACTATTGATTTCTTTAGAAATGGGTCTAAATACAATTTACTTATGTATAATTAACACAGTTGATGTATAGTTGGGAAACAGCTTAGAACTTTTAACAGACTTTAAAAGAATAAACTGTAATTTGTCAACAATTCTAGAATTACCAACTAAATATGAATATTATAATGCTAAGTAAATTATTTCTCCATTTATCTTGTATAGAACACGTAATACACTTCCGGTACAAAACGCACAGTAATTGTATTCATCACAGTTGGCTCCACGCTCGAGATCGGTTTTCGGGAAGCCATTATCACGGTCTTCTAAATGGAACCTTTTAGTTCTGATTTATTATCCAGTTTGTAGTTTAAATGATTAACACCACGTGATGTGAAACTCTGTAGGAGACTCCTCCTGCCACTATGATTATACAATATTAATATATTATATCTTTTAGGCAGCCAAATGCTAAATTATAATTTTAATAATATTTGTAAGTGTTTAATTAGTTTTATATGTACATATGTGTAGATAGTCAACAGCCTGTCAGTGTAGACCGTAACATAAGTACGTAAGCAAATTACAAGTCAAGTGATCAAGCTAATTACATTATCGTCAACACTGACCCGTCTCCGTCGACTGAGTGTCTTTGGCTCTCGTGTGTGGTCCACTAAGCTGTTTTCTATTGTCAGCTCTTCATTTCCCTCCCTTGCCAAGAACTTTGCATGTATAATATTTTCGTGCGAGCTCTCAACTCGTATCTACTAAATTGCCCGAGTTTATATGAATTATGCATTTTCCTGAACAATTTTAAGAGAATTGATTGAGAATTCATACATGCGTTCGTGGGGACCTCATTCATTTTACGTGACCTTTGTTTCTTCGTTCCCTTTATGTTCACCGAGTTCTTTCACGACCTCTCCTACCTCTCACCTATGATTCATATATCTTTCTTATCATATTATCTGAGCACGTTTTTATTTTATTTTTATGATTAATACAAAAGCATTCACCAAATGAAATATGTATATATGTGTATATGTGTGCGTGTGTGCATACATACACACTAACAGAAGCATACGCACATATATTGTTTACACGTACAAGAGGGAGCTAAACGTCAGCTCCACGCGCCATATTAACAAAGTTTGTTCGCCACCGAACTTGTATTAGTTGCGCATTTAAAACTACGGCGTGTGTACACAGCTTTATTACACGCAAAGTGTTTTCTCAACAGGAAAACTCGATATTGCCAGCAATAATTAAATGGAATATTAGTTTGTGGGCAAACTATTGGCAATAAATGTTTACTATATACTATTAATATATATACTACTAATATATTTAATTGTAATTGACAGTACTTTGGTTTTCCCGGAATATGAAATATTTATATATGTCTATTCTACTTTATTCTGTCTAATTTCATATTTTAATAACGATATTAATAAAAGCGTTAGAATTTTAGGCACATTTTTATTAATTATAAATTATATAAAATTAAACACAATAAGTACAATAATCTGCGTACTTAAACACTTTAAGTTTTCGATGAAATCTTTTATGTCTTTGTTTATGGGACATTCTATTACAAGAGCATTCCCAATTCAAATAAAACATACCCATCAATAGCAATGAACTTACAGTTCCAGAAACATCTTGCATTTAACAAAGATATGGAACATATATGGAACTTTGTTAGCTCACGAAGCTTTAGCTCTGTACAGATTTAGAAGGATTTTCTTTTTAATAAATTTTGAAAAGCCATTACTTACTTTCACATCATTCTGAAAGAAGAGTGTGAAAATAATGGTAGATAGAAAGATATTAGAACAAGTGAATGAGGTGGTGTGTCTGGGAAGTATGTTTAGTAGAGATGGAATATACGAAATGAATGTGGGAAGATGTATTGCTGCCGGTAACAGGGTTAACCTTCGTAAACACAGTATCAATGATACTGGAGGAAGGTCACGTAAAAAGTACGAGAACCTCCCAAAGGACATGTATGAAGAAGTTAATGACTGTGGACGAGGTGAAAGAGGTATGCAGGGTCCGTAGCGTTTGACACGCCATTCTCGCGCGCGCCATTCCAATCGCGAGAGACAAAAAGTGAAGCTAAAAAAAATAAGTATTGTTATCACGTGTTGGTTGGCTTGTTGTGTTGTAAGATAACTAAAGTAACCGACGTAGCTTGCAAAATCAGTAAGCTGAAGTGGCAATGGGCCGGTTACGTCTGTCGCAGAACCGATAGCCCTTGGAGCAGACGAGTCCTGGAGTGGAGACCGCGTCTTAGCAAACGTAGTGTAGGACGCCCTCTGGCCCGCTGGACTGATGACATACGCAAGGTTGCCGGAGCGGGCTGGATGAGGGTTGCGGAGGACCGGGATGTTTGGCGCAAACTTGGGGAGGCCTATGTCCAGCAGTGGACTGCGATTGGCTGACGACGACGACGACGACTTTGGTTGGCTTAGTTCAACGCCGTTAAACCAAACATTAGGACCAAAATATTTTATATAAAAAATCCTTCAAACCCACAATAATAATATAATCAAAACATTTCATAAGTGTAGTTTGTATTTAAATATGTTAGCGACATTCGAGGCGCTCCAGGTGCGGCGTCTTGCGGCCATCCGCACACGTTTCCTGAATAAATTATCACTCAAAATACATCAAACTCACATATAACCGTTTTTATAATATTTTTAGGAAATGTTATTTATATAGTTAAGATTTAGAAGTATTATTTGAACAGAACCATCAGAAGTGACCGACTCCAGCTGTTACCACACACATTAGCTGCGAGGGAAACATGACCACGGTACGTGGAAATGCTTTTTATCATTTTCATATATGAGATAAAATAAAAACTGTGGGGTTGTAGAGTACGATATTTTGAGTAAATAATTACGAATATAAACAACATTGTCATCAGCGTCTCTTTGACAATGACAGTTTAATGTTCAAAGCTAGGGTCTGTCACGTACGTATTTTATGAGTGAATTCAGTTAAAACTTTGCATATACGACTACTAGTACACCCTGTATAAAATGCCTCTTCATAAAAAGTCACTATAGTAAATGACTGTCTCTAACTTGCAACTCACTCATAACAGACAGTGCTATAATAGTGATGTACAAATAAACAACCTTACAACTTTTTAAAATATACAGCTATATACTTTGTTATATTTAACATTCAAAACTACATACACAAATACTCAACAAATACTGGAACATGTTAATTGTTGATAAACGACACATGATATATGAACCCGCGACCCTCCCACAGTCAGTAACACTAATAGCATATGAGATGTCACGTTAGTACCTCGCGGTATGAGCTCGTATGAGGTGTACGTCAGAGGGGTGAGGTGGCGGGGACTGCCGCAGTGCTATTAGATCTGATAATAGAGTTGCATTTAATAATTATATTTAAATTGCAACATTCTGCGGTTTGAGTATTTTTCTTTTTTCATATTACTTCATTTGTATTTAAAAAGACGTATTCTGATAGAGTTTGTGCACTAACAGGAAGTGGCTTACTGTATAAGTAACAGTGTTTGTACTAACCAGCCAATAAGCCTATACACCTTATTCACTGGTACAGTAGCACAAAATATTGATTATATATTCAAATGGAATGTGAAGATAGTGACTTGAGGAGGCCTTAAATGTACCATCATAGACTCAATATACAGTAATAATTCATTTAACATTTTTTATTTTATATTGTAAAGTAAGTTTTCTACGTAAGTGAAGTAAAAAATTTTCTCCTGCCTTTTCTTATTACATATCACTTCTAAAACATTTGAATGTTAAAATCTCTAACAAATGAAAATGGTATTTTATTTCCATGACTACAATATAAGCTCACAAATAGAGGGGGAAGCTTTACAAAGGGGCGACTTCAGGTGAAAGCTTTTGTACTAAGCCTTTTCTTCCTCCCCAAAGCGATATGATTGTAATTATATTTTCTGATACTTAGCGAGCATTTTCTGTCTTGAATAGAATACTCTGACAGTCTTAACTAATGTAATAGTTGAAAAATTGCTTCATAAATTATGCAAGCAATCAATTCTACGAATAAAATGAATACAAAATACTATAAATCAGTCAGTCAGTCACTGAAACAGTCAGTGGAACAAATATATTTCAATTATTGTCATCGGCCCGCTCTCAGTTCCCAAAACAAAGCAGTTTGGGCTTGGCTACAATACGCAACGTCCTAAATTCAGACAGATGCTTTACGAACATATGTACGCCAAGATTGTATTAATATACATTGAAGTGTTGTTATTGTGTATCTACTTACTGCGGAACACGCACAGCTTACTGGCGTATGTTTTTCCATTCAGAAACAACATACACTTCCAAGAGCAGAGCGAGTGGAAGTGTGTGTCCTAATAAATATAAGCAACAGTATTGTATATTACATGTTCTAACTTCTGTGACGGATTTATATTTAATTTAATTAAGATCATCAACAGCTTAATGAGCGGAGTCCTAGTATGTAATATGCTATAATTATTATTCTAATTGCAGACGGACTCCGTCTGGGAGGAGCAGCATTCATTACAAATATTTGAAATAGGAAAAAATACAATAATTAAAATGTGGAATAATATTCAGGTTGAAATTATTTAAATTGAACGAGGAAATAATTAATACATAGTAGTTTATTATATTTTAATATAAAAGTAAATAAAAATAAAGTAAATATTTGTTAAAACTATATGAAAATCAATTATAATCAGCAGCTTCACTACTGATTTTAATATTTCAGTTATATTAAGAATACTTAAAGTTATATTTTAATTTTAAAACTATAACGAAGAAATGTAAAATAAACCTAAATAAAAACGGTCATTACGTCAAATTGCATCCAAGAAACAATCTACTTTGACTGTAAATGGGACGAAAATGTAAATTGTAAGGAATTGTAGTCAAAGTTTATTGGAGCTATGCAGAAAATTACGAGAACAATACATTACCTAAACATTTTTGAAAAAACATTTAAAAATTTGAACTTAGCGGGATTCGAACCCGCACCTCTTGGATACCGTCCAAGCGCTCTAACCGCTAACAGAGACACTGCGTCTTCTTGTTTGTTCATGGTCTCTCTACAGAGATGCTAACAACATAAGTTGTAACAAAACGTATAAGAATTTCGACGCAGCTGGTAGTAGAACGCATGGCTTAGCGGTTAGAGCGCTTGGACGGTATCCAAGAGGAGCGGGTTCGAATCCCGCTAAGTTCAAATTTTTAAACGTTTTTTCAAAATGTTTTCTAATCCTAAGTATGGAATAACACTTTAAAAATAATAAATATTAAAATATATTACCTGTTCCTTTACAGACGCGGCGCCCCAACACATGACACACTATGCCCTTATACAAATAAACAGTTCAAAGAGTTTGCGTTCAGTACGAACAACGACGTGGAGCTCGCGTCTCCTTAAATGATTTACATTTACATTTACAAGTACAGTGTATGTACGTGTGTGTGTGTGTGTATGTACATTGCAGTTATACGTATAAAATCTAGTAAATTCGCGTGAAACGTACATTTTTTTAAGTCAACGTTAGTTATAAAGCTAAGTTTAATAGGAAAGGGACTTAGCGACTCTATTTTTGGAGTTGCTTGTAATAAGCGCGACGCTCAAGAGCTACATACATGCAGTCCGAGTGCCGCGGGCGATGCAGCTGCCACTTGCATCAATTCAGCTAGCTTTAGAAAACATTGCAGCTACGTCATAACGTAACGTTCACGGTTTACATAATGATGAGTCATTTAGATATGTTGTTTAAACGATATCGTGTAACTGAACTAAATGAGCAAGGAACACGTTCCATTACAGAGACTCTGTAATGTTGGTTTACAGATCCTGATCTTGCGAGCGTAATGACATCTAAGGGAGAGCCTTTTGCTAATAAAACCTGTTTTATTCACTTCAAATGAAACCAACACTACACAAATTTTAGATGAAATAGAATATATAAATAGACTAATATATTTTGCTTGCACACTAACAGAACAAAGTATCTTTGTGAGTAACTGTATCTCCGAAACAATAAAGTGGTGTACATGTGTGGTTCACGCTTTTATATCGCATTTATAGCAGACAATTTGAAACATCGCGTGTTGAGTGGTGGAACTCAACGCGGCACTTTGTCTTTTACCAGAGTGAGGGATTGAAAATAATTTAAACATAATCACTCCCCCGAGTGGAGATCGATGACATGTGTGGTAACGCCTCGTATATACTTTTATTGTACTTAAAAAAACGTACTTCATTCATGTATACATGTCGTATATAATGGACGTACACGTAACATCTCAAAGTCTTTCTAATATCAACATTATGCAAATGAAGATGAGACAAGACGTATCCGAGTAGCACCATCGTTAAACAGGCTTGACCACTCAAAGCTTCGCTCAATTCAATATTTTAAAAAATATATAAAATTTTAACTAAAAAATATAAACTTAAACTCAATAAATTCAACATGTTTACGGATACGTGAGCGCACGACGGGCAGCCAAGTATTGGAGAATGGTCGAAACATTAAGGTAAAAACATACTTATATTATGATTTTAAACACATACGAGATGAGGACGTATTTTACTTACATGTTATCAATTCCAAAAATCTAGTCAAAATGTTACTAATTATTATTCTTTATTCTTTGCTTTCTGTTTTCCTTTTGAATGTTTACTTCTAAAAAAATTGTTCATTATATTAAAATAAAATTGTTCATTATATTGAATTAGCTAATTTGATAAATGCTCAAGTACAAATATTTACCACTTGTCACTTCTTATAATTGAATTAAGCATTACTCGGGCATCATGGAGATCTAAAACTTTGTATCAATGAATAACTTTTTTAAATAAATGATTTTTTTCACGCTTCACATTTTTATCCTTAGAAAACAGAAAGTACCAAGTGTCAAAACACTCCGTACCTAGCTTTTCATATTGAGTTTCCCGTATACTAGCTAGTGGTAGCCAGGAAGAGCGTTAAAAAAAGAAAGTTGTAAAATCCACCTAAACATGTAAGGAGCATGCACAATAAATAATAAAGAAATACGTCTTATTCTAAACTATTTATGGAGGCTAAATTGAATTTGTCAATTCAATAGATACAATAAAGAAATAATAAGCAAATTGATCAATTCACCATTAATATAATCTGTGCAAATTTCGGCTTCAAAATCTTCTGATGTGGAAGAACAACAAGAAACGCTGTGATAGGTAAATTGTGACCTCATTATCAGTAATTAAATTTTAAAGTCAGCTGATATTGCTCCGTCCTGTCAATAGTAAAAAGTTACAAAGGAATTTTTAAATTCAATATTGTTGTAACAATATTGTCAAAGTAATTTTCTGATTCACGCTTTTTCCAGCATTGCATCCACAGAGAACCCGTTACCCTAGTATGAAGACTTGGTTGTTTCTTTTTCGTTGAGATTCTAAACACTGTGTTTTAAGGGGCAGAACACGCCGTCTTGTCCAACCAGAGAGAAGAAATAAAAATAATGTAGCATCCAAACTTTCCCCCAAGTTTGGATGCTACAATTACATTTTCATTCAGACGGAGTCTAATATGGGATAAAAGAAATAACAGATATGCATATATTTGTAATGGAAATATTTAGTTTTGGTTTTGATTTATATAAAAGATTATAAATTATTTATTTATGTTGTGAGATCAATAAATTAATAATATAAAAATCTTACAATTGTGTTTTGGACATTAAATTGATTCTAGGCCCATACGTCATTATAATAACCAAATATGATATCAGCACACCAAACACCTGAAACCAAATTATATTTCCTTTGAATTCATTCTATTCACTAACACAAATATTGAATCTGGTATAAGCTATAGCTATAGTTAACTTGACAACTATAAAACTGGCTATTTTCTTTATTTTTTGGTACCATTTTGATAAAATTGAATTTGGCGGTGCTTGTCTTTACAGGGTAGAAAGAAGACTGTAATTAAGACAGTCCGCTGATTAACCTCGTCGAGGTATGTATGTAGGTCATGCTGTTCGGTGAACAGCAAATTGGGAGGTTGAACATTAAGAAGACCGCAGTATGGCAGATTTAGAACTGCGCAGTGGGACAGCGTCCGACTGTAAACGTGATCGGTTGTGGGTTCGATCCCTACTCGGGAGACTCATTATATTTGAATTATTTTCATATCCTTGCTCTACCAGAGACAATGTACAGTGTTGAGTTCCACTACTCAACACGCAATTTCTCGAATCTGGTGGAAAGCGAAGTGCGGAGTGTCTTTTATATTGTAGGCAAGGCAAACGAGGGTGCGGGTCACCCGATGGTAAGTGATAACCGCCGCTAACGGCCCCGTGTAACACCAGAGGAGCTACAGAAGCGTTTTCGACCTTTCAGGTGTCTTGACACTAGGTACTTTCTGTCTATCCTGCTATGCGGGATAAAACGCGTGAAGCTAAATAAAAAAATGCAAATATTTTCCTGAAGGATATTTAATTTGTGATACAGTAAGTACTTCCAATTTGGTCTTATTATTGTAAATTTAGCCTGATTTGAGAAGAAAACCATACTGAAGTTGTAGCATGTTGTCAAGTAATTATTGATTTACCTTGATTAAAAAGGATCTGTCCAGAGTACACAAGTCGAGCGGCGAGTATGAGGCCTTTTGTAGAGTTATTATGCGCTGGAACAGGTCCAGCTCGTTACTCATAGACGATCTCTCACTCAGAGGTGAATTATTTTCACACTTTAGATATTTAACCAACAAGGCTGTGCGGTCCATCTGCAACAACGTCTCTTATAGGCAATTATAGAATGAAATTTATATTTACAAGTACATCGCTTATATGATCTTATTATTTTAGGCTATATTAATATATGCATATGGATACCTCTGCATGAGTCCGATGGAAGGTATCGACGAATAGAAACACAGTGAATACGTGACTTAACGCGTACAAGATCAGGTAGATAGTCTCAGCATCTAAACTGTCTGTAAAAAAGTTTGTGCTAGTAATTATGTAATCAAAATGGAAGACTTATAGTAACGTAGAAACAATATTAAGAAAATTAAGACTTTTAATATTGTTTCATTTTTAAATAAAATTATTTTAATCGGATTAATCACGTATGTTCTAGTATTCGAAAATACGATATTTTTGGAAACCTGATGATCCGAACACTTTATAGTAATCCCTGGTCACAAGTAGACTGAGGTGGCATTCGTCTATTGGTTGATACAAACATTAATAATATCAATTATACCGCCATCTGTTTCTGAATTGCTTCACGTATTACCATGGATTCTTGACCACGGACTACTGTAAAGTGTTCGAAAAGTCAGGTTTCCAAAAATGTATTTTGAAATATGTTTATTTTTTAGAAAACCAAAGTATATGCAATCCACTTTAATTAGTTTCATTTAAAATGTGTAATAATCATGAAAATCAAAGATCTTATATTTTTATTGTGAAAAAGAATTTTTCAAGTAAATACTACCGTTACATGACGCCCAGATGATTATTTGGTAGGCTATCATCTCAAAATGTAGCAAATGCTTTAAGAGAAACATTATCAAAACAAGTCCGTTGACGCTAGTCGTGTCTCGAATAATTTCACAAATAATCGCGAAATAGTTCGTTAACCGACGGAGAGTGTGCACAATATGGTCTTCATCAGCATCTGATGTGACTGCGAACAAAGGTCACTTTTTGTATTGACTTTGTTATGATTTCATAATGTAAAACAAAGTTTGTTTGGATCTTTCAAATTACACCACATATTTTGTTGAAGCTCTTACTTCTTGACACAGTAGTAAATACAGAATACCATAAATGAAGGCAGAGTAAAACCAAAAATCTCATAGATTTGTCTTAAAAAAGATTTTTGCGCGCTTATATTGCAAACGCGGCACCGGCTAACACTAATAACTAACCGTAGCTACCTTGTTTAACGCTATTTTATGTAATACAGTATTATTTCTTATCCAATTTGATATGTTAAATATTATAATATTGGGAATTTAATCTGGACCTATTGTATCACATGTAATTACGGCACAAATGACCGTGGCTGTAGAGCAGGAACATACAAAGGCTGCCTAAGACTATAAGAAAGTAATAACAGCCTTGTTAATTTGATACTGAACAATGCGGTATTCAATGTAGCGATCAATGGAAGTCTTCTTTGCTGACGACGGGTTCCTTTTCCTTGCCTACTAATAGTATATACTAATTGGGTTGTCCAAGCATGGCAACTTATAGCGACTTTTGGATGTTGGTGGGTAACGTGATGGCGATACTTTGAACATTTAAAATTATAAGTTGTTTGAACATTTTATATGTATATTTAAAGAATAATTTAATAATTATAATGCAAATAAATTAAAGCAAAAATACGTAAGAATTTAATTATTACAAATGGCGAAGCAATATTGTTCATCCTGATTTATGGCATCCTTCAAATCACCCTAAAATAAAACTTTTTTAACGTTGAAAATAGTCTAAAGTCTTATATTGACAATCTCTTAAATATTTTTGGATCCGCAGAACTAGCTCGGTTGTATAAGAAGGAGCGCATACATAAATTTCAGTATTTTTTTATATGATAAGGAAGAAAATTTAAAGTGTATAAAACATTTAATTTTTTTGTGTGTATATATATATATATATATATATATATATATATATATATATATATATATATTGATCTCTTACCTGCGATGTTCATATTACGACGTCTGTTAGTGTAGTATATATTATTTGGTATGTTCTCTAATTCTGCTGTCTCATCCGCCGGGTATACGAAGGCAAGTTTCGGTACTAGCCTTTTGTGAATGTCAAACTTAATTTCCTCTACATGAAATTTGTATAATTATGCAAATTACACAAAATGAAATGAAATAAAAAAGATTGAGTGTATATCAAGTGCCCATTACCCCAGATACCTTCCAATCCCTCCAGATTCCCGAGCTGCTGCACAGTCGCTGATCGCTTAACTGGGCCTCCCTTATGGGTCTCACCTGACTGAGACCATTCTCTATTTTCACCATCCCCTCCCGGGAAAAGATGATATTGAACAGGAATACTTAGAGAGATTACAAGGACCTACTCATGATTATGAGCAGAGAGTATCTCAACAACCAGAGGACATAGCTAGGAGTCCTTACTCCTCTCCCCCAAGAAGGGAGACAGTGAAGACCCAAGTAATAAGTGTTCTTAAGGTTAAGCTTCACGCATTTATCCCGCATAGCAATGTAGATGGGAGCTGTGCGTAAGCTTTCCTTAAGCCGGAATCTGGTCAAGGCAGAGTGGGGCAACATTTGACTGAAAACGCAATTGGTTGTGGGGTCATTGCCACTTGGGGGAACTATTGTTATTTAAATTACTTTTTATTTCTAGCTCTGTTAAGACAAAGCGCGGCGTTGAATCTCAACACTCAACACGCAATGTCCCGTGTGTGTCCCAAGTGCCTTGACACTATGTACTTCCTGCCTACCCTGCTATGTAGGATAAAAGCGCTAAGCTAAAAACAATATTGAGGTTAAGATATTGGATAAAAGAAAAACGTGTATACTTTAATAAATTATACCGTGTTGTTTTCTTGTAATTGACAATTGATTTAAGATTTCATTCACAGCCTCCAGAGTAGCCCAGACTCTTCCGGAAAACGCAATGATCAACAAAAAGCACACGTCGAAACTGCAGCGCGTCTTTATCAGAGAAGACTTCACGAACAGCGCTGAAATATAAAAATTAAGAAACAGCACAATTACTTTAATTGTACATTATAATTATCTTATTTACGATAAAAAAAAATTAAATAATGTAAACTTGTAAAATTACTTACAGTATCCGCTCCTCGTCTGCACGATGTAATCCATCACACGCTTTCCAATGGCAACTAGTATGTATATAAATATAAAATAGTTTATTCTTTTATCGCCTGTCGTACTTCCGTTAGTATGGATTGCGTCATTAATCTGAAAAGAGAACTTCTATACATGTAAATACGTCGGAGGTAATTTTGTTTTGTTATTACAATTATTAAGGACAATTGTTTGTAAATGTAATTGTTTGTAATGTAAAATAAGATATGATAGCAAGGAAGTCAGAACCTAGTATCAAAATACTCCGTTCTCCGCCTACCGTCTAAATTCGAGACATTGCGTGTTGAGTGGTGGCACTCAACGCCGCCCTTTGTCTTGCCAGAAAAGAGGAAATGCAAATATTTTAATAATTAATCTATCTATTCTCCGAGTGGGAATCGAACCCACAACCCCACCCATCGTATTTACATTCATCCTCTGTTCCACTGCGTCACGATGGCCTCATGATAGTCATTCATTTACTGAATTTACATTTGGGTAGTTGCCTCTAGAGCATGCACGGTTTTATATTAAAACAACAGTACCTTGTCCAGTTGCTTCACATCTTGAACCATGTGAGCGGTCCTTGTCGCAGAAGTAAAGACTCCCAGAATGACAACTCCTGGCAGCGAACAGGAATTGATCACATGGATGATAGACATCATCTGGACTTGTTTCACGTTTTTGTTATACTCGTGCATTGTTTTGAAGAAAAAATTACAAATTAAATAAACATCTGAAATAATAGAACGATACTTTAATAAGCTTAGATTCAGATATTTGTTGCTTTCCTAACAAAACAAAAAATAAAGAAAATGTAACTATTCCATAGAACACGCGTAAAGAGGTTAATGACTGTGGACGAGAGAAGTATTCACAGACGGAGTGTTTGTCTACTCGTAATTTCTTACTACCGCCTTAGGAATGTAACGTGGAGCGGAACCGCACATAGTTTGAATATGAGACTGAGGCGTGGATTCGTGTGAAATGCAACTTGCCATTGTTCGGTGAATACTAAATGGTGTAGAATTCGTATTCAAGACAAAATATTTCTAATTTAATAGATATATATAACTAGCTGTGTCCACGACTTCGTCCGCGTAGAATGCCTGGATATTTATTTACGAAGTTACTCCTCATCAGATCAGTTATGATCCACTGAAAGTCCAGTCAAAATCGGTTCAGCCGTTCCAGAGGTCAATCGGAACAAACCGATAGAGAGACAGACAAAAATGGTAAAAATGTGATTTTGGTATTAGTACCGAATACACACATATACTAATACTGTAGGTATTTAGTAAAGGATTATTTTAATTATTTTAATGTAATATTAAAACAATCACTTCAATTTTATATTTGTATAGATTTTTTGGCTATTTGCTTGGACGATTAATGCTTATAAGCTATGGATTCATGTGTTCTAACTGACTGTCTATGTTAGAATAAATCACTTACTTATAATCGTATGAAAGATTACGCCTAGCGCAAATAACCACAGTGACACTCCGGTTCTAGCTCTGCGCATGTAAGGCGCGACGCCCAAAAGACGTGACACTTGGACGATCACACCGAGCATGCCTCTATCCATGTCTCAGAGATGTATGATTTTCAACAATAGATATATATAATTTCTTCAGCTCATCATTGAGTGACTGAGATACACAGCTTAGAATATTGTGCTTCGGAACCTGAAGGGGAGAATTACCCAATGTTATTAAAATTAAAATAGTGTTTTAAGAGTTATAATGCCCAGAGATTCGTCGGAACAAACAAATACATCGAGAAATAAAAATTGTAAAATCATATTATCTTGGTATATGTACCACATGTACCAAGCAAAAGCATTTTGTAAAAATCAGTTATTTTAATATTACAAACAGACACTTGTATTATATTTATTTATATAGTTGAACTTATGTGTGACAGCGTCTGACTGGAAACGCGATCGGTTGTGGGTTCGATCCCCACTCGGTGGATTTAATCATTATTCTCACGTCCTCGCTCTGGTAAGATTCAATACGCAATATCTCGAATTCGGTGGAAAGCGAAGTACAAAATGTCTTGACACTACGTACTTTCTGTCAACCCTGCTATGCGGGATAAAAGCGTGAAGCTATGAAAAAGAAACTTGTTATAATAAGCTCGAGTCAACTCTTGCGTCTGATTGCAAATCCAGTTTATATGATCACTGAAGCAACAAGACGCACTGGAAGGATGTCGCGGCAGACGACGATGTCAAGGCATCTGTCCTTACGTTATCTATTTAACAATGACCTTCACAAAGGTTGTATTTACTTCAATATCGATCAGTTGTAGTTACGTTTGCTTTGTAATAGCTTATCTTTTACAAAACAACAGTCATTTCTGTTTATATCATTATGTAAATATTTAAAGTTAGAAAGTCGATGTGGGACAGCGTGTGAGTGTAGAAACAATTTGTTTTGGGTTCGATTATCACTTGTTTATATTATGTTTAAATTATCTGCACTCTGGTGAGCCAAGACACTTAACAAGTCACTTAGCGAGCAATATCTCAACTTCGAGCGACTACTCTACTATGCGAGATAACACCTCAAGCTGCTTCGTGTAAAAAAAAGAAGCAAACCACTAACACGTCCTAGTAAAATATTGAATCAGAAAATATATGTTTGTAATATCAAATAATGCAAATTAACAGTTAATTAATGTATCTGAGAGTAACTGCGCAATTATGTCATATTTAAATGTAGTAAATCCTTCACGTATTTAATTGACATTGTCAAATACATACTTGATGTCAAGTGTCATCATCAATATATGAAGTGTTCAAATATTTTATGTTTTTTAATTAAAATTAAACAGAACTGAAGTAATTTCATCAAAATGTCAGATAATGTACCTTTATTACCAGAAAAGAGGTAAGTATTATGAATACGTGTACTTATGATACATGTTCTACTGAGTCACCGACGGACAGCGCAAGCCGAACAAACTGACTTGACTGACAGGACTTACAGACTACTTGACGTAGAAAGGAGACATTTGTAATGCACTTATGTTCCTTAAAAAGCGCTTCGACAGAGATAGAACCCCCTACAACTGTTTCCAATTAGATGGTGTATCATTGCACTTCAATTACCTCTAACCTATATAGACTTTATTCTTTTATCCACATTTTGAAAATTCTAGTTTTAATAGTAAAATACAATGAAAATGAAATTAAATTAAATATAAATATAAAGCTATATTTCTGATGTTTGTATAAAACATATTTATATTTTTTCACAAATTGATTGATACAACGAACCGAAGCTTGAAGACTTATCTGCTTTCGGCAGATTATGATATGACGTTTGATATATTGTATTCAAACAATGAGTGTTTGATAAATTTATGTAAGAAAATATAGTTCAAAATGTTTTTAAAATATTTATAAAAATTTGAACGCAGCGGGATTGAAACCGGCACCTCTTTGAAACCGTCCAAGCGCTCTGGCCGCTAAGCCATGTGCTCTACTACCAGCTGCTCTTCTTATACGTTTTGTTACAACTTATTTACGTTGTTAACATCTCTTTAGAGAGATCGTTACAAATTTCTGCTACTCAAAAATTATTAATAAATCATACAGACGCCGTCCCACTGCGCTAGGATGACCTCGAAACCTATTTGTTTCAGTTTGTGTCAAAACTTATTTAATCTCAACAGAGCTTTGTTTATTAAAGTTGAAACTTATATTTATGATACATGAAGAACATCCATTAGTTTTAAAATATTCAAGCACTCCGCTCAGACACTGTACAGATGGTCTATATTCCTTGAAAAATGATGCAACTTAGAACTTTTAGCGTTTAAAATATTGTGTAAAAGAGTTTGTTTTCAGAACTAGTAATATAGTGGAGGCCGTCGTGACATACAAGTACAGTTTATAAGGACACGCGGTGGTAGTGAGTTTGATTCCTATTCGAGGATTTATTATTTTATAATGATTATATTTACTTGATCTGGGAAGACCGTCGGTACCTTTGAGTTTTAGAATTGACGATTCCGGAAGTCTTTGTAAACGCCTATTTGAGTAAAGAATATATTGATTTTGTTTCGAAAATTATAAATACTTACTTTTATAATAAGCAATAACAAGCTTTATTAATAACAAATTGAATTCAATACGTTAATTGTATCGTCACGTGTGGAATGAATTAAGTATACACTTAATATAAACGTCTTTACAGTAAACGGAAGGAATTCCCATGGAACAGTACAATATTTGATATCATACTAGTAGTACACGTCTCATGTTACTTAGAACTCCCTACAAAAATGAACGATAATATCATTACCTACATATGTTATTACATCGCAGATCATACAGCAAGACGGACGCGATAGATCGTACTTGGGGTTCTTTATCTCAGCGGGTAAATTACTCCTCCCTTTATGATGACATCGCCTTGGGCCGGCGCTCTTTAAATGGCGCTTGTGTTTTATAGATGTGTAACCAAGATAACTTGCCTGACAATTTTTCTTATATTTTACATAATAAAACACGGCGTTAAGTTACAAATACCCACGCAATGTGTCTGTGGCATAAACGGGTAGGGATCACATAAGCCTACGGGGTTATAACGGAATAATTAATATTATTATATATATATATATATATATATATATATATATATATATATATATATATATATATATATATATATTATTGAAATTAGACCTATGTGTTAATAATTCTGCACATCCACACGCACACACATATAAACACAATCACACAAACACACAATTTTATTTTTAATTATGTTTCCAGTGGAGCTGTGTGTGCTGATGTACGAACAGTCCTGATAGAAACATTCCGTCAGTCGCAGTACTTGCCGCGCGTCGTCGAGGGACGCGGCGACGAGCGCGGGAGCGCGCTTGAGACAAATCTGTTGGTAATTATGGATTGTTGTTTTGATTTGGTTTGTATTGATGTAGATACTTCCTTATACTATGATGTAGGAAGTATCTGATTGTATACGTACTGGCTACCGATTTGTATCTCGCTTGATGATATGGTGATTTTGATATATCTTATTTTTCTCATACTGGTTAAGCAAAGTGCTTCTTTATTTGCCAGTCTCTAATATTCAGTATTTAGAATCGACAATATTTGGAAAATCGATATATTTTCATATTTTTTTTATTTGTGCTTATATCTAAGTGTAGAACAGAAGAGACACGGTTGCGGTCCACAAACTAACTAGTGGGTAACAACAAGCGAGGAGACCGCACTAGACCTTTTGGAGGGATTCCTCTATTAATTTAATTAATAGATATTTCTATATTTCTTTAACTCATACATGTTCCTTGCAGTGTATCGGGTGCTCTCCACCCGTCGTAATAAAAACAATCACTATAATTACAAATAGGATCGTAAAAATTAATGGACGTCCATAAGTTCGTGGTTTGTAATAAAAACCTTAAAAAAATCTGTAGGACCTACTTATAGTTATAATTTTTTAATATTTTTTAATAAATTAATGATCATACTAAAAACAGATAATTTTCTTCCTAGATTAAAGACTTATCATCAACTTGTACCGAAATAAGAAAACAAGAGAAAGATCTCCAATGGGAACACGCCAAGCGCCTCGCGAGGAAGCCGCCAGCCAATGTATACACACTACACTCTCCTCATTCCACTGTCAGAGACAATGTGTGGAAGGAAGAATTTGGACTCCTTCAGAGAAAGGACTTGAAGCCTCCCATTGCACAGAATGCTAATTGTAAACATTATTGACTTATTTTAAAATCAAAAAAGCACAGCAAAATATTATTGACTTTTTAATATATTTGGTAATAAATACAGTTCTGGAGTTTTTATTAATTAAAGCAACTAATTTACGGGAATTATGAGCTAGTTATATATAACGGACATGCTCATAAATCATGAAAAGTGTCTCCGTACTTTGTGTCTCTAGACGAGAAAATTAGATTAATTCCAGGATATTAAAGGGTAATCTGAAATAACCTAGTGTCAAGACACTCCGTCGACTACTTTCCACCCGCAAATCGATATATTACGTATTGACTGGTGAACTCAATACCGCGTTTTGAATTGGAATATTGTGTTTTCATTGATTCATTAGAAAAATGGAGTGCCTTAGAACACCTTACGCCCCTTTACATTTTCTGCTAAATGTCCAGTTCATTAAATTCACTTGTGTCTTTCTAAAGTTAACTTTGTTTACTTAATCGAACTTCGATTTCGATATTTTGAAAAATCATTTTGAACACATTCACTTAATTTTGATTAAAAAACATTAATGACAATATTCGGTCCAAACAATATAACTATTTGATATATTATGTTTATATTTTCAAGGAGCAAACTGGTCTACTGTTTTTTTTTTTTTTTTAACAAACTTGTGAAACTTGTATAGGTGATGAGACTTTATGGGTTCGAAATATTTTAAACCGAAGTTCCGGCGAGTTGAGCGCCGTCAAGAACACTTGCCCACACTACCCCGAGGTGCAGCTACGTGTCGCCAATGCGTATTCGTTGCAATCTGTGAGGTGAGATGTTGTCTCTTTTCTATGTTCACTGCGTGCTGAGTAGCAAATTTAACACCGCCCTCTGTCTTACCGGAGTAGAGAACAAAAAATAAATTTTAAATATAGTCATTCCCTCGACAGGGAATCGAATTCACAGCCGACCACGTTTACATTCAGACGCTGTCCCATTGCACCGCAATGGCTTCAAATGGATAAATATAAATAAATTAAAAGTAAAGAAGGATATTACCCAACAATCAATTCTTCTTAATCGTCAAGTTCATGAATTTAGTACACTACTGCTATAGTTTGGGCGAAGTCGTACCCAGAGTGACCCCGCCGTCCAGCTGTCCGCCGCCGCCGCCCCTCCCGCCCGCCCACATCGTGTGCGCTCCTCCGCAAGTCGCGTTTGTCAACTTCACAGTCGGCCAGCGGTACACGGTAACGTTAAAATAATTGAAACAATATAAATATGTCTTAATAGATACTTTGTGTAAATGTAGAGTGCTATTTCTTCTCGCTAAATTACTAAAATATTGAATATTTTTAGTAAAATAGCTAGTAAGAGTACGCTTAGAAGGATGTCTTCAAAACGTTTCAGATTCTACTGTATTCATTAATAATAAACAAAATTTAATAAATATTGATTGAAAGTGTTCGTTTGATTATTTTCGTTTTATCACACTATAATTTCATAGAAAATATATAAGTATATTTTACGCGCAAAGTATAAGTTAAAGTATAAGCTATGTAAAGCTCAGACACATTTCGTCTCGAGGCTAACAAGAAAAGTCACTTTATATTCTGATTCACGTTCATGTCATTTCAACTTAAGCCAAAAAGCTCATACGTATATGATCAATATTATAGTGCAATTTAAATGTAAATATTTTAAACGGATCAATCGCGTATATTTTAGTATTCGAAAATACATTTTTGGACACCTGACGTTTCGAATATTTTACAGTAGCTCGTGGTCACAGGTAGATTGAGTGTGTCAGTTGAATAAAAGTTAAATCGCATAGGGCCCTGGATTTTTGCAGAATGAGCTGACTGTATCTTTGTCTCTGGTGTGGTCGATTTGAGACTTTAAATTTTAATAAATGGGTCCCAGGTGGTAGAGAGTTTCCCCTCATCTTCTCTATTGAAATTAATAATAGGGCAGATGGTTGGAAACTCTACCACCACTCAAATCCACCACACCAGAGACAAAGATACAGGCAGCTCGTTCTGCAAGAATCCAGGGCACTATGTAAGGCAATTTGAAAACAGATGGCGGTATATTGACATAAATAATTTTGTATCAACTGACAGACGAATGCCACCTCAGTCTACCTGTGACCACGGACTACTCTAAATAGTTCGAAACGTCAGGTGTCCAAAGATCTAATTTCGAATACTAAAATATACACAATTATTCCGATTAAAATAATGAATGAATGAAAATCAAAGATATGATTATTATGCAATTTTTTTGGATAAGTAATATTATTTATTATCCTTGAGTCCATTATTTACTGTATACTGGTACATATTTGAGTGTACTTACGATGGGTGGGGGTTTGATTTTCCGAACGGATTTAAGGTGCTGTAGCATTTTTTCCGTTACGGTTAGACAAAGCGTTCTGAATGCACAATGACTGTAGAAAAGACAGATGACAGAAAATGGATAACGGAGAATAATTAATTAACTCGTAGAAAACTCAGTTTCGAGCGAAAAGCAGCCAACACAGTGTCTTGGCACTAGGTTGTCTCTGACTAACATACTTTAGGGTAAAGCGTGAACCTGCTGAAAACAACCGTAATAAAAAAACGCACGGTCCTTTCCGCCTAATCTGTTATATAAAAAAAACATGAAATGCAAAAAATATTAATTAACGTGTCTGAATTGTTGTTTGTGTCATACACTATTGCTACGAGTAACATATTTTAGTGTCACCTTTGTATGCTCGTGCTTGTCATCAAACACTACTAGTTTGATCAGACCAAATTCTCAGTGTTCATTGAGGTGACATTTTCCTTGAACACGTCGTTTTGTTATCATTGCACGTCCTATTTACAATGTAATATTGCAGAAGTTATAAAATATCTCAGTTTGAATTCATTTTATGAAAGATTTTGTAATATATTATATTACTATTGCAAAGTAAGAAATAACGTTAGAATCTGTTGACTTGTTCCACTAAATACTGACAATACATGTAGACAATAACCGTAGCTTGCGCGTTTCTCCGCTCTGGTAAAGTAAATGGCGGCGTTGTGCACTGCCACTCAGTCCTGATTGTCAGCGCAAAGTGGAAAACGGAACATCCTAACAATAATTGTCAGTTATTTGGAGTTTCCTATTATTTGGCAAAAAGGGTTAGGCTAAAAAAATATATAAATAAATCAATTCACAGCAATTATTGCGCTTAGTCAACACGTCCAAGCAAGAGATAAGCCTGTCAGTGCGACCTCCCTCACACCATTCCCTGCACATAGAACTGCGCTCCGGGCTAACAGTTACGTCAGGCTCCGCCGCGGAACTGAACTTGCACTTCTCGCCAACGAGCGTCCGCACTGTAACGGAGGAGCTCTCCGTACGGGTGTCTGTCGGACGGTCGCTTGTGATACCTGTACGGTGCTATATAGAACCGCCTGTTCTGGAGAGTATGTTTGTATGAATATATTATAGTTATAGGTTTACCTCCTTTTACTTTATCTCTGACTACTCTACTTTACTGTATAAAACATCTTTGCGTGATGATGCTGTGATTTTGTCTGTCTTTAAGAGATATTTAAATCTAAAATGAAGGCGTTTTCTCGTTATATTACACAAGCCTTGGCATATATGTTTTAAGTGGAAGGGAGTTTTAAAACAAAGTCTTCAAAAATTATAAGACTCTTAGTAAGTCATTGTTGTGAATTCACCCACTGGAGGAGATGAGAGGATTATATTTGAAATATTGTTGTCATTTCTCGTTTCTGGTAAGATAAAGCGTGGAGTTGAGTGTGACACTTATGTAATTTATTAAATTTGTTTAAAATTCAAAGATTGATATACACTGATACTTACCAATTTTTAAATTTCAATATTATAATTTAGTGTTTTCTTTTATTCATGTTGAACAGTTATGCTTCCACAAATATTTTCTGACTTACACGAAGTATTGATCGCTATGGAACACGTGGACGACGTATTAGACTTGGGAGCAAAGCTGTTAGGTGACGTGCATCGGTCGCCCTTGCTACTAAAATGCAAAGAACTTCACGCTTCCTTTTTTATACTATCGGAGGACTCGTGGCAAGATTGTGACATTGAGGTTGGTGTTCAGATTTAGATTTCATTTAAATAATGTTTTTTTGAAAAAATTCACAACCGATCGGTTATGGGTTCGGTTCCCACGCGTGTGAATATTTATATTTGAATATTTTTCATTTTTTCGCCCTCATAAGATAAAGCGCAGTAATTCAGTAGTAAGCGGAGTACGGAGTATCTTGACATTATATACTTAATGTCTATCCTGTATTTCGGGATAAAAAGCATAAAGCTAAAAAAACCTTAAAAAGTTACTATGAAAATAACTTTTGACAGCACGAAGTAAAAATTGTAAAATGAAAATAATATAAATGAGAAACTTAAGACAAAGGAACACGAAAAAGTCTTTGACTGTGTCATTTCGAACTTTGTCAAATATAAAATATAACAATATATGAGTGTTGGGAAGCAATAAGAAAGGATTTCCCGAAATTCTTAAGAGACATAAAATAGGATCTTACGTTTTGTTGTCGAAACAACAGCAGGTGATGTTAGAAACAGTGTGTTAACGGTCTTAGTGTCGGAATCGAAGTTGCGCGTGAAGACCTGTGTGTGAACGTAATGTATATAAATGGGAACATTGGATATTAGTTCTAAATATTAGTAATTAAGGGGATGTCATTTGATCTTAGTAGTTATATAAGAGCAAATCATTTGAATAATAATATTGTTGGGGAACACTCATCCTGCTTTTTAACTACGACTTGAATTCCTTTTTTTGACGAATATTTAAGACAGCAATTGCCACGAGCCACAAGGGCTCTCTTTTACTCGTTGACGCTCGAATACTAGGTTGTGTTCGGTGCTACCTACTTTTCTAATACTGATGTTGTTATTATTTTTGTTTCAACATATTTTCCTTGTGTGCAAAAACATACACAAATCAACTAGACCATTAATGTAACTCTCACTTTACGAACCCCGCAGGTAGTGAACGATTTAAAGAATCCGAAAAAGCTCGGTGTCTCAACCGACTGTTTCTACCTTTTTCCTGCCAAATGGTCTGCCGACGAGAAATCGTCGTGTGCCTGCAAACAGGGAGCGGCTTGCTACTGCGGGGTGGGAGGGGGAGTGCAAGGGGAGGTCTCCGCGTGTCTGACAGACGTCGGCACTAAAGTGGCGGTGTTCCGTGTTATATCCTCTACCGCTCTTGTTCGTACTTTGCATGTCGTCGCCGATGCGTTAATGTTCCACTGTGAACATATTACTATAAAGGTATTGTAATGTTTTATTCAGCATCATGTTTTGTTTCTCATAACAAAAGTGTAGGCAGATATAACCTAGTGTGAAGATATTTTTGAAAAAAAAAACGTATAAAAATTTTAATGCAGCGGGATTCGAACCCACGCTTCTTAGATACCGTCCAAGCACTCTGACCGCTAAGCTCCTAATTCTACTACCAGCTGCGTCAAAATTCTTATACGTTTTGTTACAACTTATTTATGTTGTTAGCATCTCTGTAGAGATTTTTACAAATTTCTACTACTTAAAGATTATTAAGAAATAATTGTTTAACAAGAGTGATTGCTATTTTATTTTAATATCTACTATTTTTCAAGTGCTATACCACACTTAGGATCAGAAAACATTTATGAAATTTTCGACATAGCTGGTAATACAACCTATGGCTTAGCGATCAGAGCACTTGGACGGTACCCAAGAGGCGCGGATTTGAATCCCGCTGCGTTCAAATTTATATACGGTTTTTCAAAAATGTTATCTAATCCTAACTGTGGAAAAACACTTTAAAAAGGTAAATAGCGTGATGATATTATTCTTTTTCCTTGGTAATGAACGTAATATAAATATAATCATTCCTCTTCGAGGGTATCGCATGTACAAATGTCGTGTCTCCAGTACGACCCGGTACGTCTGTGTCACGGCGGTCTTGAATATTTAAATTTTTTAAACTAGTTTTCTCGTAGCTCAATTGGTACTTGCATTATTGACTAGAAGTTAGAGAAAGGGTTTATTAGAATTAATATCTGAAAACTATTTTAAGAAATAGTATTATAACAACACCATTATAAGAATATTTTTCATAGTGTATTTTTTCTCTTAATTGAGTCAACTGACACATTTTGGTGTTCTATAAAGCATGAATTCTTTTTCTTCGGAAAATAACTCATTACAAATTTATTAAAATTATAAATAAACTGTACATCACGTGACACTTAGGCGCACGAAAAGGATTTCGATGTCTGCGACGAGGGCAACCCCTACTGTGAATACTACTTGCACCTCGGCACTGCGTTCCCGAGCCAGACGGTTTCAGCTTCCTTTGAAATGTTGAACCACAGGTGTGTTTTGTAAAGATATAGTTAGTTTAAAGGCCTTTTAATTATATATTAAGTAAAATATTAGAAAAACGACTTCATGCCTTGTCCGGCATAGCGGAGTTAGCAGGGAGGGAGCCTAGTACTAGCATCGGTTGTAGGTTAGATCCCACTCGGGGAAATGATTATATTTAAATTAGTTTCCTTTCCTCGCTCTGGTAAGGCATAGCATGGCGGTGAGTTCCACCACTTAACACGCAATGTCTCAAGTTAGGCAGAAAGTGTCTTGACCTTATTTACGTTCTATCTACTCTGCTAAGCGAAATAAAAACGTGAACTAGCCATGCTTCTTGTATTACCCAAAGTTTATTTTTGTTTGTAATGTAAATAAATATATGAAATTTTTCTTAGATAATTTATAGAGTATATGTGTGTAAGAGATAGTCTTATTTATACGATGCAATAAATATAAAAGAGCTCGTAAATGTATGGAGAGTAAACTTGTATTAGATATTAATCTGGGAACATGAGTTATAGTCACGTGAGGAACATTCTGTCTGTACATATTTTATAAGGTTTATATTATTATTTAGTGAAAACGATACCAGCAGTACTGGTCGTGGATTCAAATTTCAATATATATATTAAAAGAAGCTGGTGGTAGTAGTGGCTAGGAACAATGAATGTAAGCCAAAACGTGGCGTTGAGCTCCGCCACTCAATACACAATATCTCCAAAGCGGCGGAAAGCGCAGTACGGAGTGTCGTGACACTAGGTTCTGTGTACCCTGCTGTATGTAATTATTAACCACTCGGAACAAGAAAAGCCGTGCTTTGTATTACCAAAACCGAGATTCTTATTTATAACTAATATAATTAAATTCCAAATGTATAATTTATTTATTTATTTCATACAATAGCGCCTTGACCTATAACTACTGTTGGCGAGCGCGAGTCTGGGGCGAGGATTTGAGTACGGGAGAGTTTATTGATAAGGTGTGTATTTTTATATATATTTATATAAAGAAGGAACTTGCCCTTTCCTAAAACCGTGAAGCTAAACATTTCTGTGTTGTATGGTCACTGTTATTATTGCAAACATTTGCTTTGCGTGTCAGTATATTATCCAATTTATTATATGTACGTATTAATTTATATGTACGTATTAATATTTCGTAGCTAGAGCAATCGCAAAGTGAGTTACCGATGTCGGTAACAGACGCTGAGGGTGTCCTCACGCCGCGCACCGCTCGCCTGCAAAGTGTGCAAGGGAACTCCGGTACTGAGCTGACCACACAGCGCGCTGTAGTCATGTACGAACAATTAGTTCCATACCTTCACACTTTCTCCCTATTTATGTCATCAAGAAAGCCCGAAGTTTAGATTTGAATGGTGAATGAACTCAGCTCCTCGTTATATTTTACTAGAATATTATATTATACGTGATCGGGCGTGGGTTAAATTTCCACTAGGGGAAGTGATTATATGTATTTAAATTATTTAAATATCCTGGTAAGAAAAAGCGCGGCGTTGAGTTCTGCCACTCAACACGTAATGTGTTTAATTTGGCGGAAAGTAGAGTACGAAGTGTCTTAAGACTAGGTACTTCCTGTCTACTGATTATAGTATCACCATTCTCACAATCAAGAAGTGAATCTGCTACTATCGCGTTTACAGTCACAAACTTGATCTACTCCGCTACATTGAGAACTAATTAATTGTCTTTTTTATACTAAAAATTTTTAAAGAAATTATTTAACCACTACCCGTATTTAAAATGTTTTCGAATAGGTTAATACTTAAAGACATCCCAAAGGAGAGCCTTCCAAGTGACCACGAGCTTATAATTGTAGACTCCTACATTGTAAGTGAAGACGCTATTCCGGGAGTGACTGAGGTACTGCACTTGTGTTTTACGTCTATAAGGAATTAATTAATGACAAATACCAAGAGTAGAGACACTCCGCTTCTAATTCCCGCTCTTTTTAAAGATAATTAGATACTAATTAGAAAACTAAATAGAAAATAGTCTGTGATCTGGAAAATACTATACAAGTATATACATTATTATTATAAAGTAAAAATTACACTGATTCGAATAATTTTTTTTAAGAAAGAATAAAAATAGAATTTACAGTTTTTACACGTAACTGTCAGAGCGGAGTAAATATCAAGGTACTTTGTTTTTATATTTCTTACTTCAAGACATTGTCGAGTCATGGAGCTCAACTACGCTACGCGGGTAATGGCTACCACCAGACTGGAGAAATGAAAATAATTTCGGAGGCCCTAAATTTGCTAATATTCCTAAACAATTTATTTTCTAATTATAAGTTTTATATTATTTTCAACAGAGTTGGTCACGTGAGGTGTGCTCAGTGGTATACGCTCAAATGGAGGTGAGGTGGGAGGTGGTTCCCATAAAATTTATTCTAGACCCACCATTAATCAGACTGTCTTGTTCTCGAAGGTTTGATATAGTTTTGTATCTATTTTCGACTATGTGAGACTCACAGGAGGCACAAGCCGAGGTTCATATCCCAGCTTGTGTGCACCGCTTGTAGTGGGGGACTTGCCTGTCCGGAACAGGCCTATTGGCATCGGGTGGGTACGAAACTGGGATCTCGTCTCCACCGGCCGGGACGGTGTGAGACGTATGCGTTTGGGAGTGTGTATGACTTTACCTACGTATATTAGGTCGTTATGAAGTAGGAGTAGTTATGACTACCCACTTTGAAATAATTAGACAAATTCAAGATACAACCTCGTATACAACAAAGCTGAGACTAGAGTTACATAGAGGTTTTATAATTGAATCCAGTTCACCGCATCTTTATCCTTTATAAAGATGTATTGCTTAGAATAAACTTCTAAAATAATTATTATAAATAATTTGCTGATGATTTTTTTTTTGATTTTACTATTTCTAAGGATTTGGAAACATTTTATTTTACAAAAATATTAAATATAATTTTAGTTAATATGTATTTTAAATATGATTTCTAATCCTTAGTGTAGAATAAAGTTTTAACAATAGAAAGATATTTAATAAAATAAAATTCTTAGAGATAATCTCTGAGTAGCAGAAATTTAATAAATGTCTTTACAAAGATGCTAACAGCCTGAATAAGTAAATACAAACGTATAGGAGTTTTGTCGCAGCCGGATTAGTGGTCAAAGTGCTTGTACTATTTTTAAGAGGCACAGGTTCGAATGCCGCTGCGTTTAATAATTGTTACACGATATTAAAATTGTTTACTTTTTCTTACTTTAATTCTTAGATTAAAATCACTAACTATACCACTTAAAGTGACGCAACTCTACGGTGTCCAAGCTATAGAGACGAAATTTGAGTCTACTGGTGATTTACTGCTTTTGGATCCGAAGAACGTGGTCACTACCACTTTTGTATTACCTCTAAAAGTAATAAATGAAACAGAAACCGACGTCATTACGTAAGTAACGGAACGAACGAAATAGGTTTAGTTTGTACTCGGTAGAATATTTAAAGACGCCAGGGTTACGCGAAAGCGCAGTGTTGAGTTACGTCACTAAATCGGGATATTTCAGATTCGGGTTGAATGTAGAGGACGGACTTCCTTGATACTAGGTAGTCTCTTACTAACCTGCTATATATACCTCTAAGTGTAAAGCTGCGTTTTATTGAAAATATTTTAGAATCAATGGTGAGATAGCATAAAACAAAATACTCCGTTGGATCAAGAACTAATACTCAGTATTGCAAACTATGTTAAGGACGTTTGAATTTACCTTCACAGCCTACAAATATTACACCGATAAGAGTAAATAATTTACATTAAATATGTCAATATAAGTATTAAATAAAGAAATACTACACCAAACGCCATAATGACGCAGTTATTAAAAGATATATACACGATCATTGTGGGTTCGATATCCACTCGAACATTTATAGCTTAAAATATGTTTATTCCAGTTATCTGTCGTGTTAATACTACGAAGAGATATAACATACACATTATTTAACATATTATAACATAAAGTTATTCTTTTACCAGGCTAACTTCTCTCGGCGGTGAGTGGTCGTCGTCCTGTACAGTAGAGTACAGGCGCACCGCGAGGTGTCTGTCTCTAAGCCCCGCCGTCACGTGCTTGCGCACGCGCAGCCCCGACGACCGCGTCTGCGCCAAGTTTGAGTTACACAATAATACCTACGAGAATGTAATATGTTTTACTTTACTTTATATATTTTTTATGTATCTTAAGTAGGTGGAAAGTGTTATGACTCTCTTGTTTAATATAATAATATTTGTTCGATTTATAATTACAAATGACTTGCTCTTCCACAATTTCATTGAGATGGGTGTTAATATAAAAGATCAGTTTGTAATTTAGATTTGCTTTATTATAATTTGGTAACAAACGTTTTTTAATACTTAAATTCATTGATTCACTCATTATTCCAAAAATTGTGCTAATCTTTTTATTTTGTTTTGTGTTTCATTATAATATGTCACTAATAAACACACCCTTTTTATCGAATTCACGCTTTGCCCCGCATAGTAGTCAGACACAACCTATTATTGACAACCAAGACACTCTATTGACTGCTTTCAAACAAAAATCGAGACATTTATCAAACGATAAATGACAAACTCAACGCCACCATTTGTCTTACCACAGTGCAGAAACAAAATTATATTTCAAATATAATCATTTTTCTGAGTTTGAATCGAACCCACAACCAGTCGCGTGATACTCACACGTGACACACTGCACCAATATGTTCTCTTCATCGGATTATTTTTTACTTTATTAAAAAACAGGAAGTTTTTAATCAATCACTCGGAACCTTTTATGTAAATTCATCAACTACTCAAAGACAATTGGACCGATTTGGAAAGTTGTTTTGTTCGTTTCCTTTGGTCTTCTGGTTAGAAGCTGTTCATGGTCCGACTGTAGTAGACTCTCGTTTTGAATTTCTTTTTGCCATTTTCTTTAGCTGAACTGGTACTCCACCTGCTATCTTTCTGAGCCCGCACCGGCGTGCTCGGACTTCTGTGCGACTATTCCTCAAAACGCTTGTCGATGTCCGATACTAAAGCCTTCAAGTGGTAATATTGTGCATGGAGACACTCAACCATTGCAATATACCATAACGACTCCTGAAGTAAGTAAACTTTTGATTAGATGTTGTTTATTTTCAAAAATCAGCCCCTAAAAGATTAAAATAATGGATGATAGTTTGTTTGTCTGGTAATTTGGATTGGGTTTCACGCGAACAAAGTCGCGGGAAAAAAGCTAGTATTCTATATAAATGCAGCCAAATCTAGTTAATGACGAAACAAGGTGCTTACAAAGCATAATAAACAAATAATTACTAAATAACCTGAATATATGACATATGTAACAAAGTTATTTAAACAAATTTATGGCAAATATTTTAGTATCATCGGGTTTTTAGATTTTTTCCAATACGTTTATAAATCGCTGAAATCAAAGACTTTATTTTCCTAGACAGAAGGATGTTTCACAACCATCGTTCAAGTGAAAGCACCAGACAGACTATCAGCAAGTAGCGCTGCTCTCCTTTGGTATAGAGTCATGGCGCCACATCTAGTACTACGCGTTGTGCCTTGTCAAGGAGATTGTATGTTATTTTTTGGCTTCTCGTTTTTATCCCACATATTAGGTTAGACCGGAAGAGTGTCAAGACACTCTGTACTCCGAGACTGCGTTTTCAGCCGTGAAATTTAACGCCACGCTTTGTCATACCAGAACGAGTAAGGAAAATAGTTAAAATAAAATCTTTCCCTCTAGTGGGAATCGAACCCATAACTGATTATGTCTACAGTCAGACGCTTTAAGCATCTACTTTACTTTTTTTATATCATATATAATTTAACATAAAGCTTGAATGTTTCATTTTATACTATATAACTACGTATTTAGTACATATATCTATTTGTTCAGTTCAGTTCAGTTACATATGGTCAGCTCTTCGATGTACGCCCGAATATGAAACATATGTTAAGTGGCGGAATTCAACACCGCATTTTGTCTCACCAGAGCAGAAAAGTAAAAATAAATTGAATATAATATCCAACGAGCCACTTGTAGAGTTAGACGCTGTCTCACGATATGTTCAATAGGCGATTTATGTGTTTGAATAGAAATCAGATACCGTCGAGATAATCATATAGCGTACCGTTTCTAAGACGTTATGTATTACATATAAATGACTAATAGTATACATGTATAGGTGCAGTTGGCACACTAGACCGAGGTGTGGGAGTGCGCCAGTACAAAGGCGTTGCGGTGTTGCGTCCGCAGTCTTTACGAAATGGAGAACGTATTTGCTGTCGACTCCACGTGTGGAATATTACACCTATCGCTACTAAGGTGATGTGGGAGGACAGTTCGGGTAATAATATATTTATTATAATATTATAATTTAAAAACGACAGTATTCTAATAAATTTTGAATATTCTTAAACAATTTCTATTAAAAGGAGCATGATTAAATTTTTCTCGTTTTGTTCATTGTACTGACAAGAACATGAGGTACATCCTTTGAAAATAATTATTGATGTTCATGTTAATTTTTTTTTCTTTTAATTAAATAAAACATAATTTGCAAACTGAAAATATGTACATTTTTATGTATTTTAATGATAATGTCAATTGTTAAAATGTTTTATTTCACTTTACAGAGGATAATGATATTTTAAATATTAAGTTTGTACCGAATGAGTTCCAGCTGGAAGGCTATTCTGAAGCTAAAATTACGGTATGAATTTACAATAAATATATGTATGTTTGTCTCTCGAGTATTTTTTTTCAATTTCTGTTTTCAAAAATACAAAACATGATGGTCATAAAGAACCTCGTTTTAAGCAAGACACTTCGTCTATAAATTTTCACTTGAATTCAAGATATTGCGTATTGCGGAATTTAACGCCGTACTGTGTCTTGCCAGCGCAAGGATATAAAAATAATTTACCCCAAGTGGATATCTAAGTCACAACCATTCGCGTTTACAGCCAGACGCTGTCCTACTTCGCCACGATGACCACTATGCGAGAATGGCATGTATTACGTATGTATTACTTAATAAACAAAGGAATAATTTATATATACAGGTTCTATTAGAGGCGCGGCGTGTCTGTGCCCGCCGGGTCGCAGTGCGTCGCGCTGTAGTTGCGCACGCGCATCCCATATACCTTCTCATTGATACAGCGATAACTGTATGTATTATGTTTTATTTTTATAGGTAATATATAGATTTTCTTTTAATTTAATGTATTATATAAAATGTAAAAGACAACGTTGTAGCGTAGTGAATAAGTATGTGTCTATATTAATATTAGCGGGTTCGAGTAACACTGTCTTATAAGTTTCCCTGATATGTGTAAGATAAGCGTGAAAATAGATCTAACAAGCGAAAAACTTTAAATGAAGAGAATTAAAGAAATATATCCTAAATATAATTAGAAGTAAAGAGATTATACACTACTTTAACAAGAGTGTAAGATTATATGATATCTAAAAGGTAATATTATGAACTGAATAATTTGAGCTCAAGAAGATCTCTGTCTGAATATAAAATATAACGCTGGTAGTAGTATAGCCGGTATATTTTAATCCTCAAAGTAACAGATAACAAAGAGATATATTTTATTAAAAACGCTTTCTTTTACGAACTGGTATATGTGTAATTTATGACAGACTGAGCCAAATCTGATTTGATTTTCGAGATTAGATCAATACAAACAAACATAAATTACAATTTAGAAAATAAAACAGAAAATGTAATAAATACTTAATTTAATGTATTATTTTGTTATTTCATAGGGTGTAGAAGTTATCGTAGAGTTTCCTCTAGGAGGTGACGAACGGACAGATTCTTTTGTGACTATGAAATTGATACAGGTAAGTGCTATATATATTTTTATAACCTATAACGTCTGATTGTAAAAGCAATCGCCTGTGGGTTTGATTCCCACTCGCTGGAATGATTATATTTCAAATATCTAAAATTTCTCGTCCTGTTAAGACAAAGCGTTGCGGTTGAGTTTCGCCACTCAATTCGCAATTTCTTGAATTCGGCGGAAAGTTAAATACGGAGTGTTTTGACACTAGGTACGTCTTGCCCATCCTGATATGTGGAATAAAAGCGTCAAGCTAAAAATAATAATAATGGTAATATATTTTAAAATACAAAAATAAACAATTTAATAATAGTTGACTTTGTGAAAGTTAAAATGTATTATCAAGCAATATCCTCAAAGATTAGTAGATACAGTATTACCATAAAGGACGCCCTCACCCAAGTGTGGTCCTTGTCTAACTCCACATTCACATCTTCTTGGGCTGTATATACTCTACAAGCCTCTATATTGTGCCTAAACTACATTTACATATCCCGCAACAACGATCGTAACTCCTAAAAGCTGGACATGTTTATTCACTTACCTTCGTACTTATTACGTCCACTCTCTAAGCCCCTTTATGCAAAAGACTAATAAATTCTTTAGATAGGATTTAGATTATATGAAACGACTGCTTTTTGCTTATATTATTGTATTTATCATTGGAAACAGGTATAAATATACATTTATAACAAACAAAATAAGCCTGAATTGCTTTTGAATATGCTTGTAAGTAATTCGTTTCCGCGTCGTTCTGTTCAAATAATTTTAGATTTTGCTGATATTTTCTGGAAATCGTAAACGTATTTAAAATATTTTTGACGTCAACGTAATCGTTACTGAGTTTTATTTATTTAATTATGTACAGAATATATTTTTTCTTTTAAATCGTGGCGTAGTACGACAGCGTCTGACTATAAACGCGATTGGTTGTGGGTTCGATTCTCACTCGGAGAAATGTCTTTAAAATTTATTTCTATTTCTTCTCTATGACAAAGCGCGGCGTTTAGTTCGCAACTCGACACGAAATACAGTCATTTGTATATACTAGGGTAGTCGCTATATTAGGTTAAACTTAAAGCTAGAAATTTAAATAAAAATAGTAAATTTTGCTCATAAATACTTTGAAATAAGTATTCCAATAAACAATTTCTTAATAATTTCAAAAACATTCAGCTCCCATATAACTATTCCGTGTAAACAACCATAAGCCTCAACCCACAATACAATTGCATCCACTCCGTACTGTCACACACACAGTCACTACGGGGTCAGACCAAACAACTCGGATCCGATTCTATTTTAATCGGTCTCAAAGGTTGCAATCAACGAGCTTTTGTTGTTTTAACACTTGAAGCGAAAGCTTAAAGCTTCAATGGATTGATTGTAGAGTAAATTAACTTAGAGTGTAATTTTTCTTCTCTTTTATATGTTATTTTATATTTTATTTTAGTGGATTTACAGTTTACGGGTGGTCTAACCACTATTATGTATAAAACGTCTTTCTTTCTTTAGCGTGTATAAAATGTTTCAATAATGTGTTGGTTCTTTTCACAGAAAGAGCATACAGCAGAAGTGCCTCCCGATGCTATGACTGCATCAATAGATGATATGTTTGCAAAAGAAGATTTCAAAAGAACTATACAAAAAGGTATGCAACTATTATACATTTATATTTAGGTTACATATTTCACGGTTCTTATTTGAATTTCATATATTTGGGGTATATTTGAGTGTACCTACGGTACTGGGTTCATATCTCACTGAGTAAATAATAGGAGATATTACCTAATTTATTTAGATTCACGCCTATTATCCCGCAAAGGTAGACGGGTAGTACCATCGAGACCCTCCGTAACCTGCTTTCCGCCGAATTTAGACGAGTATTGAAATTCAACGCCACGCTTTGCCTTACTAGAGCGAGAAAATATAAAAACGAAATAATACCTTTCCCTCGAGTGAGAATTAAATGTTACTAAATATTTAACACAAAATAAACATTTTGCTAAATTTAAAAATATATAAAATTGCAGGATTTGTTTGTATAATTAAATTAAAATTACACATATGGTATGTGTATAGTTAGTGTTTTTTACAATTTCACCAAAATAACATTTTTTTTACAATTTTTATCTGTCTGCCTACTGATTTGTTCCGGCAAACCTCTACAATGGCTAAACTGATTTTGATGACAATTTCACTGGCAGTTAGCCGATATAATAGGAAGTAACTTAAGCTTGTTTTAAAATTTTAATATAAAGTTTCATAGATGTTGAACAGCTTGAAAAAAATCTTAATATCATAATATAATCTTATAGTTAACAAGCTAAATTTGATTCAGTATTAGTAAGTCAGTTTCTCGCAAAACGTGATTGTTCGGGTTACTTTGAGTGAACTCGGTTACAAGTGTTCAACCAGCGTAAACGGATTCCATTGACAGCTGAAATATTTACAGCTTTGAGTTCAAAGTAGTCTATGAACGGGTATTTGTCTTGCTTGGTCTTCGTAGATAGTTTACTGCTTTGCTTTGTGTTTTTATTCTACAGGAATATAGGTCTAATAAATAAAAATGAAGCTATCCTGAAGAATTGAGAATAATCCGATTGTACGTGATTCCTTTTTTTAACGAGTGTCTTACTCTGAAAGTTTCCTTATCTCTCTGCAATGCAAGTTCCACCCGCCCGGTGATTCTGTGGCGTGCTATGGATTTTTTTAACTATAATTGTTTTTCTTTTAAGTAAACGCTTTAAATAATTATATTTGTAAAGTTAATACTATTATTAAATATATCAAAAGTAGGTAAATTACAGTTTGAAAATTCCGATGAAGATTCTTGAATTCAAACTAGAGATAAAATAGATCTTAATACATACTCTACTATAATACATACTCTACTATAATATATATTCTACTATAATATATATTCTACTATAATACATACTCTACTATAATATATATTCTACTATAATACATACTCTACTATAATACATACTCTACTATAATATGCTACTATAATTTATCTTGCCAAAATCTGCAAAAAATCATTTTTTATTTAGAATGTAATCATTACCCCGTTAGGGATTTGAACCCACGACCAATTGCATTTCCAGTATGTGTAAGTGTCCCACTGCGACTCTGGCCTCGGTTAGTAACATATCAATACTATAATCTCCATATCTATTACCTTCAATGGCACTTAAAGACCATTTAGTAGTCATTTAAGTTAACTGGAAATGTCTTCTGGGATAGTATTTCAATATTTTATTACCAAATAAACTTGAGGCTGGTCGTGGCGCAGTGTGACAGCGTCTGACTGTAAACGCGATCGGTTGTGGGTTCGATCCCTCCACTCGAGGGAGTGATTATATTTAAAAATTATTTTCACGTACTCACTCTGGTAAGACAAAGTGCGGCGTTAAATTGTACCACTTAACAAACAATGTCTCGGATTCGGTGAAAAGCGAAGTAAGGAGTGTCTTGACACTAGGTACCTTTTGTCTACCCTGCTATGCGGGATGAAAATGTGAAGCTAAAAACAAAAAAAATACAAAAATAAACTAGAAGGCTTTTCGCGTTTATTTCACAGAAGTAGCTCAAAGCAGACTTATAATCAACTTTAAACTTAGTTAGGACAATCTTAGCCTTAGATATTCCTTTGCTATTTAAATTGATTTTTATTTTGTATAAAATAAACCACCGAGTACATCAAATGACGTATGTAACTTACAATAATATAGATGTATGACTGAAAACGTGATCGGTTGTGGGTTCGATACCCACTCGGGAGAATGGTTGTATAACATTATTTTTATTTCCTCGCTCTCTCAAGACAAGGCACGGCGTTGAGTTTCACCACTTAACACACAATGTCTAGAATTTGGCGGAAAGCGGAGTGCGGAGTGTCTTGAGACCAGGTAGTTTTTGTCTACCCTGCTATAAGGCAGCGAGAAGCTTGTAAATCCCACTTTTGTAATATACAAAGGGAAGTATAATCATATTGTATTCTCTTGGGGATATCGTTGACACACTGAGCTCTATGACTCCATTTTAAAGCAATTAATGTACTAAACGTAGTAAATGACAAATATTGAAACAACCTCTCCTTGTTTCGTCTTGGTGGTATAATACACAAGGTCATCGACAAAGAAAAAAACAGCTTTTTAAATTCTTTCCTTTGATCGACAAAATATTGTTACCGTTTTACTAAAGTTCAGTTCCGAATTGAAAAAACTGAAGGGCTTTAGAACTTACTCTGAGTTATATTTACATATAAATATATTATCTCTATACCCACAGTCTACAGATAAGCACAAAAGAATCGTGACCATAGAAAATGGTTTTTAATCATCGTCATCGTCATCGTCAGCCAATTGCAGTCCACTGCTGGACATAGGCCTCCCCAAGTTTTTAATATTGAAATATAAAATATATTTTAGAAAATATCTGCGCTTGTAAGAAGAAGTTGGTGTACATTCCTCCGGTGAAGAGACCTGCGCCCCCGCGAGAGGAACTCGACTATGTGCCTGTTGAAATTAGTATGTAGAGAAAATTTTATTCAAATAAGTTTGAGCATTTTTACCCCCAAAATAAAATAAATATGAATAAATATAGGTAGATAAATTAATTTAAATAAATAAAGCATATGTTCTTGTAATTCTAGTCAAAGCCTCGTAAAGGCGTTATTAGTTTAATGGTTCCAAATATTATCTAGTGCTGTCTCGTGTCATACAAAGATATGTTTGAGTGATTTGTTTATAATAAAACAACATTGAGTATTAGTCCTAATTGGTAATAATTAAGGGGCCGTTATTTGATATTAATACTTATATGTTAAAGGAAGTCACTTGTATAGTAATATTATTAAAAAAATATCTGTTATCTTTTTAAGTACACTTTGTATTCTAACAGAATTATAAACGAGTAAATAGAAAAAGATTAAACTGAAGAAAGTCCGTTATTTAAAGTAAAAGTGTAGGTATTAAGAGGTTATCTCTAGTGTCAAGACACTCCGTTGTCCACTATCAGCAAATTGGAGATATTGCGTGCTGAGTGTCAAAGTTCCACGTCCACTTTGTCTTCAGGGATAGATGAATGTAAATAACACAGTTTCACTGAGTGGCACTCGAACCCGCATCCACTCCCAACTACAGCTAACGTTGCCCCACGGCGCCACGTGACACACTTCCTCCTCGACAGTACACACTCCTCCCCTCACGCGCGTCTGTCGCTGCACCTACTGCACGAAGCCGATACTTCCGGAACAAAGCGAGCCGTATTGCATACAATTCAAACAAGTACCTAAAAACACAGGTAAAGTGGGTTTATTGTTATTATTTAGAGTAATTTTAATTGATTTAGTATGAAAATTAAAACAAATCTTTATCTCTACATAGTTTAATATTGTTATGTTTTTGGGATATACACAATACACTGGCTTTTGTTTGTATGTATGACTGTATGTGTGACTTTATGTATGTATGCATATAGGACATTTATATTGTGTGAATATCATAATAACAGTTTAAACTAATAATTATCAAAGTATTTTTTTTTATTATTAAAAGCAAAAGCAATCAATTTCAATATATATAAACAAAGTGTACAAGTCCTATTCCTCGGTCGTCGTGCGTCGTTAACGCACTGCGCCATGTCGTTATTAGTATTTAGTTCCTTTTTAAAATTTATTTTACATGTCGTTGCCTTTTCAAATTATTATTTTAAATAACAAAATTACCCATTTGTGACTAATCTTCTGGAATTCGACGGATAGTTCCAAATTCCATTCTTCCAGTAAAAAGCTATTTTAATTATTTTAATTATAAAAACTCTAGCTGAAATCAGGTCAACATGACCCAGCGACATCCTCGTAGTTATTGTCACGTCATTTGCGCTAAGTCGAACAATAATATGTATGACAGCATGACGTCATGTTAAAAACAAAACTACTAGTACTAATTTCCATATATTTTTGAAGTAATTCCCTAAACGTGTTTAAGATTACAGTACTAAAAGAACGCCGAAAGAGCGACGAAATTCTTATACGTTTGTTACAATTTATTTATGTTGTTAGTATCTCTATAGAGGTACCCAAAGTCTGCTGCTCAAAGATTTATCTAAGAAAGTTCTGTCGTTTGGCAAAAGGGAATATTTTATTAAATATTTTTCTACTTTTAAAGTTTATTATCAAAAGTAGACTTAAATATAATAGTTTCATTTAAAATATGAAAAAAAATTACTTAAAAATATTTAAAGGTATAAAATATAGGTTTCTAGAGGCCGGTCGTGGCGCAGTGGGACTGCGTCTGACTGTAAACGCGATCAGTTGTGGGTTCGATCCCACTCGGGAGAGTGAATATATTTAATTATTTTCACTTCCTCGCTCTGATAAAAGACAAAGTGCGGCGTTGAGTTCCACCTTGCAACACGCATTGCAACTCGAATTCTGTGTAAAACGAGGTACAGAGTGTCTTGACACTAGGTAGGTTTTGTTACTACCCTGCTATGCGTGATATAAGCGTGAAGCTAAAATATATGTATATATTTATATAATGTTTCTATCATAATATAAGTACAAAAGTATTTTCCAATAACTTTATTATGATTCATGATATAATTCCTGTTAACTTTCTAGAAAATGATACGATAAGACATAGAGACTCTATTAAATAAACGTTGTTACAGTATGCTCTCGCACTGTGGTTCTGCGGAATGAAGGAGGAATTTCAGCGCGTTGGAGAACAGCAGTGCGACACTGGCCGGGAAAGACTGTTACTAAAGGTTATGATTCTTTATAAATTGTAAAGTAAACAACGGAGTGTTTTAACACTGGGGCTTATTTTCTTGTGTTAAATACATAGAATTTATATATTTAACATGAGGCCAGCCGTGGTGCAGTACAGCATCTGATTTTTGTAGGTTCGCATCGTTCGGGTATTTTAATTATTTTCATTACCACGCTCTTTACATGAGTTGTGCCGATCAATAGAAATGTTTCGAGTTCGGTGGTAAGGGGAATATGGAGTGTCCTAAGACTAGGTACTTCCTGTCTACTCTACTATGCGGTATAAAATTTTAAATCAAAAAACATAAAATATATATTATAAATATCTTATTTAACAAAAATCACTCATAGATTTCTTCATAGATATTTTATTTCGTAATTTAGTACATTTCAAATTTAGACGGACTCGTGAATGAGCGAGCTCTATCAGCAGATCTCAAGTTGAAATACGAACGATGAAAGATGCCTCGAACTAGAACTGTAATTATAATATAAAAGCACTTTCAAAGAAACTTATTTCAAATAATTGTAAATGAAATTATTTTAAATTAATCTTGAAAAACAAACATCTTATCATTTGACTCAATAAATAATTTGCAAACCTTGGCCAATGTTAAAAGGGGAGTAAAAGCTTACTTTCAATTGTTAGTAAAAGAAGTAAGAGTTTAAGTGTAGTCTATAATAATAAAAACAAAAATATATTTTACTTAGATATTCCTTTTTGATTTGATAACAATTTTTAGAATTATATAATGATTGAAAAAGCGGCTTTACGCTTTCTGCCTTCCCTTCTTCCCTTCTTCCCTTCGTATTGCAGGGTAGTCAGGGAGAACACACTGTCAAGACTCTCTATTGACTGTTAGCGAGAGAAATCGAGGTATTGCCTATTAAGTGGTGACCTCTATGCCGCTTTTTACCATAGAGCGGAAATCACAGTACACCGTCCGTCCGTCTTGGGTTCGATACCCACCTCAGTAAATATGTCAGTAAACCATAGAAACAAATAAAAAAACTAATATTATTTAACTCTAATGTGGGATGTGAAAAGAGGAAATTGGAGAAATGAAATAACGCTTTTTCATAGAGAGGCCACCGTGAGGCAATGAGACACTGTCTGATTGTAAACGAGATTGGTTGTGATTATTCTCCTCGGGGGAATGATTATAAATAAAAAGATTATTTTCATTTCTCCGCTCTTTGGCCTAAAACGTGGCGATGAGTTCGTCACTCAAACGGATATCTTAATTTCACGTGAAAAATGAAGCCTGAATCTTTTGTTTTTTACATAAAACACTAGACATATTACATAGAAGTATGTAGTACTTTAACACTAGTCTTTGCGAGAAATCAGAAGTAACCTTAAAATAATACTAAAAAGTACTTCTAAATCATCGTTACTTACAACGTGACAGCAATAAATCAAAAGAAACGAGTTCTAACGGAGGTAACGGGCGTTAACAGTGTTATAAATCATTGCGATATAAGGAGGGTGTAACGATTTCTTATTTCTTGTACAGGAAGTTATTTATTATAGAAACCAGTTATCGAAAAACTGCAACCTTCTCCTGTAAGGAGACGGGATAGAATACAATTTCTATCCACTTCTGGATAGCATCCCGTAAGAGGCGGGTATCCCAGAAATTTGGTGGTAGGAGGATAAACCTCCGACTGCCTCGGGACCACTTTCGTGACGTTCCGCTACAATGTTATGTAAGCCAGCTTTCTCTATTTCCACGCATCTTTTCCCTCACAGTATCCACTACACTCCTTCTTCTCCTCTTACTCCTCTTACAGTTCTGACTGCCGAGGCCACTACACTATCTTTTCCATTCTAAGGTCGGCAACGTATCCACAACTCCAATATCGTGGATGTTCAAGGATGGATGGGCCAAGGTGATCATTTACCATTAGGTGCCCCTGTATGCTTGTTTGCATCCTCTTTTTATATAAATACCTTTAAAAGAAAAACAAAACAATATATATAAATATAATTATATATAACTAGTAGCCCTGTTATGTTTCTATCCCTTCATACTCCGCTTACATTAGCAATTGTATTTTAAATATATGGTAGCAGTTTTACACTTCAGACCCTCTTGGCGCAATGGTACAGTGTCTGACTGTAAACGCGATCAGTTGGTGGGTTCGATTACTACTCGAGGAAACGATTATATTTATTAATTATTTTTATTCGTCCGCTCTGGTTACAACAACATAACGCATTCCCACGTAAATGTTGGGTTCGCTACTTGTCACACAATGCCGCAGTCACCAAAGTATCTTGACTCTAGGTTGTTTCTGACTATCCTTCTCTGTAATGCTCGCGCTGTAGGTGTGCGTGCTAATATTGTGTAGTTTGGTTTTATTGGTTTTTATAATATGTAACTTGATAAATGTACATGATGATGATGATGATGATGATGATGATATGAGAAATTAAATTAGCTTGTTTTTTTATTTAGTTCAACTAACTAAATGTAATAAAAAATATTTGAGTTTCGTGATTATTACACATTTTAAATGACGGTCAGATGAAATCGTTGATTACTTTCATAATTAATGTTACTTAAAACTGTTTTTATTACCGCTTGTATTTTAGTATTTGAAAATAATGTTTCCTAACCGACATTTCGCAGTAGTGTGTGGTCACAGGCAGACCGATACTTGACTCAATGTAATCCATTTAAAATAATTCTTTTACAATAGTTTTAATAGTTAATATAGTTTTGAAAATGAGGAGAAATCGTAAAGTTTTTTGAGTTAAGTTTTTTGAATTAGTAAATAAATATTTTATTTTTATTTAGTAAAACTCGTGATTTTTTTTCGTAGATTTTGTTACAACTACTTATTAAGGACAAAAAAACCGATTAAAATTTTTCCCGCATAGCATTGTAGAAATAGCGCAGTTAATCTGTTTTATATATATATATATATATATATATATATATATATATATATATATATATATATATATATATATATATATTTATATACATAAATCTGTCAAGTTGTGTCTAGACACTAGATTGTCTCCCACTACCTTTCCATATGGGATGAAAGGTAAAGCTGCTTACAGTACTATTATATTGTCAACATTCTACCGTTACTCTCTAGTAACTGATACACAAATACCGTCTCGTGTATTTCCGCAACTCCCCACTTTGGGAGCACCGTGGCTGTTAATAGGTCATCGTTAAGAGCTACTGCCTTCCCTTGTTTCCTTTTTCCAGTATCTTAAGTATCCCTAAGGTGATTGACCTCTGTAATGAAGGGCAATTATTTTGTATAAGTACGGGAGAGCTCGTATATTTTATTAGGTTTTAGTAAAACGCAATTTATTTTGGATTCCATTCCTAATCGGGGAATGATTAAAATTGATTAAAATTGTGGTGTAGTGTTTGACACTCAACATTTGGTCCGAATATCAGGTGAAAAGTAGTCAACGGAGTGTCTTGACACTAAGTTTCTTCTCATTAACCAGGTACTTGAGCTGCTTATATAATAATTATCTATGACGTACTACTTGTATTAAAAAAACACACCACTTGGCAAATCTCAAAGAAGTATTCGGGTCAAAGAACACGTCTTAAGTTTTTAGAACGCCATGTCTGAGTGTATAAAATGTATTTATGTATGTATGTATGTACATGTGTATGTGTATGTACATACAAGTCGCCTCGCTTAGCCACTACCGGAAGGGTGTTCCTTATTTTCTAAGTCCCCGTTGATCTTAGCCTTTATGAACTTTCAAAGCTCTTCTATTGTATCAAATCTTAGTATTATTAACTTTGTTGCTTACTTTAATAAGAGCTTCAGGATAGTGGATTCAAAAAGTTTTAAAAGTTTATGTAGTAAGTAAAAGCTTGATCTTTAAGTTTTGAAACTTTTCTACTGGTCTCAGAACTTGGAACTTGTCATTGTAGCATGTTGAAATACTTTGAAATGCATTATCTCGTTCTTACGAGCTTTATAACCGATGATTTAGCTCTTTCAGTTCGCATTCCTTCCAAAGGTAGGCCCAGTATCTGACATTTACTTGAACTGTACCAAATATTAATATTGTAAACTACTTCTCGCCTGCCATTTTGATATGAAATATTATGGAGTTTAATGATGTTTAATATTTCAATTGAATTGGCCTGTCGTGGCGCAGTGGCACAGCGTCTGACTGTAAACGCAATCGGTTGTGGGTTCGTTTCCCACTCGGGGGAGTGATTATATTTAAATTATATTCACTTACTCGCTCTGGTACAAAACAAAGTGCGGCGTTGAGTTCCCTCACACAACACGCAATGTCTTGAATTCGGTGGAAAGCGAAGTACGGAGTGTCTTAACTCTAGGTCCTGTCTACCCTGCTATGCGGGATAAAAGGGTGAAGCGACAAAAATAAATGGAAATGTAATTGTAACACAGAAATGATTTTTTTAAGTTTGTTATGAAAAACAATTATAATTTCGTACTAATTTGAGAGTCTTTAAATCTCTTTAAAGCGGACGCAACGCAACATCCTTTGTTACAAAACTTCTACAACTCTAGCTCTATCTTTGTCCAGTTTCTAATTTATATATAACTCACGAATGATTCCACGTGTCATGTGTGGTTGCATGTGCACCCAGCACATGCGACGTCCAGCGTGCACTATGGGCTCAACAATCATTTGTAACTAACATCAGACACGTTTAATTCCCACTCTACGGTCGCTGCTACACGCAACGTATACGTACGCGTGTAACCCAACGCCGCGACCGCTTTGCCTCTTTATTCTAAGCATCTGATATCTTTTAAGATATTCATTTCAAGGAAATGCTGTAATGATCAATGTTGCTCTACTTTAAGTACTCAACGTGTCGTCTCAACACAGTTATTAACGTAAATATAATGTTGATTTGTTTCATATGGCGTTGGTAATAACGTATTGTTTATGAAATAAGATAAAAAATAATTAATACGTGGAGTCTTCTTTTTGGACTCTTTTTAAAAATTTACAATTTTTACGTACATTTTTTTAATTATATTTTAGCTTCACGCTTTCATCACGCATAACAGGGCAGACAGAATGTACCTAAATTTGAATTCAAATTCGAGACATTGCGTGATGAGTGGTGGAACCCAACGCCGCACTATCTATTATCAGAGCGAGGAAGTGAAAACAATAATAAATATAATCACTCCGCCGAGTGTAGATCGAACCCACAACCGATCGCGTACAGTCAGACGCCGTCCCACTGCGTCACGACCGACCTCACTCGTTTTAATTTAATAATTCAAAAATTAAAGTAACCTTATTCTTTATTACATCAGCTCTGTATCATATACCGTGTATACATTACACACGCAATATAGAATCGGCGGTTATTTTAATATTACAAATAGACAGTCTAATTTTATTTATATGTATAGATAGTATAAAGTAGAGTTGACTGAACTCCGTCCTCTCTCGCACCGTTTGTGTCTAATGCTTTTATTAACACACCAAAAGGAAGCGCCCGATGAATTGTATTAAATGAAACGAATATATATTTTTTCGTACAAAAAATTCTCGTACAAATCATTTTGCTTCTGTTAAAATTATCTTTTTTCAGAACAACGGAAACCAAAGTTCCGTTACTTTACATTTGTATCAGAAGTATGTAAATGAATACTGCTATATTGGAATGTATCAAGTTATTGTTCACTGTAGAGCCCAACAAAGCATGTCACATTATTGTCACGGCAATACGATTTACATTTTAATGTTGCTTTTCTCAGTAAGTGAATTACTAATTTTGTATAAGAAATAAATGATTTCTGATACCGTAATTTGCAACATAATGGGATCTTGGAATTAAGTATTGTTTGCAAATGTTTGACTACAACTTTGTTTTGATTTCACGCTTTGTCTCGCATTGCAGAGTGGTCAGAAACAGTCCAGTGTCAAGTTCTCTGTACTGTCACTCTTTTGTTTTATGTACTTTTATTTTAAAAGAGCGGAGAATTGGATATAAATTTTAAATACAATCTCCCAAGTAGGAATCAGACCCACAACCAACCGCGCTAACAGACACTATCCCACTGCTACAAGGTGGCCTCATACCACAGTGTACTGTTTTAAAAAAAATGGAAATTTAAAATTGAAAGGCATTTATTTTATCGTTGGTTTCAATATTTGGAAAAACTTTTTACTTGTTGTATTCTGAATTTTACTACTAAACGGATACTTCTTTGTTCCATATTTTTATTCCAGCTTCACGCTATTTCCTGTAACGGGACAGTGAGAGATAACCTAGTGCCAAGATACTCCGTTTTCCTCTTCCGGGCCAAAATCGAGACATTATATATTCGACTGCCGTGAACTGTGAGTCGAACCCACAACCAATGGTGTTTACAAACAGATCGATTGCTGACAAGAACAAGCGTGGCGCTACGTTCACTACTTGAAAAGCAATGTCTAGACTTTGTGCGGAAAATATTCAACGGAGTGTCTTGACAGTGGGCTGTCTCTGAATGCTCTATTGTGCGAGATAAAACGTGACACTGTTTGTTAAGTGTATTAGGAATGATAAATGAAAGATCTTACTAAAGTTTCAAATAAAAATCTAAAATTTAAATATGTATACTTTACTTGCAACTGTTTGACATTCATCCTAACACTCTCCTTTACATTGTTTTGTTTACAATAAGTAAAATATACGCAAGAATTCACTTTGAAAATGTAATTAGGTGTCTGTAGGGCGGCCTGTTACAATGAAACTGCGAAACGACGTTAATTGTACTCACAACGGACACATGTACAATGAGCACGGATGTCTAATCTTCAGTGCGGAATTCGTTTAAAACGTTTCACGATGTAAGTCGACGCAATGAGAGGACTCCTTGAGATGTCCGCTCCAGAGATGAACTGTGAACAGCCGTGTTCAGACAACATTGTTTTAATGAGTTGGTCAGAAAAGTGTTTTCTTTGGTTTTATTTAGTATATTGTTTTTTTACTCCTCTCCTATTTCTTGCCTAGCAGAGAGTAAGAGAACCTAGTGTCAAGACACTCCGTTCTCTTTCGAATATCGTAATTGTCTTACATGATTATAAGACACTTCGTCTAATGCAGGGAACAGGTTAATTGATATCTCATGTTCACATTAGATCCTCCGGCTACTTTATTATCCATTTCCGGTTTTTAAAACCTCTTTTGCCTTTATTCGTTTTACAAACACGTATAAAAAATATTAAATATTTTATCAATAATAGAATAACTTTGCTTATCTAGTTTTTATTATTTGTAAAATCTATAAACTGCCATAGTATATTTAATTTAAATCGTGGCATTTATTCCATACCCGTTATAGCAAAGCAGACAGTAAGTACTCGTGTACAAGATATATCAAATTGTTTTCTCTCTTGATATTTTACTGAATACGGAACAAACAAGCTTGCACTCTAAACAGGCGATGAGTTGTTTATGCGCGTATCGCCAGTAGAGTGCTCCGCTTGTGTATCAACTAGTGAGCTCGTAACGAGCACAGTGTACAACTCTCCTACTCGCACATGTCACGTGGAAGCTGAACTAGATGTAGTTGTGGAAGCTTAGTCTATTATTGGAATGATGACTTTGTCGTGATTGTTGGTAAGGGTTTCATTGTACAAAGTATTTGGTTTGATTTCCGCTTGAGGTAATATTTGTATGTAAACATTGTTTTCTTTTGTTCCTTCCGGCTAGAAAACACAAAAAGTGGTGTTCAAATGCACGTTCAAAAATCAATACCTTTTAAATAAAAAAAGTGGTGAACTTAAGCTATAAATGTGTTTGAATTATTAGTAAAAATGTTGTCTAGCAAACGGATAAGGTAAGATATTTTTAGCTTCCCACTTTTATCCTACATATAAGAAGAGAGCAAGACACTCAGTGCTCGGCTTTACGCTGTATTCAAGACATTGTGTGTTAAGTGGCGAAACTCAACGCCACGCTTTGTCTTACGAGCGAGGATATTAATATAATCATTCTCTGAGTAGGAATCGAACTCAAAACAAGTTTACAATCTTACACAGTACCACTGTGCTATGACATCTAAATCTCTCTTTTATGTTGATATAATTAATAATTAAAACCTAATTTTTGCCACTACTCTAACAGAATTGAGTAAAACGTATAAACTACTCAATAAAACCTTTATAAGTGTAAATACTTCATTCAGGCAGCAGGCTCTATTAGACACATGTGGGTGGGACAGAGGTGAATTCCTTGCGTACTGCCATACATATTTGATTAGAACTAACCGAATCGTGTCACAAAGCTATATGGGGCAAGTCGCTTGCGATTTACTGAGCTTTGCAAATTCACTATATATTGTGAATAGTAAAGAGAATGAGATCTTCGTGGCGCAGTGGTACAGTGTCAGACTGGAAACACGATTGGTTGTGGGTTCGATACCCATTCAGGCAAACGATCATGTTAACAATATGTTGAGAATCCCTCTGTTAGGACTTAGTGCAGCCACGCGATACAGAATGTCAAATTTGTACCAAATGTCTAAAACGATGTATTTCAACATTATATACTGTTCGCCAACTCTGTTATGCGATAAGTGAAGCTGCTTGCGTTTTGTAGAAAAGAAATATGTTTATACGAGGACGTGCATATTGTAGTGGCTTGAGTTACAGTACTACGTTTTTACAAAAACATAGACCTTACTAGTAACTTTATAATTACCTAGATACACAAATATGTACCGAGGTAACATGAATTACCTAACTAACTAACTTTACCTAAGTTACGTTAAGTATCATAATGGTAAGGTCAGTAGTAAGACCATTAATTATGTAAACATTAATGCTTGTCATTTTACACACTCCTGTACTTACACATGTATATATAGCGTTTGATAGACACTTGTTGTTAATCTAAGTATATTAAGAAAACATTTTAAAAATCCGAAAACGACTCTTTGAAGTGGACATCAATCTCAACCACTACTGCGTACTTGAACTCACAACCACTGTCAGCACTACTGTACTTGACAGTCACCGACTGAGCCACGATGGCCTCATGTGTTTACTCACTTTATGACAGATAAGACACGTGGTAATGTGTGTTATATTTATTTTATTATTTTAAACCTATTTTATATACATTATTACAAAACATATGGGCTTTTTGCGCTTCGCCTCCATTTAAATTTTTATATTAAACATTTATTAAACAAATATATATTTTTTCAGTGCCATGGTGTCGTCCTCCGGGAGTGTCTCTACAGTGCACTCCCGCCTCCGGCACTCTGGAGCGAGACACAGTTGACACGATTGACGTATCTTTTTGTAGCGACACTTGGGGTGTATATTATGACCAAATACTTATACAGGTATGTACATATATTTGTATATATTTGCATTTTCTTTTAGTTAAGTAGCTGAAGGTCTAGCGATATTAATATTGTTCTATGTTTTAGTATTCTAACTTCTATTTATCACTTATTTGAAATGGAAAGTATAAAAATATTTTTTTTATATTAACTTCAATACTAATTATATACAATGAGCTTGCTATCAAAAGTAACGGTGTTTTCCAAATTTCAACCCTATCACATACTAGCAAGTGAGTTTGATTTAGCTTAGCAAGACCCACACGGACGTTCTAATAGCGCAGGTCTTTGTCTGGGTCACGTGACACAGAGAAGAACGAACAAAAAAACGACAGGACACTTTGCGTCCGCCGTCTTGTTCAAATATAGCATTGTCTTCAGATGTAATATCAAATAAATAACATAACTAATCGCCGCAAACAAACCGCTGTGAGACTGAGTTTATCTTAGAATCTTTCTCAACTTAACGCTTTATCTCGCAAGGCAGAGTAGTTACAAACACAACTAGGTGTCAAGACACTCCGCTGCCGCTGTTTCCGCCAGAAATCGAGATATTACTCATTGAGTGGAAATCGAACACACGACACACGTGTCTATCTCAGGCAATTCTTAATTAATGATAATAATAAATAAATAAGTAAATTTAAAAAAAATTGAGACCGGCCGTGGCGCAGTGGGACAACGTCTCACTGTAAACGCGATCGGTTGTGGGATCGGTCGATTTCCACTCGGGGCAGTGATTATATTTCAATTATTTTCACTTCCTCGCTCTAAGAAAAATACAAAGTGCGGCGTTGAGTTCCACCACTCAACACGCAATGTCTCGAATTCGGTGGAAAGCGAAGTACGGAGTGTCTTGACACTAGGTACTTTCTGTCTACCCTGCTATGCGGGATAAAAAGCGTGAAGCAAAAAAAAAAGTAAATTTAAAAAGACAATTCTGTGGATGAATCACCTCAAGTCCTCATTCCCAAAACTTTTATAAGAAAAAACGAAATAATATATACGATTTGTGTTTCACTTAATAATTATTTTCATATATTTATGTTAACTTGTTTTTCAAAGTAACGTAGCTCTCGTATTTTATTTTACTCTGTTCCATACTTTCCAACAAAAAGGGTCGACTTTATTAAGTAAGTACATTTGGTTCGGTCCATTTACAATAAATGTATAACGGGAAGTATTGTACATTATGGCGTATATACAGTTGTTAATGTTAAATATGTAACGATTGATAAAATATTGAACAAAATATTGACATTTGGCATCGAACTAGATACCACCTGTATAGACTTGGATTCCTTAACTTCTAGACAAAGAAGATTATAACTGTCACTTTCTTTATTCAAATTACACACTAAATTAATGATTTAAGTCACATTTGAATCGTCAATTGATATAAAAGTGTCAGTATTGTCAGTCCTACTAGCAGCTGCCACCAGCTTGGAGCCAGTTCTACTGAGAGGAGCTGGCGAGAAACTCAACAGTTGCTCTTTTCAAATGTAAATCAAGCTGCTCGTAATAAATATTTTACTGTAAGCGCGATTAGTTGCGAGTTCCATTCCGAGTCGGGGGAAGAATTACATAATACAAACCACGGCGTTGATGTCCACTACTCACGAATTTCTCGATTTTGTGCAGAAAGAAAAGGACGAAGTGACTTGTTACTAGGTTGTTCTGGATATGCAGGAAATTTGCTGGAATCCAACAACGTGGCTTGTATTATCGGAATTGAGAAATAATAATAATTAAAAATGATTATTCCCCCGACTGTGGATCGAACCCACAGACAATGACGCTTCCACTAAGAAACTGTACCACTGCGGCATTACAGCCTGTTGATGTACATTGTAACGGTATGTACTTATGTACATATTGAAATATAAATATGTTTCAATATTTAAATCAAATATGCCCATTAAAAGTACACATAACAATATAAATAATAATAGACTATAATAAAATTAAAGAATATTTAATAAAGTATGTAACGAACAGATTGCGTTCGTTTAATAAAAGAAGTTGCAGTTGTGCATGTAATAAGGCGGCCGGGCTCGTCGACGTCGGCGATGTCGTGCGTCGTCGGGCCGAGTCGTCTTTCATAGAGTTTCTGACTTAATGTATAAAGAGATTTTAGGTTACACCGTCCTGAATGTCAGAACAGTTGTGTGGCATATATAGGGAGGCAGCATGCGGCGGTCGAGTCAACCTCCTTATGTACTAAGGTACTAACATTTATGATGAGCTGAAAGACTCGTACCGCATATAAAATAAATATGATATATGGCTTTATGGCGAATATTGGCACGATCTTATACAAATGAAATTCTAATAAGAATATAAATATATGTATTTGGGGCGATACATATAGTGGATCTATGTGATAGAGACACACCATGCCGCCTGACTTTCGATGTCCGGCGAGCTTATGGCTTGCTGATATTCGTTGTCGGTGGCATAAATTAATATTGCTGGGCGTCACCGAGGCTGATATAATTAGCTTAGGTGAACTGCTACGGAGATGTTGGTCGGTTATATCATGACTGATGCTGTCTCGCGTCGCATGCGCGATGCTTGTACGGTGTTGGACGTTAATATAACTTGCGACACGCGACTGTCGGTGTTCGGTGAGCGTTGTAACTTACTGATAACTGATATTGGTGGCGCGACCCAATGTTGCTTAGCATCACTTAGGCTGATATTCTTGGCTCAGGTGAACTGCGGTGGCGACGTTGGTTAGGTTATCGCGTCTGGTGCTGTCTCACGTTGCATGAGCGATGTTTGTACGGCGTTGGACGTTGATATAATTTGCGACACGCGACCGTCGGTATTCGGTGAGCGTTATAGCTTACTGATAACTGATGGCGGTGGCGCGTCCCAATGTTGCTTAGCATCACTGAGGGCAATATTCTTGGCTTATATGAACTGCTATGGCGACGTTGGTTGCGTTATCGCGTCTGGTGCTGTCTCGCGTTGCATGAGCGATGTTTGTACGGCATCGGACGTTGATATAATTTGCGACACGCGACCGTCGGGGTTCGGTGAGCGTCATAGCTTACTGATAACTGATGTCGGTGGCGCAACCTAATATTGCTCGGCATCACTGAGGCTAATATCCTTGGCTTAGGTGAACGGCTATGGCAATGTTGGATGATTTTATCTTGACTGCTGCTGTCTTGAGTTGCAACAGCGATGGTTGTACGATGTCGGACGTTGATATAACTTGTGGTACGCGACTGTCGGGGTTCAGTGAGCTTTATAGCTTATTGATAACTGATGTCGGTGGCGCGACTTGTATCTTCGCTGACATTGTCTTACGTTGCGCATGCGATACTTGTACGGCGTCGGGTTTAGATATAATTTGTTTCTATGTCGTTTTACACCCCTGGTGTGGGATTAATGGTTATGTGACACTTATATGTCTCATGCGTTTCGTAGTATGTTTTAGTGGCGTCCTTGAGAGGAGTGCTGTACTATTATCTCACGAAATGCTGTAGTACGTAATGGTGTTCGACTGTTTGTCTAGCGCCTTGTTTGGTAATAGAACGCATAATGTGACATACGACTGTCAGTGTTCGGCGAATCTATGGCTGATATCTGATGTCGGTGGCACCCAACCGAGTTTAAGTGTTAGTTTTGACAAACGGCTGCTACGTATGTGCTGTGCGTGAATATAACACAATCGGCCGCCTAGCGGTTGTGCGTCTGAACTGATATGCGAACCGGAATGTAATATTGGTCTGGCAGGCCAATCGACGTATCATCATCATGTATTGGTCTCACAAACCAATCCACGGCTTATATTGGTCTCACAAACCAATCGACGATATATATTGGTCTCACAAACCAATCCGCGACTTATATTGGTCTCACAAATCAATCAACGGCTTATATTGGTCTCACAAACCAATCATCATCACAATTCTATCTTATAATAAACTATCGAACATTGTAAGTATCATATACGTTAACTGTTCCACTGCGTTGCGTCCCGGAGGGTTCAATACCAAGGTTTTAAGAATCACGGTCGGTCGGAATTCACGGCTAGCGGCGGGGTGGGGCCGCTTTGGCTACCTTTTCTCTTACTATGATTACCTCTAATGGTGCATTATATGTGGGAGAAAGGTAGGACGCGCTTTCGGCTTTTCCTCGGACGAGCCGTTGGTGATCTCAATGGAACGTTAATAAAAGATATTACAAATATGAAAAACCCTATCTGATGGCAAATAAATTCATGTACGA